>KK113952.1:226281-242718 GCA_000611955.2 Stegodyphus mimosarum
TTTTTTTGTAATTTCTGTATTAATGTTCATCCATTCTTCCCTCATGACTGTTTTGAGTTTGCTTTTCGTTTTGATGTCGCGTTTTCGTACTCTAACCTCCAGTTCTTTCCCAATGTGTTCTATGGAGTTTAAATCTGACAACTGAGGTGGTGTTTTCAAAACCTGTGGACAATTATAGAGACACCACAGGCGAACGTTGAAAGCCGTATCCTTAGGATCATTATCATGATTAAAAATAAAGTTGTTTCCAATACCCAAATTTTGGGCTGATAATTTTAAATTGTCTCTTAAAAATATTTAAATAAAGAGAATGATTCGTTATGCATCAATAAATACCAAATTACCTAGTCCTGATACTGCCATACACCCCCACACAAGAACACTTTCACAACCATGCTTAACTGTTCCAACTGTTCTTAGAATGAAGTTCCTCATTTTTTCTTCTCCATACAGTTATTCGACCATCGGAACCAAAAATGTTAAATTTGCTTTCATCAGCAAATAGGACATTATTCCAGTAGGTTTCGGGTGTATTTATCATTGATTTTGCGAACAAAAGCCTAAGCTTTCTGTTTTTCTCACTAAAAAAAATTTTTTTACGGGCAGAGTGCCCATGTAATTCAGCTTCTCTGAGAACTCGTCAAACAGTTTCAGGTGAAACTGTAGTAGAAAACTTTACATTAAATTCTGCAGAAACTTTTACAGTACTCAAATGTGGGTTTTTCACAATTTTTCTAATAGCAAATCTCTCATCACGTTCAGTTAACTTTCTCGGTCGACCATTTTTTACCTTGTTTTCAATCCGATTTTCTTCTTTAAAACGTTTTATCACATACTGCACTGTAGAATAGGATAAATTAACTAATTTAGCGATATTTCAAATTGATTTACCACTACCATGGTGAAAAATTATCAATTTCCGAATGCTGTTTGTAATTCCTTTACGACTGTGACCCATTTTTCAATAATAAAAAAAAATTAAAGCAAATGATTTTTTAAATGACAACACAATGCAAAAATTTAAAAAAGCGGAAAATGATAATTCTAATTTTGATTTTATCCAAAAATATTTCAGTGTACGAAGACTTTTGTGAGATAAAATATTTGTCATTTTTTTATTATTATTTCTTAAAAATAACGTTTCGCTATATTTTAAAAATATTTCATGTAATTTTGTTACAAATAGATTATAGATCTTATTATTAAAATCTCATTCAGAAAGTTTACTTTTAATTAATGGATAGAGCCCTATTTCAATGAAAACCATAAGTTTACGAACACTTTTGAGAGCCACTGCATATGTATATGGTATAATATAAAACTCTTTGTTGCTGTATTAAGTTCTTTTTCCATCTCATTTCATTTAGCTTGGTACCTATGTTTGTTGGTCACAGTCTAATCTTTGATTTACTAAACACTTGCAATTACAATTCAATGCTGCACACAGATTTTTATTCAGTCCTAAAATTTTTCACACACCCTTCTACAAGGTGTGCATAGTGGTTTTCTTCACAAGATTTTATTAAGCATGGTTTCACTGTTTGTTTATCCAAGTCAGATTAGTTTTTGACTTCCTTCTACAAAGCTAACAGTTTTGAAATCCTGCATACATATAGGTTTGCAATTAGTAATCATGCTAGTAATCAACACATTGCAAAATTTTCTTTATACCATCATTCAGACTGGAAAATAACTCAGAAATTATCAGAATTTGCATATCTTTCTATTTGTCAAGTAAGTAATACCAATGATGAATTTTTAAACTTAAACAAAATTTCAAGGAATAGTATAGAAATGATATATATAAAAACAAATTCCATGTGTAAAATTTATCGTTGACAATTTCAATTTAAAAACCATCATAAGAATATTGTAATAAATAAATAAATAAATAAATAAATATATATATTTTTTTTTATTGTTCAGCACATGCACATATATTTTATTCCTTTCATTTCATCATTTTTCCCCTTGGTACTTTTACCCACTTTTCTAATACTTATGTTTCGAACAGAAATAGTTTTTTTCTTGCCCTGAGTAAAAAAACTTATATAATGGCAGTACTTATTGTTTATGGTTATCAATATATTTGCGTTTGATTAGTTATGAACTTTACTTCATGCATGAAACATTTAGAATAGTTACACAAAATATTTATTCTATCAGTATAAACTAATATAATAACATAAAAAAACTTAAAACAATTTGGTTCATTCAGAATGCATGACATAAAAAAAAATCAGCTGGTCAATTAATACAATAAGAAAGTTAAAACCTGCAAATATAACTATCTATCTACGGCAATGCAAGGCTGTTCTGCCACTTTTAGAATTTCAAAATGTTACCAAATCTTATCAAAGTTTTTCATTAGCAATCAAAACCTTTATATTTAATAATTTTTTCTATATTATTTATAAAGATTTATTAATTTATTTTTAAGGATTAAATACTGAATTTGCAAAATAAGCTGTATTTCCCCTTCCTGAAATCATAAAGTTGAAAGACCTTCACAGAAAAAAATTTTAAAAAGGAAAAACGTTTTCATTCTAGATAAAAAAAAATAAAATGAAAAAAAGAATTAATAAAAAATGTATCAAATTCTGTTAGCCTTAATTACAAATTTAGAATTATTCAATTGCAAGACTATTTAAAACAACACTCAGCAAAATCCAAACTAAAATAAGAAGTACTGCAACTAGTATTAAACATATGATTTTACACATTATTGTATTAAATACATAACATAACACATCACAGGTTTTCAAAATGTGAACACTGAAATATTTTTATTATAGGGTGTAATAAAAAAAACTTCCCCGACACAGAAGCTCTTAGTGGCAACTCTGAGACATCTCATCGATTTGATGTGCAACCTTAGATTTCAGATAACCCCAAAACTACAAAGCCATCAAAATGAGGTCAAGGGATCGCAGGAGCCACAAAACTTCAAAGTGATGGAAGATGATGCCACCTCCAATGTGATATTGCTGCACTTGCCAAACACATGGTGACATGTAGAGGAGCACCATCTTGTATCCATACAATGTCATTAATGACATTTTGCTGCTGAAATTCCAGAGATGCATAATTCTACAGCACTGTTGATACCGAGCACTTGTGATGGAGCACATTTCCATAGCTGTGAAGAATACATACATATCTTCGAAGAAATACAGACCAAGAACGAATCTGCTTGCAATTCTGCACCAGACAGACACTTTAACTTCATGTAAAGGAGCTGATGCCACATCATGAGGATTTCCATCAACCTACTGAACACAGTACTTGAAGATAATGTTCCCAGTCAAGGAGAAATACATCTCATCTGTCTTTACTGTCCGCAGCGGCCACCTGCTATTTTTATCATAACTGATCAAGAACTATGATAATCTCTTCTTTGCAAATGTTTTATGCCAACAATTTTTGTGATGTGTATTGTTCTAACACCATTTACTGTTTTTCAATCCACTGATCAATTTGCACAGAAAAAAATAGGTGCTGCCATTTAAAAATTTCTTTTCACTATAACAATAACTGTGATGGCTCTATCGCTTTCAATCTTCACATTTTAGTGCGTATTTTCAAACAATATCTGAAATTTAATTTTGATTAGTTAGGTGGATAGGCCACTAGAGGTTCATATATCGGGAAGTTTTTTATAACCACCTGTACATACCCATACCATTTATAAACAATTTGTTATACATTTAATTTTAATTTAAATTACATTCACACTATTGCATTTTGTAGAATTTAACAAATTTACCATTTACAAAAAATAGCAAAATTCTGAAAAATCTAAAATTCCTATAAGAATATAAAGATTTAATAATTCTGTGTAACTTAATGAACAAACAATTCTACATAACTTAAAGAATAATGACAAAAATATTTTAAAATCAACACCCATGTTTTCCTCATGCCAGATACACATTCTTAAACATCGTAGCATATAATTTAAACATGCTAAAACTGTTTTTTCCATATACCTATATATGAACACATGACCATATCATTTCAGGGCAATATAACAAAATAATGTAACTTTGGCAATTTTTTTTATATGTATATATTATGCAAAAGTATTAAGCAAACCTAAAGAAAACATGAAGGGAAACAATTCTACAGTTCTTGTTCTAATTGGCTGATAGACACAATATAAACTGCATTTTCTATGCTTAAAAGCACAGCTCATTAACATGTGCTTTTATTATACTTTTTTTATATAATTGAATGCCTACTTTGTCCAATATATTAATTCTACAATTAAAATTTTATCTAAATGCTAATTTTTGTAAAAATCTGTTAATAAAGCAGAATTTTCTAAAAAGCATTCAAAATACTACTTTAGTTTATATTTCATATTTAGTAACTTTTCATTGTAACTAGTTCTGTTTATATTATTTACCATAATGACATATTTTCCATGTAATATCAAATATATTCATAGTGTAACCACTTAGAAGTTTCTATTTTCTGCCATACTGTGATCAAAAATAAGCATATTTTTTATAAACAAATTTGTATTCAAATTGATTATATGAATTGAAATCAGCAGTCAAAAACTGTTACAAACATTGCATTTTTAATTTAAGTTAATTTTTAATTCTGACAAAAATAAGGCATTTTTACTTAAAGTTGGCTTCTATGTCAAGAGGGGCTACACTGGAAAACACTTTACAGGAGATAAACGTTAGCAAAAAATATATGTATGCTTTGCACAAAAGAAAAAGGGGGAGATTGTTCTAAAGCTCCTGTTCTACTGGATCAATTGACGAAATCTACCTTGCATTTTTCATGTCCCGAAAGTGCAACTTAGGATATATATTAGATTTATATATACCATTGTTCTAACATAGGTATTCTGACACAAAATTGGACTTTTTCTGATATACTTATTTTTTTCCATATTTCGACTCTACGATTCAAATTATGCCTAAAAATTTATTTTTGTAAAATTTGGTGAGAAACTTCCCATACATTTAAAAATTAATCTTGGCACTTTTTTTTAAAATTTAAGCCAAGAAAAACTCACTTGGTGAAATTCTTAATTTATATTAACATATTTCCCTTTGATTGTGCACGAGCGGGAAAAATGCAATGTTCATTCTTTCAAATAATATTAACAAAGTACACAAACCAGATTTGGCATTACAACCACTTATAACAAGTATGCCAAATTTCAAAAGGCAACAATATATAAATTCACTTCAGAAATTTTGAATAAAAACTCTAATTTTTTGCAGGTTTGCCTAAAAATATACCTATTTTAAGATGCCACCAAAATTTTATGGGTCATAATTCAAAATATTTATAAAAAATTACTAAAAAATACAAATTTAGAAAACAAATCAGAAAACAGCTGGAAATTTTATTTATACTGAACCCAAATTTTGAACTGTGAAAGAAAGAATGAAGTAAGTTTAATAAATTTCAAAAAAAAAAGAAAGAAAGAAAGATTAATAAATATATATTAAATTCCATTAACACTGAGGAGTTAAAATTTTGAGAGCTTAATTTTTTTTTAATTATTCATGAGAGTTTGGCATAATCTGAGCTGTAGAATTGAAATACGGAAAAAAATAGGCATGTCATTTGAGAAAAAGGTCTGATTTTGTGTCAGAATATCTATGTTAGAACTATGCTATTTTTAATTTAATATATATTCTAAGTCGTGCTTTCAAAACATAAAAAACACAAGTTAAATTTCGTCATTGGCCCAGTAGAATGGGAAATACCCCCCCTTTTGGGGGGAAAGGTGTACTTTTTTAATACTTACATTTTATTTCTTTTCAAAATTCAGCTTTCATATGATATATTTTAAAACATGGAGATAACCAGATTCCAATATCACAATCAAGATAAAAATACCTGGTTTCTTTTCTGACATGTTTTCCACTATCATTCTTTTCAAGAAAATATACAAAGCATTGCTCGCTGGTCAGCTTCTTTCCAGTGTCAGATACACTTCTATGAGTGTCTCTCAGTTAACCGTAAGAGATTGGACAAAATTCCTGGTTGTCCTTTCTTCTTCTTAACTATTCCATGTCTTTCGATCAAGCGATCAACACAGTCTAAAATCCAAATGCAAGTTTTTCCCTCATGTTTCTGATGTAAAACAAAAGCATTCCACAGTCATATATAAAAAAGATGAAAGAATATTTTTTGTAATACTTTTTCCTTTTTTTTTTTTTATATGAGATAATTGGTAAGATGCTGATCCATTATACCAACACAGCTCCCACACTATCGTTGCACCCATTACTATTTTTGGTTTCTTTCTGACCTCATCATTGTGAGACGGTACATCAATCATTTCACGATTTACGTACAGTATATAAAAAGAGTTAGAACCTTTTTAATCAATCCATTTAATGATGCATACCTTTCCTATTTGGTAAGCACAAATTTCACCTTTTTTGAGTGTTTGTTACTTTAATTCTTTTGGAACATCTTTTCTACTAAGCGTTCCATACCTATCTATTTGCTTACTGAGAAGGCATCTGCTAGTTCTGGAGATGTGCAGTATTTATTCATCGTTAGGTAAAATTCTTTATTCAACAGTGGCTGCATGAGAGTCATTACCACTTGAGATGACTTACATATGTATTCGTCATTACTACTGTAAAGTATGTCTTTTCATGTGTACATGATAAACTAGTACACATAACCCAACTTTGATTTGAAAAACATAAAAGATTTTATGTCATGATCTTTTCAATGGTGTGTATTGCCAGCGTAATCGCACTCTGAACAACATCAGACTCTCATCAATTGTTACATCTCTTTCAGGTGTGATAATTTCCCAATAACGAGAATTCAAATGCTAGATTACAGGCTGGAGTTTTTGTAATTTGGGGCAAATGTGTGTTCAGCATCAAATTCATCATCATTAAGAAAAATGTAAATAGCAGTAAATGAGATGAAAATGACGATAAGACATTTTTGAAAAAAAAATGGCATTGATGTTGAATGTCTCCTGTTCCAATATTGCTCAATATCAGGCTTTTTCACAATTTCTTGTAAAATAGTCAAAGCAAGAAAGACTTGAATTTTGTTTTTTGACACTGGTTCCCATTTTTTGACTTGACTGCTGTTTTGAATACTTTTAACTGCATATTTGTTATTTTCAGAAACTATTATTTCAAGGTTATCATAAAAAAAAAATATCAAGAAATTATAGTTTTATCACTATAATTTTACATCAATATTCAAATAAATAGCAGGATTTGCCGTGAAAAGAAATAGTGGCAGTGGTGGAGGAGAATTACTAGTATCCATTTCATGAAAGTTCTGAACCTGAGTTAGACCACCTAAACTTGCTGTTACCTCTTCACTAGAGAATTCCAATAATAAACTTCTATAACTATTAGAATCATTTAGAGAAATTTCCAATTTGCTATCTGATCCAATATCAGAATTATATTCCGTTATGATCCACTCAATGTCACTTATCCTTCTTTTATTTTATGACAAAACTGGGAAGAAATACTATTCACAAAGTATAATACACTGAACTTGTGCAAACAAATTCGCTCAACTTCCTTGCCTAAACGATAAGCAGTAAAACCTGTCCTTGAACTGATTTTACAATCCACACTCTCATGGACTACTAGAAATACTGCAATTTATCAGAAACACTGCAAAGTAAAAAAAAAAAGTGAAAAAAATAAATAAAACGGGAAAAATCAGTGGACTAGTATAAGAAAATACTCTGCCCAAGAGGTATATGGGTAAGGGAAGTCCCCTTTCGTAGCAACCGGTGTTCGGGTAAAACTGTTAGGTGGTTAAAGGCAATTTTGAAATGGTTTTCCTTATAATTATTAAATGTCACGTTGTCATTTGTGCTTCAAAATATTAAATGTTTATCTTTTGCTTTTGAAGTTATTTGAGTTCAATCATGATGAAAATTATTCCAGTATTAATCTATATTTCAACTACTATTCCAGGTTCATATATAAATACTGAATTTTTTTCAGTAAGTGATCTAAAGCAAATCTGTTAACCATAAACAACCCAAATATTTTCAAAATAAAGAAATGAAAACCTAGTCTGAAGTTGCTTGAAAACTCAAGCCTTTAACTGTTATAATTCACTATGCACATACTAAACCCAAATTCACACTACTTTCTTACAACAATTTCCTTTTCTGCCTAGCTATTTCACACAATTTCATAATATATGTATTATGCAGTTTCTTCTATATAAATGCAATATGCATTGTAAAGGGGAGGGGGAACTCTTATGTCAGATATTTTCTAAATGTTTAATCAAGCAAGGTCATTAAAAGAAAATTTGCTGGTGTAAAATATAACAATATCTTACTAACAGCTCTTTCGTGTTCCTCTGCCATTTGACTAAGAGGATCCAAACCAGCTGCAAATTGTGAAAGTGGATCAGTGCCATCTAAAGCTGAGCTTAGTGGATGAAAAGTAGATAAGGGATCTGAAATGTTCTTTTTGGGTGTTCCAGAAATGGATGAAGAAGCACTGCTTGTATTACTTCCACCAAAGCGGCGCTTTATTTTACTTTCTTGAACCTGTACATGTTAAAAAAAAATATGTAATAATGATGGATAAAACAAAGCAAAATTATCATATATAACATATTATCAGAGAAAAATAAAGTAAATCACAATAACATATTGTCAGAGAAAAATAAATCAAAATAATTATTAAAGAGTAGGACTGAATCAAAACAAACTTCAAATTAGAAGAGATATAACTTGTATCTCTCCTCTCTCTAAATATATGCATGCGTATACATAAGCATAGCAGTAAATTAATTATTGTTATTAAACAGAATGTCTACTGAAAAATAGCAACAGCTAGTGATCGTTTGTTTACACTCTAAAAGATATAGATATATACAGTGCAATAAGAATATCTGCTGTTTATATATGTTTAAGTTATGTGTTAGCCTAAGAAGTACATTACAAATGCATTTATCTTTCAATAAATGTTTGTTGTCTTTTAAAAATGCCTTATGAGTGATTAATTTAAATATACAAGAAGCTAACAGAAATCAGAAGTGGGACAATCTTGAAACTACATTGATTTATTACAAGTAAACAAGATGTAAAGAATTTGAGATTCAAGGTATGTTTGCATTGATTGATGTGATATATCTGGTTGTAGCGAAAGTTTACTACTAAAAAACATTCTCAAAACAGTTAGAAAAAAAATCATGAAAGAAGCATCTTAAGTGTGGGTAGTCATCACGTAAATCTATGATTTTCTGCCCATCTTTTGGTAGTTTTTTAAAGCCTTCAGTCCAAAAAATTGGTGACAGCAAGTCTAAGAACAGATCAATCACATTTCAAATGTCCTGTACAGAATGGAAGATAGCACCAGCAAGATGTAGCTGCAGGAGTGAAAAAAAGGTAGAAGAAGCTATGCCAAGGCTATATGGTGGATGCGGCAAAAGATCCCATTCAAGTCCATACTGAGTCTAGCCGGTGAACGCAGACATAGCGGTCTTGCATTATCTTGACGGAACATTATCTTCTTGTGCCGGAACTCAGTTCGACAATTTTTACTTAATAGCAACATTAACACGGACTAGCATCTCGCTGTACCTTACTGTTAATGGTTTTATTTTTTTCCAGACACTCTTTGTGGATAATATCACGGCAATCCCACCAGACAGAAAGCATGACCTTTTTGTAGTCACAAAGTTGCCAACGGGCTCACCAGGCACATATCAACCTCCTTTTCAGGCCGTGTTGTTGAAGAAAATCCACCTTTCATCACAAGTGACAATCCAGTCCAGAATTTTATCTTTGCGTTGATATTTGAGCAGATGTATTTGAGCAGGCTCGAACCCATCTATCCTTATCTGTTCGAGTCAACTCATACACCACCCAGAGGCTGAACTTCTACACAGTTCAAAAAGGCCAGTTGCAATGAATGGAGGCCTTTATAAGTACCTGCCTGTGTAGCCCTTAACCATTAATGTGTGTACTCTAATCCGTTAATGTGGATTTGCCTAATAGATGAAAATATTTGTATTAAGAGAAAGCTCTGCGATCTTCCAGTTTATACAAAATAAGTATCTTGGAAATGTCGACTACAATAGAAGCATAATTCTGGTAGTGTTCAAATGGCGTTTCGAATGAAAAATTAATTGCATTATAACATTTTGAAATTTCTTGCAATTTTGTAATATAATTAATAAATGTATTTAAAATTTCTATATTTGAAAATTTTCAAAAGCCTTCCCTAGACAGATATAATTATGAAGTTTATTTATTTTCTTATTTTATAGTCACAAAATTATATGATCCATATTATTACTGTAAGGCAGTGTAGAATTTTATTTATGAAATTTAAAAGACCTCATTTAAATATACAAGTTATTCATCTTAAACTTTAATTTTTACACACTTTTTTTTTATTTCAATTAAGTAATTTGGAAATTTTTATGGCCATGAGTTATACATGCAAACTTTCATAATTACACAATACTAGAGGCAGTTACTTTCTATAGGCAATGGAGGCTTTTACGTGTAATTCTATTTATTATATTTGAGCATCCCATAGCTATTACCAGTTCGTTACGCTGATTTGCATTGTAGTGGATCTGCCCAATTTTATCAAAATTTATTTTGTTATTGTACTGACTTTTTTTTTAACTTTTCTATGTTTATTAAGTTGTTGCTTTACAATTAAGAAAATATGGATTATTTTACGTCTTAAATAATTAACTCTAATACACATTTCATGAACACGTAAAGGAAAAATTTGGTTTTGTATTCACAACAACTATTTTTACAAAACACTTTCCTCACAAGAAATATAAAATATTATGATATAGTGTTCATGCAAAGATTTTCCAGAATTGTGAACTTTCCCAGCAATTTCTTGAAAAAATTAGGACACTCTTTACAGTATTTTCACAGGAAAATGAACTTGCAAACGTTCCAAATTTCAATAGAATTTTCAATTTGCATTTATTGTTAAAACTGGTATCTATTGGGTTGGCAACTAAGTAATTGCAGATTTCACTCATAGATGACTTCAGTTGAATTTTTAGGTTTGCAGATGTAGTACAAATGTAAAACACATTTTGCTATTTGATAGTTGGCAATTCAGCTGTGAATCAGTAAAAAAAGTTTTTTGATCGATTGCGTAGTTTTCGTTTGGCATTCGTTGAAAAATGGAAAATCAAAAGGAACATTTTCTTCATATTTTGCTATTTTATTTCCGCAAAAGGAAAAACGCATCGCAAGCTCATAAAAAGTTATGTGCTGTTTATGGTGACAAAGCTTTAAAAGAATGGCAGCGTCAAAACTGGTTTGCCAAATTTCGTTCTGGTGATTTTTCACTCAAAGATAAAAAAACGCTCTGGTCATCCAGTTGAAGTTCATGACGACCTAATCAAAGCAATAATCGATTCGGATCGTCACAGTACAACACGTGAGATTGCAGAGAAGCTTCATGTATCACATACATGCATTGAAAATCACTTAAAACAACTTGGCTATGTTCAAAAACTCGATACATGGATTCCTCACAAACTGAAAGAAATGCATTTAACGCAACGCATTAACAGCTGCAATTTGCTAAAGAAACATAATGAAAATGATCCAGTTTTAAAACGACTGACAACTGGCGATGAAAAATGAGCTGTTTACAACAATATCAAGCGGAAAAAATCATGGAGCAGGCCAAGTGAACCAACTCAAACAACATCAAAAGCTGATATTCATCAAAAGAAGGTTTTGTTATCAGTTTGGTGGGATTACAAAGGAATTGTCTACTTTGAACTCTTATCACCCAACCGAACGATAAATTCTCATGTCTACATTGAACAACTAACGAAATTAAACAATGCAGTTGAAGAAAAGCGGTCCGAATTGACAAATCGAAAAAGTGTTGTATTCATCATGACAATGTAAGGCCACACAGATTTTTGTTCACTCGGCAAAAATTATTGGAGCTCGGTTGGGATGTTTTGCCACATCCACCATATAGTCCTGATCTTGCACCATCTGATTACTTTTTGTTTCGATCTTTACAAAACTCCTTGAATGGTAAAAATTTCAATAATGATGATGATGTCAAATCGTACCTGATTCAGTTTTTTGCTAATAAAAACCAGAAGTTTTATGAACGTGGGATTATGATGCTGCCTGAAAGATGGCAAAAGGTCATTGATCAAAATGGGCAATACATTACAGAATAAAGTTATTTAGTTCCATGAAAAAATTGTCTTTGATTTTCTAAAAAAAATTCTCAATTACTTAGTTGCCAACCCAATACAAGATTTTGTTATTTTAAAAAATGATTAGATCAAAATTTTATTATAATTTTTTTCACAGTTGTATTTATCTTGATTCACTTTAATGCTTTTTTCTAAAAAGGCTTTTCTATTGCCAAGCCTTTTGATATTTTTGATACTACAATATCAACACCAATACTTTTATATAATGAATGGGTGCTCACTTACTTCCTCTCAAACATGAAAGTTGGAGCAGATCTCGCTAAACTTGTAGCAATCTTTCCAACACAAGTGTTTGAAGGAATAAATTACTTTATTTAGTTAGGTAATTGAAAAAATAAATTAAGTTGTACCGCATAAATTATTGTAGGAAATGCATATTCACTTGACACAGTTTTTCACATTGCATCACCACTAAATATTCATTTTCAAATAGAGATATATTCATCATGCTCACTAATGCCCACTTTTTTTATGCCAAGGTCCAGTAAGTTTAAAAATACTCTACTCCATGCTGCTTTTTGGAAATAGGGTTCCAAATTTTAATCAGCTTTTACAAACTGCATAAAAAAAACATACAAATTACAATTAACTTGTATCCTGCTTTGTGAAAACTAAACCAGCTTATTCAGTTTTTAATCAGGGTAGCCAAAACTAAAACTTATGAGTGTACTGTGAACTGCCTATTATTGGGATATTGTTTATTCATTACTCGAATTAAATCAAACTTTTTGATGAGATTTCTTATTAAAAATGGTTGACCGGAAAGTATGTAGGTACTAATCAATGCACTGTTTATTCAAATAAGTGCAATACTTAAATAATATCACTTACATTAACTTTCTTAAGTAGTAAAGAAAATAATGAATATATAAATGTGCAATGCAGATAATACTAAACAGTTAATTAGGTGGGAAATAAATTAGAAATTTTAGCATTTTTTTAATGAAAATCCTCACTTTCATACTGAAGATTATTAAATAAAATAGCAGCTTAAAAGACAAATGGTAAAGTGCATAATCACCCACTTCTATTTGGTGCTTTTTACAAGAGTAAAAAGAATTGGATTTTTGTCAATTTCTTTTGACATTTTAAGTGAAAATAGATCAATGTGTACATGGACAAAGTCAAGGGAGTGCGCAGTGCCGAGTTTGTGCAATTCTGAGATATATATTTTTTTCAAGTGAAAATAGGTTGATGTGTAAATGGATACCGATCGTAAAAATGCACCAAGCAGTGGGTGATTCTGCACTTTCTCCAAGACAAAAATTACACACAATAATGTAAATGGAAATTCAAACTGTGCTGCAACAGACAACAGTAACATATGAATTAGAATCATCTATCAAAAAATAACACTAAATTTCAACATTAGTCTTTATTTATGTTGAAATGCAATATAATCATTAACAAAATGCAGATGACAAAGATCAGTGCTTAATTTCAGATTTTAAAAAATATACTTTACTAACTGTAATAGTTGATGGCTTGAGAGGATGATCAAATACCTCTTCCCTTTTACTTAACCAAATATTCTTTTCAATTTCATAATTCTTAGTTGCTGCTTGCCTGAAAAAATTTTTAAATTTTAAGAGAGAAATATATGATGTATTTTTAACATTAAATAATTTTTATACAATAGAAATATTCAAAATTTATACATTTTCTTAACACATATAAAGAACTCTTGTTTATTAGCCTAGAAAACTTAATGCCAGGTAAAAGCATCACTAAATCTTCATATATATTATGATGCAATGTAAATAAATTTATGTGCAAAAAAATTGCAGGTTTAATGTTTTGATGCCAAAAAAAATTTTTTTTTCTTTATCAGCGCAAGGATTCTTGATCATACAGTTATTTTCAGTCTATGCCATATTATCACAGTTTGAGCAAAATCTGGCTTTTGAGCAGTGAAAACAGACAAGGCCATCATTCTCAATTTGCCTGATTTGGAAATACAGCATGTTATATAATAATGTATTGTTAAAAATGAGAGAAATATTCTGTATGAATCTTTCAATTTATACATTTTACTCTATACACCTTAAATTTTTACACTGTAAATATCAGAAAAAATTTTCTTCACTCACATTGCCACTAACATTTTATATATTTCATCTGACAAATAATTTACAATGCAACACTCTAAGTAAAACACTAACTTATCATGATACCTTAGCTTGAATTTTCATAAAGCTTACTCAAAGAGATAGTGAAAGCTGCAACAATATGACAACAACAAAAGTTTTATAAATCACTGTTTATTAAAAACAAATATAATATTAGTCACCAAATTTTAAACTAAAATACATTTATAATGCACAGCAGTTAGGCAAATTACATCAAAAGGAGCCCTAAATCTTCATAGTATTTCTCCTAAGAACTTAAAATGTCATAAAAAAAATTGAATCTTTGTACAAACTAATGCTACTCCAGTAAATAGCTTTTTTCTCAATGATGCTATTGATGGTCATGTATTACTCAAGTGCTTAAAAAGGCAAAAGTTATGAAATGACATCAAGTAAGTTTAGTGATGTATGCTTTAACATCAGTAAAAATTAGCTATTTCACGTCTGACGAGTTGTATGTTAAGTCGCTTAAATGAAGTCTTCTCTATCTTCATACTACTACTTTAATGAAGTCTTCTCTATCTTCATACTACTACTTTAATGGGTTCATGTCACAGAAAATTTAACTACATAAAAATGGCTCTTTTCCATTATTCACATTGTTTAAAAAAGGCTTTATTGCCAATCTGTGAATCATTGCCATATGTTACAATCATTCAAAAGGAAAAATCAGTATTTTTCTGCTATCGATACCATATTAAAAAATGCAGGTATGTATATGTGCGTGTCTTTATACACACACACATACATACATACATGTCTGAATCCAGTTCTGGTGACAGAAAAGTACCAAAAAATCTATAAATGGTCCTCTTAAAGGTTTACTTCATGGCTGAAAATTTCAACTTTGGATTGGTATTATGGGCAGTGTTACGGATAAGCAAGCATATAAGCACATGTATTTATAACACTAAAAAAGCATAAAAGCAATAATAATTTAACATATTTTGACTAATGTAAAATATATATACAACTACATCAAAAATAAAAAATTCCGGTTTGAATATAAAGGTAAATTAAATAAATCCATCACACAATATCATACAAATATTTAACTTTAAATAATTTTTATACACAAGTAAAAAATAAATCTCTGTATATTATGCAGCACAGCATTATCTTAGTATATAGCTTATCATGACCCATGAAAAGAACGTTTCCATATGAGCCATCAGACACATTTTTGTCCCCCTCTTCACTATGGAAAGTATAAAAGAATCTGCATTAAAATACTTTCGAACTTTTACCAGATATGCAGTCTCATTGTATAATTTTAAAATTATTTGTAAATCAAACATTTTGTTTGAGTTATATATTTTAGATTTTGTTTTAAATTTATGTACATCACTTTATTGCTTTCCCTAATCATTCCTCTAATAATATTGCCAATGTTTGTATTTAATAATGCTATAATTGGATACATTACATAAGTACATATACTATCATTTTATTGCTTGCATTTAGTCTAGCGCAAATAATATGAACATATGTGCACCAGTAATACCTATAATCCTAACAACGCCCCCATATTTCCGAAATCTCACATTTTCTTCAAAATATGACAACTGTATTAAATTCGCAGGAAAAGTAATCAACAATTAATTCTTTTCTGAACATAATTAAGATTCGCGTAGGATAACTTTCAAACAATTTAATACGGCTGCATCCACAGATTATTAAACATAATAATAAAATAGGTGAAGCAAAAAAAAAAAACACAACGATCCAAAAGTTAATATTCCGTTTGTGATAAAAATTTATTTTATATGTAAAAGACATAGTGAAACTACTATTTACCACTCGTGCGACATTTTACACCAAATGATTATAAAGCCTGCTTCACCACTACATTCAAATTCCCATCACTATTCTCCTCTGCAGAATATCAAACAATGCAGTCATTCCCAGGAAGTGTGTACATTGGTGTGTACTCATCCGACTAGTTGCACAGAGACATAATTTTCGAAATCTGCGCATCAGTATAGTATTACAGCAATATATTCTTTTAAGAGCGTGTTTGCAACTACAGTCTCAAATCCCAACCAGATCCTTTTGATCTTTGCCGCCTGGTAAAGTCCACTGA
>KK113953.1:0-44582 GCA_000611955.2 Stegodyphus mimosarum
TTGTGTCTTATACACTTGCCAGGAGGTCTTCCCATCATATGTCGAGAGCTTCAGAGAAGGACGAGCACACATGGGTAGAAATTTAAAGCTATCCGAATTGCTTCCTGCCGTCGCTACGAATTTCTTTAAAGTATCAACTTCTTTCGCAACTGCAGAAACTTTGTCCTCAATTTGTTGTTCGATTTGGTGTTGAACGGCAGAAACTCTTTCTTCAATTTCTCCAACTCTGTTTTCAACCGTGTCAATTCTGTTTTCTATACCTTCAAATTTGTTTTCTATTATGCAGGTGATTTCCCTTTTTATTTCCTCTTGACCAACTTTCATTTCTGCCTTAACAGCCTTCATTTCTTGCTTAACAGATTCCTCCATCTTTTCTTGAACAGCCTTCATTTCATCTTTTACAGATTCTTGAACAGCCTTCATTTCGTCTTTTACAGATTCTTGACCAGCTTTCATCTCTTCTTGACAAGCTTCCATCTTTTCTTTAACGGATTTCATCTCTTCTTTAACAGAATCTTTCATCTCATCTTTAAATGCAGCAAAGGCTGCCATAAATTGCCTTAATTGTTCTTCCATTGCTCTAGTTAATGGCATTCAAAATATCCCACTTCTGACACCAAAAATTGTTACGTGCGTACGGGTTCGTTATATATTGAATGCACAAGTCGTTAAAAAGTTAACAAAAATTTATTCTTTCCACAAGAAATAAATTAAAATGCTGAAATATTTCTTCACAGATCTTCGCACAATATCACAATATCTCAAACGTTTAGCAAAAACTCAGTTCAAAACAGATAAAATAGTTCTATCTCACAGCGAAATCGCTACAATCAATACAGCATTAAGTAAACAAACAGCAGTCGCTTTTTACAGCTACAAGTATAACAGCAACAACAACAACTAACTGACTAACTGAGATGAGGTGTTTCACCTCGGCTTTTATAAGCTTTTTAATTATCAGTAGAACAATCACGATTTTTCTAGATTTTTCTGGATGGCAACAGTAATTACGAGATATTTATTTATTAAGCATTAAATGCACGCGCTCTTTTATTTTTATTGTTATTTTTTTTTTGACGTAGCTTTCTCTTCAAAAATCGTCTGCGTTGCTAAGGCAACATGAAGCAAATCTAATTACAATTCGAAATAAATAGCCAAATAAATGTGAAATTCGTAACAGTATTGATCAATGAAAGTGGTTCATTGTCTCAAAGCGACAACAAATTCCCAAATAATTTTTTGTTGTTTAATCAGAAAACAAAAATTTTTGACTCTTCAGTTTAACAAGAAAGTTGCCAGCATGAGCTCCGTATTAAACATGCTGACATTAACGATGCATTTTCTATATGCAATGACGCCACATGCATTCGCTTGATTCCTTCAACGTCACAATATGATCATATATAATAATAATATGTTTTATTTTTGGTAATGCTATTTTTATTTCGTATTTTGTAAAACTTACAATTTTTTTATTAACACACTCTACGATTTGTAAGCGAGCAGTGACAACACATTTCGATATAAAGCATTTTTATCTCCAGCTCAGGAAACTGTAGCCACTGGGAAAAATGAGTGCGAAAATTAGTGTTTTCAGAATTTTCAATTAATATCTCCTCTGATTAATGACGTACGAAGATGAGAATAGTCGAAATGGTTTTCCAGGAACTTTTGGAATCCGGAATACTATATTAAATATTTGGCAATACTATTTTTAATTCATATTTTGCAAATCTTACAAGTATTTTTTTAATAAACTCTGCGATTTGAAAGCGAGTAGTGGCAGCAATTTTCGAAAATCTTACAAATATTTTTTTAACAAACTCTGCGATTTGAAAGCGAATAGTGGCAGCAATTTTCGAAATAAAGCATATTTTTAACTCAAGCGTGAAAGAATGTTGCCTCTCTTAAATGTGACGGCGAATATTAGAGTTTTCAGAGTTCTTAATTAATATATCGGCTGATTAAAATCGCACGAAAATGAAAATGGTGGAATTGGCTTCTCATGAAATTTTGGAATCTGAGAGTATCTCTCTCGAAACTCAACTAACAGTCCTTCCGGCGATATGATGTCACAAACAAGCAAACAAACAGATAGATGGTCATAATAGTATAGATATTTAACTGAGAACAATTTCCAAGATGACTTTTGCGAATGGGAAAACATACGCACCTGAAATGAAGAACATTTATTGAGCATGACATATTTATACTAAACCATACTATCTTGTATTAACAAGCAAAATGAAAAGCGTAATAATAAAGATATTCGCTGAAAGCTTTAATCAAATAACGCCGAAGTTAAGACTACGTGAATATTAACTGTTCATTTAACACTGTCAAAAGGATAAATCTTCAAACCAGAAATAATGTCTCGCGGATATTTAATTTAAAGAAAATAAGATGAAACATGAGATCAGAGTACTAATACAAAAATTTCAGCAAACCAGCAAAAAAAATCCTCAGAAAAAGGAAAAGCTCGAAGAACGAAAGTATGCATATTGTACTCGTTAACGATGATAACGTAACTGTAAATGTTGTTATACATTAGTAAAAAAAGCGCGTTGTTTCTCTGCAATTTTATAACATTAACTAGAAAAAAAACTGTATTTAAATAATGTTGTAATACTTCCAGTTATATGAAGTACCTTAACCGTAAAATTTGAATTATTTGCAAGTCTCTTTCGCAGCATTGATTAAATATTTATGGAAAATCTCGAACTGGTAATACGCATTGTTCATTTACGTATCATTTGTTTATTGAAATGAAATAATTTGTTTATTGAAATCAATAAAGGAAATCCTATTGATGCTGGTATTTATAGTAGCATTGATATTACACATCTGCAGCCGTTTTCAACTAACTATATTGTCGTCCTGATGTGAGACTTTATGAATGCCGCGAAGGTAGATATGCGTCTGAGGACATGAAAATGATAACGGCAGAGAAATGCTACGGATGCATCAAGAAAGCTCTTCCAGTAGATGGATGCCAGGCTACAAAATGTTTGAATAATAGCAGCCAAACTACCGAAACTGGTTTCGATGGCTAAAGGCAAGAAACGGCTCGATCGATGATCACACACAGTTCAGATATGTACGAACTCATACTGAATCTTGTAAAACAGCCGCTCAACTAAAACAGAATATATATTGCCATCGCGATTGTGTCAGTGTGTTAAATGAAGAGCGATTAGACTTATTCCATTTTTAGGGAATGAAACTTTGATGACTGGAAGATTAGTCTCCGCGCACTTGAACTCTACCATTGGATTTGCAGCTTAGCGCACTGCAGCTGAACTTCCCTTCTCATCGGGTATCCACACATGAGGCCGTTTTCATGCAAAAAGATATTTTAAATATAAGCAGTTATCATATATACCCACGCTACTCGTGCACATGCATTCCAGGAACGATTCCCTGAGAATGTGTGGGCGAATATTCTTAACGTCTTACTGATTGACCCATATCTGTATTAACATGGTGTCTCGATCAGAGATATTATCGTATTCTTCCAGAAGAGATTTATCAGAATTCTTTCATGATGATTTCACTGCCATCCCTAATCGACTGCGGATTAGCTTTGATGTGCGCAATTATCTGGTTGCCCTCTTTCGAGCACGGTTAATGGTAAGCCATTCTGTGCGTAATCACTTCACTTTATTCCGCTCCGGTTACTTATCATAAAACATCTGGAAGCCATCACTTACGAGAATTCAATTGGCTCTGAATAGAGTTGTACAGCACGAATATGCGTTGAGGCTATACATGCCGGAAAAATATTTAGTATCTTTGAAACTGAACATCTGTGATTTCATCGACAGTGCGAAATATGTATTTTTATAGGACATGCTTTTGAGCAATCATTGTAAACATTGCAGTGCATGGTTATGTATCTTAATACGGTAAAGTGCAGTGGACGCCCACTGAAAATGTAGATATTGTCCAGCTTCATTAATTAATGTATAGATAGCCACAGTCTACAGAACCCATTCGTAATGCATGGATTTTGTGCGTTCCACACCGCCTGCTCTGCCCAATGTGGTGTGCATTAAATCTCTCTATTGCTTGACCAGGTGTTTTCCTGACCTCTAAATTAAAAAATAACATTTTTTACAGTGATACTTTCACAATTGGTGCTTCTCTCACTTACATACTATGGAAGACAGCTTCAGCTTTACGTTTTCACTGTGTTACGCTTAGATGCAAAGTTTGAGGTTACACTCTACGATTTTTCAAGAGATATTAGGCTTTGTTCCTTTGTCCATATGATAGAGTTTTAGAATCTACTAAATCAGAAGGTTCTCATTAGTTTCCCATTGTTAAGAACATCATTGCTAGCTATATTATTCGACTGTTGTAGACGCATGTAGTTTATTCTCACAGTAATTGTGGTATATTTGAAAATGCGACATTATTTAACTTGCCCTTCTTGCTCAGGGAGTATCTTTGTTATTGTATATTACGTTGGGTTGCATAGCTCAGTGCCTCTTATTAGCCTCAGTGTCCTAAGTTCATTATGGTTATGATGTCTGTCTGAAATGGTTACTCTTGATTGCATATCTTATAAAAGGATTTATTTCACTTTCTGACATTCTCTGTCCTGACTGGACAGTGAGTTAAATGCAAACTATGTCCTATGGGGTAGCTAAGATGACCAGAGGAGAAGGGTTAAAATTACTCTTTATTTTTTTAACGTTTTCAGAGTAGCTTCCCCACTCCGGGATACAAAGACTGTGGTCTGAACTTGTGGTCTGAACGTAAAAATATAAGACTACTAACTAACTAAAATTAAATGAGAGTTAAATTTTCATATTTTACACAGATGACTAACACTAAGACTGGCCTCTGAATTACTACGTCTGTAGTACGCAAACTGCGGGAAAATACACTGCGTCGTTAGCTTTCAAGAGGACTAAAACCTCTGGCCTTAAAGACGGACAGTAACTGATGGCAAGCTCGCGTGAAGACTCGTGGCAAGATGGCTCACTCTCTCTCCTTCTTCTACGCTCTTGGCAAAAAGCCACAACTTAAATACTTAAGCGTTAGCAGTACGGTTTGCGTAAACATATTCACGCCTTAATTATGCCCGGAAATGGAAATTAAGAGATGATACTAAAGTTTTAAAATAAAATAAACATTAGGCAAACTTAAGATCCTTACAAAATAAACAGAGTTCGGGGTTGCCTCGTTCGTCACATACACACTGATTTGTGTTGGTAGGTTCTCTGCAATATAGTTAGACTTTTGTACATGCGTGTGCTTTTAGTCAAGTGACAAATAAATGATGATTTTGTGATGTTGAAGTTCTTTCTGTACTGTCTTGATATAAATTTTTCCGGAGCGTTAGCGATGACATGCGTCACTGAGTGACTGTCTGTGAAGACATATGATGTTTCTAGGGCCTTGTGATACTGTATTTTATTGCTTCTAAAAACGTTATCGATTCCGCTTGAAGTACACTGTTTTGTTGGTCTACGTGGAACTTTTGTTCAACTGGTGCTTAGAATAGAAGTAATCAGAGACCTTTTTGGTGTTATTAAATAACATTGTTTCTTCTAGTCGCTGTTGCATATTAGGCGGATAGAGTTTCTTCGTTTCATTGACAGCTTTTGTCATACTGCTTTGAGTCTTTGTGATTAGTATTGATTGGACTACAGAACACTTAGTTATTTTTGTTTAACATATGCGAACGAGCACTGTACTCAATTATCTAACATATACGAACGCACATTGCCTCTTGTAACTTATTTTGGTTCCCTGGAAGCACTGAATGGATCGCACTAGGTATTTCCGATGCAATGCGGATGATTTTAGCCAGCAATCTTTGGTCACAATACCAAATTCTATCAGAGTTCAAGGGAATAGCTACCATATTTGGATGATTATTCAGACAAAAATATGAGAATAAACAGTAAAGCTGATTGCACGTACGTACAGCAAACATAAAAAGGTAATCAATAAGTTATTCGGTACAAATGACTGCGCTCAAACCCTAGGAAGTGTGAAGAAGTCTTATATATAAGAGGTTTCTTTCTGGCTTGTAGGGTTGTTTTCCCTTTTTAGAGACTAACTTGGCAGTTATATCGATTTACAGATGAAGGATATTTTACTTTTATTGCTCCTCTAGAGATGTGTTCAAAATCTAATTCCGAAAATCTAGTTAATTATAGAAGCAGGAATTAATTGAGATAAGTGGCTGGTTCAACTATTTATAAGAAACCCTGATTAATCGAGAAGATGAAAAACCAATTAGTTTTAAGGAATGATGTTTAGAAAAGGAGTTAAATTTTTGTTTATATTAATATTTTTTTTAATTCCTAGCAAATACTTGGAAATCTGATGCTTACTGTAATTTGTGTACGTTTTGGCTATTTAAAAGATTAGTAATTTTAATTTAGAATCAGAAGAGTAGATTGAATTTAAATTAAGGTAATTCCGGATGAAGTTACAATTTAATTTATATTAAAATTTTTCCAAGTCAAAATTTTGTAATTAATTGGAAAATTCTAATAGTTGGAATAATTGAATAATCCAATTATTTAAAAGACAATTAACTTAAATTAGATTCCAAAATTTTATTAAATTTTAGAAAGAATGTTTAGGAAAGGAATCAAAGAACTGTTTACATTAAAATGTTTGCAATTGTTTGGAGAAATGATTCTTGGAAATATTTGTTTGGCCCGACTATTGAAAACCTGAGCAATTGAAATTTAAAAGAGAATCTAATATGGGAGTTAGAATAAGAAGTGCGGGAGTGGATATGTGGGTATCAAAGGGCCCTTAATGAGAATCCAAGGCTGCCGAGTAATAGATATAATTAAAAATCTTAATCTTAATCTTAAAACGTCTTTCAGTTAGGGTAAGTGAATCTCACATGTGCACATTATGGACAAAAATGGCAGAACATAGCTCATTAACAAGAATGAGAGTAGTAAATACATCAGGAGAAAACATACATACAATGTTAACACTCCGTTCTAATGCATTTATTAATGCTAAATAAATTCACTCAGGACGTAGTACTCTAAATTAGGAAGAATGCAAATTGTAACAAAAAAGCAATTAAGCACATCAATTAACTTAATAAATCTTAGTAGCGTAACAAAGCACTAACAATGCCATGTGGGGTAATTTTGCACAAAGTAGTACAGAAAGTCACTAACTGTAACAAATTAATATTGATGCTATTTTTTGAACTGCAATTAGACCTTAATACACTAACTGGATGTTAATACAGTTATTGCCTGGGGAATGATTAATGCAATAACTAATACTCAGTGGGATAGTATAGTGCAGTTGTAATGCTACGCAAGAGCAATAACAATACAGAAAGAAATGTCAATATTTAAAGATATCGTCAGTTCACAAAAGATTAGACCAGTGTACTAAGATAACATGATGCTCAGTCAAATTATACAATTGAATAATTATTTCAAATGACTTTAGGAGAAAATACCATGACGGCCTCACTAGTAATCAATAGCGTCTATAGTTGTTAAGTAATGGCAGACCTGATCTGTGTACATAAATGTTACAAAAAAATGAAGCCAATAGTAAATCCTGTCACCTTGAAGAAATATTCCTACCAGCTTGTGACTTATTATATAGAGAGAAATTCTCTTACATTAATAAGGCACATGCGATTTCCAGTAGGATTTCAGTGGTGCATGCAAAAATTTTTCCAAATAAATGCTTATATCCAGAACGTATAAATAACATGCACAACTATAGCACTATTAACGGAAACCATGTGATACTCGGCGGTTATCCTGCCATCAGGGGACAGTATAAACGTGAGCAACTTGCGTAAAGAATGTAGCTACACGCTGCCGAATAAAACACATGTTACTTATACAAATTTGAAAGACATATACATTCAAAGAAAGCTTAAATTACCCGCACAATATGAGCACACTTTCGCATGCTTGGCCGTGGACTTTCTTGTTTTACATTGCGCTATTTGCGAAGCGAGGTTTTGACCATGCAACACAGATTGGCGGAAGAAAACTTTAGTTTGATGTTGCAGTAAACACCCATTGTCAATTTTTACCTAATAATAGTTTATGTTATTACATAATAATAAAAAAAACCTAAAAAAAATCTGAAAGATTTTAGATTTTAAATTACGTCCAAAGGCGCGTTTTTTTAACGTTTCGTGTGCTATCTTTTTTTATTAAATATCATGTACTACGTACTCAAACCATAAAATTCAGTTCAAAATCAATATCGCAAAATCATTTTAAAATGAACATATCTTTAGAATTTCCGTAAGTCTCGTGCGCTGGAGATAAAAATGTTTTTTTTCCGTACAGTGTTGCCATTGCTCGCTTTGAAATCATTTAGTTTGTTAATCAGAAATTCGTTGAAATGTTACAAAACATAAAATCGATAATAAAGCAAATTTCAAATTCAAAATTAGGGCTTCCAGATGCCCATATTCGCAGTAGGATTACGTCATTCAAAATTCGATGGCTCTAGGTTTTATCACAATGCGAGAAACATGCATACATTTATGCAGATTTTTCATTTTTTAAAATTTAATGCAGAGCGATAACATTTAGTGGCAACAATTTGAAAAGTGAAACGGGCATTCAGAGTGAATCGACGCAAAATCGCAAAACGAAAGTAATAGTCCTTCGGGACTAAATCCCTTTGGACTAAAATTAATTAATGCTTTCTTCCATATTTTGTGGCAACAAGATTCTGTACAAAATGTTTATTGAAGTACGGTCTACTACCACTTAAAATATGTCCCACAAGTTTTGAATCACCTTCTACAAACTGTAAAGTAATGGGCACATAATGAACAATTAGTTCTGTACAAAATGTTTACTGAAGTTGTAGAGACATTAGGTTATTACGAAGCAGGAGAGATGAAAAATAGGCATTGCCTTCGCCGGGGATCGAACCACGGACCTCTGAAATTCCGGCTCAGTGTGCTGACCATTACACCACGAAGGCACTCTAAGAGTGTGGGAGATATACCTTATAAAGTGTGTTCTACTATCACTTAAAATCTGTCCTACAAGTTTTAAATCACCTTGTATAAACTGTAGAGTAATGGGCACATAATAAACAATTAATTTCGATTTTTGTTGATTTATAATGAGTACACAATATTGAAAGATATTACGAGACTTCTAAACTGGCATATAGAAGTTTCTGTGCAATACGCCATGACACACTAACAAATTTGTACGTGTTTATAGAAACTTACACCCATCCAGGTTTTAAGTCAGTGTTTGTTTTACACAGAAACCTCTTTAAGACGACCACTAGTACTTTGGATGAATGTTTTTGCTAAGTAAATCATCTTAGAATTGCGATCTTAGTCTTGATCTTTACCTATTTTTCACAAATTCTAATCATTTACAGAGTTGTCCATTAGCGTGTTCACTGTAATCCATTGCCATTTAAACTACACTCTATTACCATCTTAATTGATAAATGTTAAGCATTCGTTTACTTTGAAATTTAAATTAAAAGCCCGCTTTGCATTTAGGCAATTACGAAAAACATTTACACAATTGAAACTTTCTAAAGTTTGGGTAAAAAGGGAGCTATAGGCATTAAATTCTCATATATATTCAGCTCTGTAATATATTTATAAAATTTCAGATATGATAGAAGTTATTACATTTAGCTAAACTTGAGAAAACTATTCAGTTTTTATAAATGTGGTAAAATAATACTTTTCAAGGAAACAAGATTTTAAGGAAAGAGTCGAGGGAATTTTTAAACTCTGTCTAGAACTTTTCTAAAATTTTACGCCATTGTCATAATTCTATATATCGGATAGGTCTCGGATATAAATCCTTTGCAAATGTCTATTCCAATGAACATTCCAGATATATTTATATATGGATATGCTTGCAATAATTTGCAAATGTTTCGAATAAAAACTGTTGGTTCATTCCTTGAGGCAATCCTAGATAAAGATTTCATTTCGTATTTCACCATTTTGCTTAGCCTGGAAAAAGTTTATTTTCAGTAGCTTCTTAAATTCTATTCATGTTCATTTTAAGCAGAAGAAAATGAATTTATTTACATATCTTTAAATTTTGCAGCAATAAAATATGCAATATTAAATGTTTGACAAAATTTAACCACCGTATTTGCTTTGGTAACGGCGTTAAGTAATCATTGAAAGCGGATACTGTAGTGAATAAGGGTATTCCAGTTATGACTAGTTACATTTTTCTTTTATATAAAAGTTTTTAATAGAGTTAAATGGGTTGGTTTTAAAATTATGTAAAGAAGCCTTATGCTAATATTGACATTAGGATCCTCTTTAGAAGAGTCTTTAAAAAGTTATTTCACCACTACCATCCACTTATTCTTAGGATGTTTACGTTACTTTCCTTTCATGAATAAATAATCCCATGGTTATTGCCATTCTGCAAAACGTAAGAATTTAAATTTATTTTTTTAATTTAATCAGTTGCTTATTGAGTAAGAATTGTAGTCTTTAAAATGCAATAAATTCATTTTAGTATTTGAAAACTGCAGTTTGTATTTTAATAGGATACTAATAAAATGGATACTAATAAACCAAAGATTACTAATAAAATGTTAATGTTATAACTGCAAATAAAAAGACTTTATTGTTATTTCATGAAAGATTGTTTGTTGATGAAAGATTATTGTTTCATCATGAAAGATGTTTCTAATGCCGTATATTATGCACTTCGTGTGGCATCGTTTAGTAATTTGGACCACCGTTTGGTAAGCATGCACGTTTTCTTAATTATAATAGGACAACTATCAATTTGTGTACGTCGCATTAAAAATATAATAAATACAAACATATTACTGATTTTAGAAAATAAAATATTTATTTTGATACTTTCATACATATATATCTATACCTATTTACATATATGAATATGTATATATAATAAAGACATTTGTCTAGGCGAATCTTTCATTGGAAGTAGCAATTTGTTCCTTATTTCAGATTTAAATCTCATAGTAGGACAATTACATAATAATTGCAATGCATACACGGAAGTTCCGAAATGGTGTGGAAAAGTATTTGTGTTGCAGCAAGCGTTTTCACTTATTACCAACATCTCAGTTTCACTCGAAAGACATCTGTCGATTTGAAAAGTGTCGTCAGGCATCAGCAAGAGACACGCTCGTCGGATTTAAATGTGGTCAAAATCGTTATCTCTGAGACAGACTTGTAGCTTCGTGTTTTCTGACCCCCAAAATAAGTGGAAAATAAAAAGAGATTTATTGTATAATTGGTCACGCTTTTCCGGAGCTGGGTTTTGT
Organism: Stegodyphus mimosarum; assembly: GCA_000611955.2. Classification (NCBI taxonomy): domain Eukaryota; kingdom Metazoa; phylum Arthropoda; class Arachnida; order Araneae; family Eresidae; genus Stegodyphus; species Stegodyphus mimosarum. The sequence goes on from KK113953.1 coordinate 11,281, forward strand.
CAGGATCATACAAAGCAAAAGTTAACTCAAAAGACAGGAAAGTAAGAATGCACTTTCAACCCCTTTCAGCTGGACTTGGAATGGGAGCTAATGTTCGTTTGAAAGCTTGCCTTAAAGGTGATTGTCTTTCTTAATTTTCAGATAAGACACTAGGTAATGCAAAAGAACATTTCTCTTAGCTGGAAAAAGAGGGAAAGAAACATTTTTATCGTAAGAAGAAGGCAGTGTCAGAGGCAAGACATTTGTCATTGGTGAGAAAGCATATTTGAATTTTACTGGACGTTTTATGTGGTTAATCAGTGACTGATGTTATGCTAGTGTGTATGTTTCCTGATATGCATGATAACAACATGTAAGTGACCAGAGATGTGATTTGAGAGATTCCAGAGATGTGGTTTGAGATGGAAAAGAAACAAATCATAGAAGTATATCTTCTCCTATCATCAGCTTCTGGAAATAAGAAGATCAGTTAATATTGGAATAAATAATTTGACTTTAGACGAGTTTAATAATTCTCACCTTTCCAAACGAATTACTTTGTCCAGCTTATCTATGTATGGCATTGATATATTTTCTCAAAAACCTCTCATGTTAGTTAACGAAGTATTCTTTATTGTTCGAAATGTTCCTAACATAGAAATATGTCTACGTATACTGCTTCCATTTGCTTATTTGTGTAAGAGAAACATAAATGCAAAATGACATATCCGTATTTGAGAAAATGGCTGTCCAGACAATTATATTTCCAAGTATGCCTTGGGGGAAAAGCTGCCATATAGAATTCCCACTTAATGTTAGCATTCAAAAGTTTCGTGGGCAAAAGCAGACATATGAAGTACAAAATAATAAAAAATATTTCTTTGGCTCTCGGAGTCTTATTAGGAAATGACTTATCTCTAGCTGCAAGAAAAGTTTATAAAATAATAATCTGTTCGTTCTTTCTTAACCAGGTACTTCATGTTTCATTCTTTACGAATGATTCCATTTGTAAAGAATAAAAGAGGAAGTACAATCCTTTCTGTACATGTATGTGGTCTACCAAGTATTACTGCTGTATGTTTTGTTGTGCAAAAGTTGCTAGTAATTTGATGTGCCTACCAGTAGAATTAGTAGCTTTAAATAAATATATTTATACAACCACGTTTAAATATCAAAATCTGCTGGTAAAAAAGAAAAAAAGGATCGTCACAAATATTGCACTGCCACCTTTTACATTCAAATTTGAAACTTCCAGTAACTAAAACATTACGCACTAATCAACAGATAAACTGCAGTATAAACTCACTCCGCTCCTTATAAAACTCAGATTGGAAAAAGACTGATCCTTCCGTGCCAAAATATCTTACTTATAGACTTTATCCTGCTTGCACAAAACTTCAAAAATACTTCTCTAGATGCATCGTAATCGAGTAAACGTTCCTACTCCAATACCAGCTGATAAGAGGTGGAAGTGCAACCTATATGCTATCTTTTAAGATTTCTACATTCAAAATCTTCCCATTGGGATAGACACGTTAAGTTCAAATACTGTTATAAAAAAGTTCATGAAATGCTTCTTAGCATTAGCGTCCATTAAGTGCTTATAATCATGATGTGGCAGATAGAATGTATAGGCAAAGGGAAAGTTATGCGCTGCCTAGAAATGTAAGTTTGGGAATTTGAATAAATCACTGGAAGAAGAATTTTTTTTACCTAGTTCTGTACTTACCCTTTAACATGTTGGACAAGCAAAGAATAAAAATTTGCCTGAAAGAAAACAATAATTTGTTAAAATATTTTGACGTTCTTGGTAATTGCAGCCGAATAAAAGCTACATTTAAACTCGTTCAAACAGCATTGAGTAACTTATTTAAGCGAAGAATTATAATTAATGAAGAACTAATAAAAAGGCAAATATCCCAAAGAAGCATCGAGAGGTGTTGAAACTGCTTTCCTAGCATTGTTTCAAGTTACAAAGTTCAAAACCTTTTCTAGTTACAGAACGTTTTTCCTTAATTTGCTGAAAACTAAGAGAGAATGCTGTGTCAACTAACAGATGGCTCACAGGCTAGAGGAAGAGAAATCCAAGAGTATTCATCAGAAAGGGCTTATTGAGAAGGAAGAGACAGATCATCTTGCGGCTGATAGCTGGATAAAAACATTTGACAAAAGCAGAAAATCTTGATGTTTGAATAGCGTCAAGAATTCAGCTCTAACTTACCATGGTAACAGGACCTCTTAGGCAACAGGTAGCGGTCTTATTAACGTTTTTAGAAGTAGGGCAGAAAACGAAAAATTGAAAAAAAAATACTAATTAGATAACTGTAAAAGACACACACTTCTAATCATTTTCTAGAAACCAATAATACCTCATCCTATTGATAGGAAGTTTAACATTCAGCCTTTACACCCGACTATAAAAAAGCCTTGAACTGCCACTGCAGGAATGATATTCAGAAAATGGTGAACAAAAAATATTTGGAATATTTTTTGGAAAATGCAAGCTCTTCGAAGGAAATAAGTAAGAAAATACCATGGCAATAAGAACTCGTAGGTAACAGGTAGCATGTTTATTGGTGTTTTTAGAAATAAGGCAGAAAACTGAAAATGGAAAAAAATACGCATTAGATAACTGTAAAAGACACTCATTTCTGATCTCTTTCTGGTAGCCAATAATATCTCTTCCTACTAATAGAACGTTTAACATTCAGCCTTTAGACCTAACTATAAAAAAGCCTTCAACTTTTATTGCAAAAGAAATATCCAGAAAATGGTGAACAGAATTGGATTTTTGGAAAATGCAAGCTCATCGAAGGAAATAATTAAGTCAATAGCTTTGCTAGAGGCCATGCATATTACAGCCGATGCAAGGGATTTATTTTCTTAAATTGGTTAAGACAAAAATCGGAAATGTGGTTTTTATGTGGAAAAAGCCTCACAGGAATTGCTAGTTATAGAATATGTTTGAGTTATTGGTGAGGGAAGTTGTAAAGATAACCTTTTATAAAATATGCCAGTTCGCAAAAATATTGAGATGACGTGCGTAGAAATTGAGTACGAAATTGTTAAAAAAACTGCAGACACTGGCAGCAAGGTTAACGTGAGGCATGGTGAGAGAAGTTAAGAAGGTTTATTTTTAGAACATGTGTCAGTTCGCAACAATATTGAGATATGTGTGACAAAACTGATTATGTAAAAATCTCTCCATTAGAATAATTGCAGAAACTGACTGCAAAACTAATACAGGTGTAAGGTTTATCCTAAATTTATTCACAGTTATTTTAAGTTTTGTAGCTTTCCTATCTCATTCTAATTTCAACTTACAATTTCCTGCCAGAATGTAATTTTAGAAACGCAGTTAATTCAAATGAGTACTATTTAAGTCGATACTTCACGGACTTCGAGAGAGACAGTCTGATTCCCTGACTAGCGCGCGTTTGCCTTTTGGCTACGTCTCTCTTAGCTATTGCTACGCTCGGCCATACCTTAGGCCCTTGCTTGGCTTCGCCGATTTAATTAATACTTATGGGCTAGCTAGTTAGATTTCTGATAGCTTTGGCTATACCTTGCAGATAGCTTACTTAAGCTAGTTTAGTTTAATTTAAATTTATTATCATTTAAGTTCAAGCCCGAGTGGAGGCTTTGTGAAAAGTTCCAAGTAGGAACTGATTGTAATTATACGGAAAAATAAAGGGTTGTAAACTCTCTCTAAGTCTTACGTGTTCTGTTCACACACTTAAGCGATTATTCGCTTGTTAGTGTTCTTACGGTTTTAAGTTAGAACTTTAGGATTAAATAAGTAAAGCCCCACAGAGGAAAAGGCGATAACATGCCAACATCAACAGAATCTAGAAAAGAGATGCAAATGCGATAAAAAGCTCTTGAGCTGAAAGAGGCTGATGAAAACAGCTACCAACAGATTTTACAAAATTGACATTAGAATTAAAAAACTGTTGTTGAACAATATGAAGCAACCAAAAACAAAAAAGCTGCATGTAACAGATAAAATCTGATGATGTGTCGCCCAGACGGAAAAGGGATTAGTGACACTGACTCGTCGTACTGCGAGTTCGAATCCTGCAGAAGGCATGGTTGTGATTTGCTTGTCTCTTCTAGGAAGTAACTGTGGCCCACATATTATGTACATCTATAAAGATACTACCGCTTCCGACCTTATTATGGTAGACGCCTATAAACGCCTACAGCACGCTATTGGAAAAAAAATCATGAAGTATGTAACTGTAAACATAACTATAAAAATTTCAAAATTGTATAAGTAGTTTAATTTTAGATTAATTTTTAATTATTATTTTAGAAATAATTATTAGTCAAAGGGGCTTTGTCTCTGAAGGACAATTCTTTTCGTTTTCCGATTTTGCATCGAATTACTGAATGTTCGTTTCACTTTTCAAACTGTTGCCACCAAATATTATCGCCCCATATTATATTTGAAGAAATTAAATAATGAAGAATCAGAATGAATGTATGTATGTTTCTCGCATTATGATAAAACAACGGTAGCTAGAGCCATCAAATTCTGAATGAGGTAATCGTACTGAGAATATGGGCTTCTAGAAATCCAAGTTTGAAATTTAGAATTTGTTTTATTATCGATTTCATATTTTCTAAAACTTGTAACGAATTTTTGATTAACAAACTCAAGGATTTGAAAGCGAGCAATGGCAACGTTGTACAGAATAAAAAACTTTTGTTATCTCCAGCGCATGATATTGTGTATCGGAAATTCTAAAAATATGCTCAATATAAAATTATTTTATTATAGTGCTCTTGAACAGAATTTTATTGTTTAATTGCGAAGAACATTATATTTAATAAATGAAGGTAACACACAAAATGTAAAAAAAACGCCTCTTAATTTAAACCTCGTAATTTAAAATCTGAATCCTTTCAACCCCCCTTTTTTAAAAAAACGTACGTATTTTGAGTTTGTTATAATTTTGCTTGAAACGTTTGGAACTGATATCTCAACACAAAAACCACTGTCTGTTAAACTCAACACTAAATAAATTCAAGTATGTTTAGAACGCAAGTGGTTTTAATAAGCGGTGTGTAGTGTATATGTATGTATTATATCAAGTGAAGAGCCACCATTGTTTCCACAAAAGAAAAAAAAATATATACTCGTTCAAAACCTACATACTTTTAATTTTGAATTTTATGTACATATTCTTCGAATAGAAATCCACTGCATTTTCGGGTCTAAAGTATTTTTAATACCATACCCATGGCTAATTTCCTTGCTGATACTTCCCGAATGAATATCATTTGAAAATGCAATAAAGTTCCATGCTTATAATTTTATCGTTTATTTCTTTATTTGCTTGAAATCTAAATTTTAACATCTTCTAATATGTCTATATTTAGATGCTGAATGCAGTTTTGTAATTACGAGTTTGATTATTATTTATAAAATAGAGGACAAATAAATTTTGCATTGCTCCAACGGAAAGGTATATGAGATTAAAATACTCCCTTAGGTTACGAGAATCCTTTCTCGAAACAAATGGAAATTCGTTTCAGTAATGCTTATTCTGGGAAATCAATTATATTTAATGAATCCACTTTATCTAACATGAATATTTCTAATTATGTAGCAACGTTATTCTAATCAAATATACGAATGAATTTGTAACGCAGAGTAATCATTAAACTTCCATCATTTGCTTTCAAATTTGTTATTGCAATGATATATGGAACCAAGGATATTAGAAATTTCTTCAAGTCAAGAATGAAGCTCTTAGTATTTCAACAACGTTGAGTGACCCGTTTCGACGGTTTCATTAAGAATTAATTAATGTTCATAGGAAAACTATGTAGTTATAGCGGTATTGCTATAAACGATTATATAGTAATATCTACAGTGCTGAATTAACATGGCGCAATAAATCAAATAATTGATGGCTTGATGATTAATTTGGAAACATGCGACTATTCCTGGAAATATCCAGAATCAATTCCTCATTTCGCCAAATCTTGCCTTGTAATAAATAAATCATTTTCTCCAATGCCGAAGAAGCCTATTCCAGTTGCATCTTAATTAAAATTCTGATTAATGTGGTTTATTATTACACAAAATATAGCTTTGCATTTGATGCAAATCTTGGTTTAAAAATTGAAAACTTTTATTCTGAAATCAAATTATGAATGTTTGTCAAAAATGGAAGAAAAATTAGAATAAAAAATCGAAAATAAGTATATGTATGCATTTTGAATTGGTCATTTAATAAATTTTCACGATCGAATTTTCCTTTTAATTCCGCCATTTCTCCATTGTTGTTTGCAATTAGATGTGTGACAATTATATCAAGTTCCATTAACAGTTACGTTGCATAGTGCCCCATTTATCTTGACTTCTGTGATGACAAATGTACATTCAAACCAGAAAGTTATATGGATTTAACTTACGCACGCGATAAAAGTTCACTTACTTCTTAACTGCAACGCATGCAGCTGTAGGATGACAAGATAATTTGCTGTTCGTGCTAAAGGGCTCAGTTTTGAGAGCTACATTTTTGTCAAAACAAACCATGTTAGACGCAGATGAACTGTAATGTTAAAAATAGTTATTAGGTAAACTAGTCCAGCTTCTTTCCGCATTCAGAAAAGATTTACCTTTATAGAAAGACAAATAGCCTATATTTAAGTCCAGTGTCTTGCTATGTCTACATAAAATATAGTGTATTGCATGGCACGAACGTGAGCAATTACAACTCCTCTCACCATGCAATCATTAAATCATTCGAAAATCAAGTGTGTGAACACATCATACTTTCAAAAATGCGTTGTGATTCTCAAGCAAATAATCCATGATGGAGGAAAAACACTGAACACACAACAGTGTAAAGTAATCACAAGATAAGCAGACAATTTAAGAAAATAAAAAAAAATACTATTTATTAGGTGGTAAATTTAATGTTACAAGATTCCTCTTTTTAAGGTAACATATATAACGATGACAGCCGGTTAAAATACTTTTAGTACATAAAATTTTGAAAGCGACAGCTGGTATAACCTAAGGGCGGAATGGACATACGACCCAGAAATTTCCTAAATTTCAAATAACTCCAGATTTTTACATAATTTGCATAAGGTAATTTGCAAGGTAATAAAAATGATTGCGTCTGCTGAGTATTAGTTGTGTTAAAAGATTTCACTAAAAATTCATTTATTCAAGCCTGTCTTATAATAGAGAGTATGATGATTTATTTTCGTCTGGATCACTAAGCTTTTTTTAACAATATTTCTCTTTACAAACTTAATTTTACAAAATGTTTGTTTTCGTGTAAGCCATGTCTTTTTACCTCTCGGGATTATTTTCAACAATTAAGGAATAGTTTATTAAAATTATGTATCTTAATATTGTACAATACTGTGCCTTTAAAAATGTAATTTTATATTTCAATATTATTTGTAAAATCCAAATTGTAAAAATATTCTGGGTTCTTAATTTATCGTTTTTCATTAATCGTTACTAAAACTAAAACTAATAAATAATTTATCTTAAACATTTTTAAATTAACATTTTGCAAACAAAATCCAGGAAAAATAAGAACATAATTAATTCTCTGAAAGTTGTAAAATTTGAATAGTACAAGTGTAACAGAAGAGAAATTACTAAATATTAAAGCAATAAATTAATTTTATTTTGGAGTGAGTATTTGTTTTACACGATAAGAAATGAAATGACAATATTAATTGTTTTACATGATAAGCCATCTAAAAGTATAAGCAGAATTAAAAAAGAAGTTGGAAATAAATATAAAAATAGTTTTTAGATTTTACTTAATTTCCAACAAAAATTGCAGTAATTTTAGCTGTAGTTAACAAAGCCTGATACAGTTTACTTTTAAGATTGTTTTATTTGTTTTATTAAGAACAAAACTATTGATTTATGCTCAATAAAGTGCGAAATGAGTCCAATGACATTCAAGAAAATGAGACTAGCAAACATGTAAAAAATTGCTCAACCATGTGTACGCCTATTAAAAGCCTCTAACCGGCAAGACCGTATATATACGGCCTAGAATATTTTTGTGGTATCTGCACGAACGTATATATACGTGCATATTAAATATGTCAAAGAAATTAATGCAATGTATTAAAAGTACATAAATACAGATATAAAATGCCAAGAAAGGTGTTACATAAAATCAAGAAAATAAATTTTTCTGCTAGTAGTTTTGGGAAATTTGTGTTTTCTTAGCAAAAACCCTGGCTGGTCAGAGGGTTAATGGATTATAAAAGCTTGAATAAGCTGAACTTAACTGAAATGCACAATGAGAGCACTATTAGTTCTGAACGTTGTTTGAAGAATTTTGGTTAACAACGCTTCTCTTAATTGAATCAATTCTTCAATTTCATCAAAGTTGCAAAGTTTTCATTGAGTGAAGCCAGTAGAATGTTAAATTAGAAGTCAAACAACAAAAATCAGCGTTATGTTTTCAAATTTTCACAGGACTAGTTTTGATGGTTTTACCGCACCAACAGCCTCAGCTGCAAAAGCGGAAATGAACGAGATAAGATATAATGATTAGATAAGATAAGATAAGAAAGCCTGAAGAGGAAACAAGCTGCTGGCGCCATCTGTTGATGAAACCAGAACTAAAACATAATTTCTTTAAAGGCTGAAGGCAAAGATGGATTGGAATTATGGTCGGTAACTAGAACAGAAAAATTTTTTTGAATGTGAAATGCCTCTAGATAATCCAGTTCACCAATGGGAGATGTTTTTTGAATTATTTTGGCAGCAGGTGTTTTCTTTCTTCTAACATATGCCTCAGGTTCCTTAACGTGAAATTTCAAGGCTCTCTTAGTTTGGACAATGTAAATTAAACCACACTTTTAAGGAATCCTTTAAATACCCCAGGAATTCATATCCAAAACGTTGTTAACGGATTATATGGTCCTTCGTTCGTAAAAATCCTTCACCTTCGAAACAGCCAAAATTCAAAACAACGATCAAATATTCACAAATCCTTTCAAGTAACTTAAAACATTCGCTTATAACATCTGTTGCGAATTGTGCCAGATTATATGCTCTTCTGAAAATTCATAAAAGTGGTATTCCTTTCCGCCCTATTGTATCAAATTTTGGTACTGCCTCGTATCTATTAGCTAAATATTTAGTTTCTAGATTTTCAACTCTATTAGGCAATAACATTTACACCATAAAGAATTCAATAGAGTTTGTAAAAAAGGTTAAAAACATTTCTTCTAGAAACTTATTCATGGTTTCTTTTTATGTAAAATCATTATTCACCAATGTTCCAGGGGAGGGTGCATTAAGATGTGTAGAAAGCAGACTTCGTGAATTTCATTTTTCTTGCATTGAAATTGATGAGCTAATTTCTCTCATTCAACTCTGTTTGAAAAAAACGGATTTTGTTTTCCAAAATAAATATTAAAAGCAAACTGAGGGATTAGCCATGGGAAGCCCACTCAGCCCCATCCAGGCTGATATCTAAATGCATTATTATAAATCAAAATTGTTTGAAGCTTTAAATTTCCCGGTATGGTTCCGCTACGTAGACTATACTTTTACCCTGTTTCAAGGTAATAAAAATGATTTAAATAAAGTTCTTTGAGCAATGAATTCCATTGATCCTGATATTCAGTTCACTTTTGAACTTGAGACTTGCAATTCTCTTCCGTTTCTCGACATTCTGGTCACACGTGACATATCCAATTTCAGTACTACGGTTTATCGTAAACCTTCATCGATTTTCCTTCCACCACACTTCAGATCATGTCATCCGACTAAACAAAAGTCACCTTCATTTTATTCCTATATTTTCAGTGCTCTTCAAGTTTGCTCCTCCAAACTATTCATTGATGAAGAACTAAATTATATAAAAGCAATAGCTATTGACAGGGCCTTTTCACCCAAAATTATTAATCAAGTAGTTAAAAAATTCTCATCTCAACACACCAAAAGGCAGACTCTGGTTTTAGGAGATTATAAAAATTCGGTTGTCATTCCCTTTTCTCCATGCTATGAAGCTCCATGCTATTTTCCCTAGCTATGAAGTTGCACGTGTTTTACAGAAATTTAACTTTTGGGTGGTTTTTTTTCCAATCAATAAAAGTCCGAGTTCCATACTCAGGACTCCATTCCGGATATAAATTACTGCGGTATTTACAGGATTCATTACCTGTGTGGTTCAATTTACATTGGCCAAACTAAGAGAGCCTTAAAATTTCGCTTAAGGAACATGAGACATATGTTAGAAAAAAGGAAACACAGAAGTCTTCTCCTGCCCAACATTGTTGGTCCGAAAATCACACTTTCATTTTTTTTGCAGCCAAAATTATTCAAAAACCATCTTCCATTGGTGAACTAGATTTTCTAGAGGCATTTCACATTAAAAAAAATTTTTCTGTTCTAGTTAACGACCCTAATTCGAATCCATCTTTGCCTTCAGCCTTTAAAGAAATTATGCTTTAGTTCCGGTTTCATCAACAGATGGCGCCAGTAGCTTGTCTCCTGTATAGGCTTTCTTATCTGATCTTATCTAATCATTAAATCTTATCTCATTCATTTGCGCTTTCGCAGCTGAGGATAATGGTTCGGTAAAAACATCGAAACTAGTCCAGTAAAAATTTGAAAATACAACCCTGAATTTTTGTTGTTTAACTTCGAAATTAATATTTGTTCGGCGTGTTATTGTATCTTTATTACTTTTGAATGATTAGGGAAATTTTGTTACGAATTCTATATACATATATGTAAATAATTTTTATGAAATGTTATGTAAATTATATCAGCTACAAAGTAATATAACTGAACCGAAAAATATATCGGCGGAAAATAAGAAATACAAGGGTAAGTCCAGTTTATTGTTGCTGTGCTGGAGATGGTTTCAGGACCAGTTTTGTCGCCAAATTTCGGAACAAATCGACAGAAGTCTCCACACGTGGTGGCAATTCTGCGACATTTTGTTCAGATTTCTATGTAACTGTAATTGTATCCGGCCTTATGTAACTGCAATTGTGTTTGCCTTCCAACAAATTTGTGAAACCGGAGGTGATGCAAATCTCTTAGCCGCTGGGATAAACTGTATAAGACACAAGAAAGCATCCGCTTTCAGTTTTCTTCAGAGTTTAACTCGGAGAACTTAGAAATCACTGTGCGAGTTTGCGAATTTTAGGCTTTCTGTTTGTTCTGTGTCCAACGTTCTTAGTTGTTTGAATGCCTAACCATTATTGTATTCTGCCATGCTGAAAAAAAGATGCACGAACAGGATTTGTGCGAAACGTTCCAGAACTGCAAAGTGCTTTTGGAAATATAAATTTTATCAAGTGATCATCGGTTCTATGTGTATTCAGTCATTTCACGAACCTGTACGCACATAACAATGCTAACGTAAAATTTCAAAGCTGAAAGATATTAAACATGTCATTATCTGATAAACTGATTGTGCTCTTATAATTTGAAAATTGCTTAAATATCACAGTCAGTGAAGAAACGACTGTATAAGTTATTTCTCCCGACTTCTTAGCATGCCTTCATAGTTCTTCATAGTGCATTCATACTTCGGCGAGGCACTGCTCATTTTTCACATCTCCTGCTTTCATAATAACATAATGTCTCTACCGTGGAGCCGGAACTAAAACAGGTGGTGGATGATGATTCTCCACCACCAAGATTTAGAGATTTGGTTCTCTAATCCAAGTCGCCCTTTAAAAGTGGGTATGTAAGATCTCTCTCTCTTCTTCTTAGCATGCCTTCGTTCTGTACTGGTCAGCACACTCAGCGCGCATTCGGAAGGACCGTGGTTTGAGTCCCGACAAGGCCATTGCACATTTTTCCTCTCTCCTGCTTTAAAAAAGTACCTAATATCTCTAAAACTGTATAGCATTCTTTACAAATTATGATCAAACACTTTCTTTGCAAAAATATAAAACCTAGGAAAAAAAAGCTTTTTGAGCAAATTTTCTTTCTTCCCCCCATTTTTCAGCCGAGAAAGGCTATTTGTCTCGAAATAGCATTTTGCGTCTTACAAATGGGGCTGCACCATGATTCAGATTGTTGCCACCAAATATCATTGCCCTGTATTATACAGGGTGGGGCAAATAAAAGTGGCCCGGAGAACAGAATTCCCGGTTACAAAGAAACACAACAAAGGCACTTAAATAAAAGTGGCCCGGACGAGTGGATACGATTGGACGCGAATGTATGCATTGTATGCGAATGTATATATGTCCCGAATCTTGAATTTCAAATTTGTTTTCTTATCTGTTTCATATCTTTTAAGCTTTAGCCCATTTTTGATTAAGAAACTTAGCTATTTCAAAGCTAGTAGTGGCAACACACCGTTTGGAATTAAATATGTTTATCTCCAGCGCTAGAGAATGTTTACCGGAAATTCTAAAGATATGTTTTTTATTAAATATTTCTAGTCCAAAGGGGCATTAGTCCAAATGTCCTCGAAACGTTTATATATGTGTAAATGCATAAAACGCTGCTTTGTTCATAATGTAAAATCTTAAAGCTTTTAGAATTTTTTTTTTGTGTGTGTAAGATGTACATCGCTACATTCAAATTAAGATAACAGAAGATAATTTTTCAGCCGTTTTGCATAATAAAAACATGTAATCAAAGTCGTTTACAGCCAAATTAAAATTGCTAATTTATTGAGGAACAGCTGTACCAAAAGCGTTGTTTCCTTTAATGTCTATAGTTTCCATTCAGAAGTACAAAGACTGCTGAAGTGCGTTTAAACTTAAACAATAAATTATAAATGAGGAAAAAGGAATTATAATAAAATGATGGTATTATTCATGAGGTCATAAAATTCAGCTATTTTCTGAATTCAAATTATCTTTATTATGCAGACTTTGATGTTTTATTCATTGAGTTCATCTGGGATAATATTCATTTTCATAATTAAGTGTGTTTGGAAATTTTGAGAACATTTCCATCGCATAGCTTAGAAGAATATATTTTTTAATTTAATAGAGTCCAAAAAATTAATAACCTGTTTTTTCGACATTTATACGATTTTCGTAAACCAAGTGCTTAGTAAAATAATTGGGCGAAAGTATGCATTGTAAATCTGAGATTCTGTAAGTATTCTAAGTGCAAGTAGATTTTTACACGCTATTCTTAGGCATATAACTGTGGCATGAACAATGAGCTTACTATTTCAAACAATTCCAAATACATATCCTCCATGAAATTGGATCATGATTAATTACTAGGTTTTGATGAAATTGTCGCCAACTGAATTTAATGAAACGGCAACCGGAATAGCTGTATCAGAGAAATTCTTATAGAACATGACTTGAAACACGTTTAGTCATATATTAATTTATATTCAGTCGCTAATTTTACGCAGCTTAGATTAATGTAGCTTAATTTTGTATTTATTCGTCATTTTTCCCAAATAAATTTTTAAATATTTCTTTTTAAAGTAATATAATAGCAGTTAACAGCAATCCAAAGTTGTTTCCAAGTGTAAAAGACCAAAAAGACATCCAAAAATTTTTAGGAAAAACATTATTTTTAAAAGTTAAACACGAAAACTGAACGTAAAATGCTGAGATAATTCTATCATCTATCTAGTAATTTTATTTGGAGTTTCAGAAAAAAAAAGATGCTGCGTATTAAATTTCTGGTATCGGAAGTTTAGCTTCAGAGTGATGTTTAGTTTCCTTAGCCTCTGTCGCGTCAGAACGGTCCTGGAAATTGGTATCGGCTGTGGTGTCAGAAATAAGACCATAACGCGTGAACAGTCTCGTCAGAATGGTCCTGGAAATTGGTATGGGATGTGGTGTCAGAAATAAGACCATAACGCGTAAACAGTAATAGCAGAATTTCGGAACTTCTCTTCAGAATTTCCAGCAATGAATATATGTCATTTCGAATTGAAGACAATGAAATGGTCATTAAAAAGTACTCAGACGACTTCGCAACACATAGAGTATCTCACACAACCTAAAGAAAGGACACTGTCTAAAGAATGGAAACCGTTGAAATCAGCATTGCTCTTGGTATCACGACCCAGATTTGAATGCACAATAGTTACAGAGGCTACACACGCTAAACCCTCAGCCAAAGACGACAGTGTTGATTTAAGTTAGGTTCACAATGGCGCGAGGGAGCAAAATACGATAGCTAGGCGTGAAACACTATCTGATGTCGTTTCTCACCGACGCTGAAATTTCCGATTTTTAGTGGCATAGACTAGAGCTATCGTAGTATACTTAATAACGAGCAGCTGCATGTTATTTAAGATTTAAAAGAAAAACAGCGAGCTCAGCTATGAAATTGAATTTCACCATCTGTAGCAAATGGAAAAAGCATTATCTCAAAGATCTTCTACTGGGGAAAGTATACATTGGAGATACTTTTGCGGCGGATCGATCTTCAGAACAACTCCACGATCGCAAATTTGAATGAGTTAGAATTCTTGAACGTAGCGCAACGGAGCTCTTTTGGGCTAGCGGTAAAGAATTCGACTCCCAGTAAATTGACTCACGATCGAGTCCCGCACATGCGACGCAGCACTTCTCACGGGCGAATATAGATGGCGACACGAGCAAAAAACTACCCAGGCTTTACTGAACCACGTGATCGCCACATTGGTGACCCGGAGAAATACAGACTCCTTCCTGGACTGAGATCAAATGACGAACTACGTCACAGGCTCCGCCCCACAACCAATAAAAACGGCGACACACATGCCAACACAACGAGGTTTCTCAACGTTCTCCTCATATCGCATCATAGATGCTTCGAGGGGGAGTATGCAGCGGATCGATCTTTAGAACAACTCCACGATCGCAAATTTGAATGAGTTAGAATTCTTGAACCTAGCGCAACGGAGCTCTTTTGGGCTAGCGGTAAAGAATTTGACTCCCAGTAAATTGACCCACGATCGAGTCCCGCACATGCGACGCAGCACTTCTCACGGCCGAATATAGATGGCGACACGAGCAAGCAACTACCCAGGCTTTACTGAACCACGTGATCGCCACACTTTTATGGGGAAAATAAACCTGATCTAAAAGATAATAAAAATTTCATTAAATATAACTAATAGTTTTATTCAATCTAGTTTCAATCATTATTCTGTATTTCAGCCGGACATTGTGGTTTCATTAACTTGGATATTTCCTAAATAGTGAAAATATTGACAGCAAATTCTAACACATACTCACTTGTTTAAACTGTTTCTCATGATACCCACGCAAATATCAAAAGCTTTGATAATGTTCCTGATATTTTAGCTGCAAAATCGAAAATTCCGGAAAAAATTTCATTCTAAAATAAATGTACGTATAACTGAATAAATACTTGTTATTTCTTGTTTTAAGATAATGTTTACATTTAAATTTATATTTACTTTTTAATGTGTTTTCAATTCGGTAAATTTTTTTCTTAAATGATTACAGATGACTAACGAAAGATTTGTCTATACCTAACTTTCTTCTATATGTATGTAGTATTTTCGAAGCGCAGTTAGTTAGAACGATTCATAAACCAGTAACGTCCAGACGTGGCCATTTCCAAACACAACGTTTTGCATGATAATTCACACCAGCTCCCTCTTTGATAGGCAAAGCCTTTATCCAATCATAATTAAATACAGTAATTTTTATGTACACTGGTTGTCAAAGGTATGATTTAGGCACTTTAGCAAGGCAAAGCAGCTCGGTGTTGGCAGAACAGATGTTAGGGAAAGGAAGATGACGTAGTTATTTTCGAGCGGTATTTATACATAATACATGCAGAAAGTACTCTAAGCTGTGATTGGTTAATTTTGGGTTTTAGTTCCATTCTGCAAGCAGCGTTATGTAACATGGAAAGCTCTAGAATTTGGGAGAACAGATGAATTAGTTAATTTTGAGGTTGTCAATTATTTCTAGAACAGCCATCGTATTTTGTTATATCTGACATGTAAATATAAACCAAAGCTTATATGAATTACGAAAATATACGTTGTTAACTTCATGCATTCATCTAAGAACTTCTAATTTCCAATTCAGGCTTAATTTAACATAACTTTCTTCTATATGTATGTAGTATTCTCGAAGCGCAGTTAGTTAGAACGATTCATAAACCAGTAACGTCCAGACGTGGCCATTTCCAAACACAACGTTTTGCATGATAATTCACACCAGCTCCCTCTTTGATAGGCAAAGCCTTTATCCAATCATAATTAAATACAGTAATTTTTATGTACACTGGTTGTCAAAGGTATGATTTAGGCACTTTAGCAAGGCAAAGCAGCTCGGTGTTGGCAGAACAGATGTTAGGGAAAGGAAGATGACGTAGTTATTTTCGAGCGGTATTTATACATAATACATGCAGAAAGTACTCTAAGCTGTGATTGGTTAATTTTGGGTTTTAGTTCCATTCTGCAAGCAGCGTTATGTAACATGGAAAGCTCTAGAATTTGGGAGAACAGATGAATTAGTTAATTTTGAGGTGGTCAATTATTTCTAGAACAGCCATCGTATTTTGTTATATCTGACATGTAAATATAAACCAAAGCTTATATGAATTACGAAAATATACGTTGTTAACTTCATGCATTCATCTAAGAACTTCTAATTTCCAATTCAGGCTTAATTTAACATAACTTGGACAACCTGTAGAAATTTAATTTACTCTGCATTATAACATACGTTACTTCTTGATTCCACCACTTGTGTATTTGTGTGTTATCTTGAATAGTTTTAGATTTCCTGAAACACGAAAAATCAACAATACAGTAGCCAGAACTCGAACACTCAATCTTCCCATGCCTAAGGTGTCAATTTTTACACTACTAAAGCACGCAGTGAAGAAAACGGAAGTTTTGTACATGAAGAAAAATTTACTTTAAAAATATATTTATACGAAGGGATTTCTCTTAACACCATAGCACATTACTAAGGAAAAACTGCCTGTACACCTGTTTAACCCATAACATGCCAAGCATTGAAAAAATTAATATTTTTTATAAGTTCTTAAATATGTGTTTCTCTATGTCTATGTATACAGATAAAATCAAAAAACGTACCAAATTTTTATTAGTTTGATCAGTACAGCCTGCCCTAAAAATGGGACAATGGTATAAACCAGTGGTCCCCCAACCCCCGGTCCGTGGACCGGTACCGGATCGTGGGCCGCCCATTTCATTTAAACTGAATTTAAATTCCTAGGTTTATACCCAAAATTAAAAGCATCTGTGTTTCATTAAAATTAAACTGGACATAAGCAACACACTTCGGGTGTCATTGCCTCTGATTACCCCCAGATGGAACCGTCTCATTGCAAAGGAACTAGCTCAGCGTTCTCATTCATTTAACGTTCTAGTAAGTTAAACTGTTAAATCACTTTATTTTTTGGTGTAACTGTATTTATTTTGAAGGCATGCATAAAAACAATTAAATTAAAATTAATAAATCAAAATAATCTAAAATAGAAACAATTAACCTTCCCCCTCCCCAGCGGAACGAGGTAAACTTATCAAACGTTGACCGGTTCGCGGTGATAAAAAGGCTGGGGAACACTGGAATCCACGGCTAATCATTCTTACATAGGTGGAATGGGAGAAAACACCTTAAGCATAGTCCAACGTTACACTTTTTACAGATAGTTGCTGGTTTTGAGCTGCAAGATTTTAGTTGTCATCATCTTTGTCTATTCTAATGGTTTTTCACAATAAGATGTTCATTTTAAAGCTTTAGAAAATCTTTATTAACCTGTTGAATACTCAGTTTTATGCAATATGGTCTTCTCGGAATAGAAGGCTCAAATAGGCAACTGTTATGTGTCTTTGAAAATCAAGACGGCTCAGACTATCATCACAAAATAACTGATTGTGCTTCCATGAAGCAACAAATGCTGTTTCAAACGCATTAACAAATAAAGGCCAGTATCCTTTCTTTCCTTGAATTGACGTAACATTAGCTACTGCATGATTATCAGACAGGTTAACTCCGTTCTTATATTTATTGTAGAATGCAATGCACATTGGTGTCATTACCGGTTTTCTGCCACCTTTTACTCTTCTTTCTACGGTTGATACACCTTTTGCTTCTTTGCAATTGCACATTACTGAAACAACACAACAGTCATTCTATCGAACTGCTGCAACTTTGTTTTTTGAATCAAAACTGCTACCTGAAGAGCCGTGTTCCATTTGTGATATTGTTTTAGAGGTTATGAAGGGTCATTTAGACATTCTGTGTTCTCTAACAGTACCTGTAGCGGAGAAGGTTATATTTCCAAGAACGGATGATAATTCATGGAAAATGAAGAGATTATCAATATAAATCTTATGTATCAGTGTCTCATTCACGAGTTTCTTAGTTGGTTTCTTCTTTTGTGTCTTTGGAATTATATTCTTCTCTAAAATCCAAGCATGCGAAAACGAGAGAAACTTAGTCTACTTCGATGAGTTTCAGAATACAAACTGACTTCATGTTTTGACTTCAATGTTTGAAACATTTACTCAACCCCTCCCCCACATTTCACACACCTGTCTGTTACATGATATGCACCTGCCAGCTAGACCAAAGTGCCTGAGTTAGTTGTGTAATAGAAATGTTTGGAATGTAACAGAGACAGAAAGTATTATCTCCATTACAAACTGATGGCGATTTGGTAGTAGTGGATCTTAACATGTTCTATTTTTAGGACAGTTAAAAATGCAAGGAAAATTTATCTTTTAGGTAAAATGTTTTGATAATGTTTTTTACTGGTGCAAAAGTATGGAATATTACCTCAGTAAATTTATAAACTTGTAGTTGACAACATAAGCAAAAACATCTGCAAAAATGTCCATTTTAAAAAATTAATAAAAATATCTAAATTAATTCTAACTTGCGATAAAGACAAATGTATAGTTAAATGACTCTTAAATAATAATTCATCTTTAATTTGAATTAAATTAATTCAAAGATTTTATACAAAGACCATTTATGTGTGCTGTCCTATTTTTAGGACGATGGTGAAATATGAATTAAACTCACCTCATCAAATTTTCTGTTATTTTCTGTTTGAAATTAAAAATTTGTTCTAAAGCGCATGTTTGTAATTTAATTGATAATGACATTATGTTTTAGATTTTGTCGCAAGCATTTCTTTTATTTATCATAATAATTTTTTTTTGATAATTTTCTCTTACCACATAAGTTTCATACAGCAAAGAACGCAATGAGTACTTTAAGACGGAATAGAAAATAACGGTGTCTTTCAATGAAAAGTAGATCATTTTCTAGATTAAATGTCTCTGAGGATTTAGCATCAGAGGAAAATGGGCGCCTGACTTGCCCTTTAATATCACATAAGTGTTCAGTCTTGCCACGCTTCTCTTCCTATCGAATTCTCTATCCTTCAGAGACAATAATGTTTCACGTCACTGAGCAACCGATTTTCTCTTTCTCAGAATCCTCCGTACATGATGGTCAAGAAGCCAGACGAACAAGCGAAAGGCAGTCACGAACAGTACGAGGGATTTTGCGTGGATCTTCTTCGAGAAATGTCACGCATCCTCGGATTTCGCTATGAACTGAGACTGGTGCGTGACGGATCCTATGGTTCTCGGACTACAAGGAATGATGGGGACCACTGGAACGGAATGGTTCGGGAGCTCATGGACAGGGTAAGTATTTTTTGTTACACAAGATGTTAGATGCTTACCCAATGACAGGTTAGATATTTTTCGGTCTTGTATTGGTTCGTATATATAATATTTTTCTCATGTTCCGTACATACACAATGTTATTTATGACTGTTTGCACACTTAATACTATTTTTATGTATTTATTTTAACATTCTGTAGCCTAGTATATGTTCGGGGTATAATGATATTTTAATAAGATTATTAAAACCATGCATTAAGGGATACGGATATGCAATTTTTGGCGTGAAAACATGCTATTTACATTATTTATTATAATTTGTGTCATTTAGGAATTCGTTTAATTTGCATTTTGGAAATCTAGTGTGACTCATATAAGAACTTATAAGCGTTTGTTACTTAATTTTTTTTTTTCATTTTACTTTTTTTCGTTCACTTTACAATGTTATGAAATAATTACTTATATAAAATAAATATCCGTGCTTAGAAGAGGTAGTAATTTCTTTGATGCCTGAGGCGAAAGCTTATTAAAATTATAACTTTTTTTGCTATAGCTTTCTTATACAAAAACTTTTGCCTGTAGCTCTCCGATATTATCATGAATTATATTAACTGCTGCTTTTGAAGTTTCATGTTCCAGTTTAACACAACTAAGTGCATTGGATTAAAATAATACATTTTGAAGATTCCATTAATTTTTGATAATTTAGTGTTTATCAGTAATAGCTAAGCACTGATTTGAAAACTATGGAAGGAAAGCAATTCAGTCGGCGTATTACGTATTAATATTTTAAATAATAGTATTGTTTGAGCTAAAGTAATACGCAAAATAACGATTATTAAAGGAGCTAAAGCAGCAAGAATCAAAATAATATTCATAAGTTTCCAGGACTAGTTTCGAAGGCTTAAATATAGAACCTTCTTCTTCATATGAAGAAGCGCAAATGAAAAAGAAAGTTCTATATTTAAATTGCTGGGATTTTTTAAAATTTTCTAATCGTTATTTTTAATTCTGAAAGTCTTTTCTTTAAATTTTTCTTTCCCACCTACACTTCCCTGCCAGAAGGAGAATTCAATGTCGCGTTTTATGTGAATGAAATAGAACTAATAATTAATGCGAAGTTCTGTCACTTCCGTAGAAGAGCTCAGAAGTTCTCAGTAAAACGTGCTCTGCCTTTGGGTCACGTCCTTGCTTTAAGCCTGACTACTCTCGGCCGTAGTCTTACCTGCCTGTTAGGTTTGCCGATGAGGTTTAATTATGAGCCAATTCGTTTTGTTACTTTTGTACAGCTTCTACTAAAGTTCAACTAGTTAGGAATAGTTTAGTTCTTTATTTTCTATCTTGAGTTAAAGCCCAAGTGGAGGCTTTCCTGTAAGCCCGAGACGGTGCCGACAGCATTATTTCTGTAAGTGAAAGAAAGGGTATTTTAAATCTTCTTTAGACTCATTCTTAGAAACCAGAGAATAGTCGCTAGACTCTTCACTTAAGTTCTATTAGCAAAAAACTCGTAAATTTACTAGAACTTTACAAAACGTTCGAAACTAGTCCTGTAAGTTTTTGAATAAATATTACGCTCATTCTTGTTGCTTTACCTCCTCCATTAATAATATTATCAGTACTCAGATTCAAAATCATAATGAATTATAGCCTTTAACATCGCCAGACTATATTTGAAAAATACAAAACAACGTGCTGTTTTTATCTTTTAAATAGCGATATTATTATTTAAAGAAATATTGCAGATTTGAGAGTCAGCGAAATAATTTTCAAAGCATTTGGGATATCCATCTGTTTGGCATTTTACGTGAATAAACTAACTCGCAATAAAACTCTTATTGATAAATCTAAAGCGTAATGTAGAAAGTATTTTAAGAAAGGACATTTATTTGTCTTCTGTTATTATTAATAGAAAGATCTTGTTCTCCAAGACTGACAGAAATTTCAAATATCCTCTGATATTTACTTAAAAGTCTTAACTTTTACGGACAAGATATTTTCTCGTTGTTGAAATTTAGACAAACCTGTCCACCGAGAATTTTGAGTTGAAATTTTGCCTTTCAGTACAATGAGTGCAAAACGAAATCGTTCCTGAAGTCAATAATATTTTCGTCATTATTTATCACTTTGTAAATATTTTGTTTCGAAACGTTTAAACATTTGCCACGTTTGCTTCATGGTTTATTAATAATAGTTTTAAAACTATAAGTTGTTAATTTTGCTAAAACTGTTATATATTATATTTTAGTGACTAATTGTGAATAAATAATGTTGAAAAAGAAAAGAATTTTAAATTATTTAACTGCGCCGAAGACTAGTTGTGTATTTAAAAATTTTGTGTAAATTTTGTGTATAGCCCTTTAAGAGTAGCAGCTTATGAGTAGTTTAGCTGAAGTTAGTAGTAGGTGCTTAGCTGAAGCTTGCTTTAAAATATGGAGATTTTTTGTGAGTTATAAAAGTGGAATTTTCTCAGCTTTCAAGTGATAAAATAACTAATGAATTAGGTATATCAGGAATGAAATTTGGAAATTTTTTAATGAAATATTATGCAACTTATTCACAGGTCTATTATTGTAACAGAAATTTTAAATTTATGTGTTGCATAGTAAATTATTTATAGGATAGTAAATTAATAAATTAACATTACTGTTTGAACCCAAAACATATATCAATAACGAAAAATTAATTCTTCTTCCGAAAAGAAATATATCATTAATAAACTACTAGAACTGCGATATTTACGTATACCAAGTAACATTTTGACCTCTTGTTGATCTTCGAAACTGTTATAGTTGGAATGACGCAGAAGTGTCGAAATTTGATTGCTTATTTCTTTTTGTAAATTGGTATAGTTAAACTTCAATAAGATAAGAGCAAGTAAATAAATTAAACAGCTTACAGTTCTGTCATACTGTGTAACAGCTTACATCAGACAATAGAACTTGTATTCCTATTCATATCCCTTTTCGAGTCTCAACTAAATGGAAATAAAAGAAAACATAATAAAAAAAAACTCAAAGGTTTCAGATTTTAAATTACGTCCAAAGGGGCGTTTTTGAACATTTTGTATGTTACTTTTATTTATTGAATATCATGTTCTTCGCATTTAAACCATAAAATTCAGTTAAAGAACAATATCGAAAAATAATTTTAAACTGAGCATATCTTTAGAATTTCCTACACACAGTCTCACGCGCTGCAGATAAAAATGTTTTTTTCTGTACAACATTGCTATTGCCCGCTTTGAAATCCTTGAGTTTGTTAATCAAAAATTCGTTAAAGGTTTACAAAATATGAAATCTCTACATATAATAAAACAAAGAGTCTGTGTGTGTGTCTTTCGTTCGTATTCCGAGTAAGCTAATAGACCAAGGGCCACGAAATGTGGTACATAGGTGTATCTACACAAGAGAGAGTGCACCTCGAAGCGATTTTTTCGAAATTCGAATTCGAATTTTTTTTTTTATGTTTTGTGACCAAATCGCGTCATTTTGAGACACAATGGGCTACAGGAAAGCGAGATTTCACTCTATACATTTCATTTTTACATCGTCGTGAAGCGTAGACACTTAGCTATTTTACGAACTTAGAATAAATTTCGTATTTCAATAAATCGAATAAATACGAATTTATTTAGGAAGGTGAGCTTAACACCTTTTCAGCGGAATTTTTTTAAAGAACTTATTATAAAAAAATGTGCTGTTTATTTTCTTTTGATTTTGGACACGTTGAACTTTAATCCTTTCGACGCCTTTTAAAAAAAGAAGTTTGGAAAAAATAATAATATTTTGTATTTTTTAAAATTTTTTAAATGAAGCTTTCGAATACACTTCTCACATCTCAGATATTTTAAAATGTAGTTTTGGCGACAATTTTCCTTTCTTATTGTTGTTGATAGATTTTTGATGAAATTGCGTCATTTTGAATAGTTTCATTCTTTTAAAAATTTCGGTTTGGCAAAAATTTTTCATCGTATTTCTTATGTTACTGTTTTTAAGAGATTGAAAAGTTTTAAGAAATTAAAAAGTTGTCTCTTTTTGCAACGGTAAATTGTTTAATTACTTTATTAGGATAATTAACATTTGTATCAAGGGATATTGCTTATTTTATTGTAATATTTTATATTATGTTTTAATTATATATAATTTTAATTATAAAAAAGTTTTGCATAATATTTTTGAATCTGTTTAAGTTCTTAATCTGTTTATACCATTTGAGTTCTTAAGATTTTGCAAAGGGAAGTTGGTTAATTTATTTATTAGGACAAGTAATATTTGTATTAAGGGATACTGCATATTTCATTGTCATTTTTATATATATAATTCATTTTTATTGATTTCTTTTTTGATAAAGTTGTTCTGCAGAGTAAAATTCTGCGCGAAATGTTTTGTTTTTTGAGTTTCTTTCATGTTAATGAAATATATATATTTCATATGTTCATAGTTTTGCATGATTTGTTTGCATGAGCAAGTGCACCTCGAAGCGAGTTTTTCGAAATTCGAATTAGATTTTTTTAAAAATTTATTTTATGTTTTCTGACGAAATCGCGTCATTTTAAGACATAATGGGATATAGCAAAGCGAGATTTCACTGTGTAGATTTCATTTTCACATCGTCGTGAAACGTAGACACTTAGCTATTTTACGAATTCAAAATAAATTTCGAAATGGCTGCGATGTGACTGCTGACACATTTTCTCAGAAGATTACTTAAAGTAGCATAACATTTCAAAATTTCCGAAAAAGAGTCATTCAAACTATCGAGTAAAAAACACTTTATAAAATGCTTTCTTAAAATCATCCTATGCCTGAAACGAAGCTCAAAGACTTTGCTTTACAAGTTAAATGGCTGCGATGTGACTGCTGACACATTTCCTCAGAAGATTACCGAAAGTATCATAACATTTCAAAATTTCAGATAAAGGATCATTCAAAATATCGATAAGAAAATGTTTAAAAAATTTTAATTTTATTGTAGAACTTTTATATAATTTTTTATGTTGTAATGGTGGTGCTTAAGAACGGGGATATAAATTATGCTTTAACAAATGTTTAATGCACATCTCATGCAATTAATTTGCTAAAAATTCAAGATGTATATGTTTTTCTGGAGATACAACAGGGCCGTATACAAAGGAGGTTTGGAATCTTAACAAAGAGAAAAAAGTTGGAAGAACGTACGCGGCCATAAGTCCCAGTTGTGCCTCTTAGGCATTTTTCCGGTACGTTTAAAAGCCAGATGAAGGCTGGCCGCATAGCGTCTAGTCGTTAATAAAACAAATTCCAAATTTCAAATTTGGGCTTCCAGATGCCCATATTCGCAGCAGGATTACGGCATTCAAAATTCGATGGCTCTAGGTACCGTCGTTTTATCACAATGCGAGAAACATACAGGGCTGCAATATTTTGTGGCAACAGTTTGAAAAGTGATACAGGCTTTTAATGTTTCCGACGCAAAATCGCGAACCAAAAACTATAGTCCTTCAGGAACAAAGCCCCTTTGGACTAATAACTGAGTAAAAAAATCTGAACGTTTTCGGATTTAACGATTGCACAATGGGTTTGTTAAGGTTTTTCATGCTCTCGCTGAGGACGCAGAACTCTAGCAGACTATCAATCTGCCCTTACACTCCCTCCTACTAACCTATTTCATTTCTTCTTTTTAGCTTTATTATTAAGCATTTTCTTCGCACTTCGATATGTAATTCAACTACGATATGTAATTCAACAGCAAAATTACAAAAATTTAACAAACCTGCATAGCAGTATACGTTTAAAATTCCCGACGCAGAGCTAAGCAATGGCATATATATATATATATATATATATATATATATAAAAAAAACGTTTCTCAGTGCGTCATATACATGTTCGTTTTTCTTACTAAGATGGCTTTACAGAACTTTTCTTGTTCTTCTGTTATTAACATTTTGTGTCTTTATTTTAGTTAATTATTGCCACATTCTCCGCGATTACGCCGCATAAATTCGATTCAACAACAAAATTGAAAAATATTTTAAAACCAATAGCATATATGTAGAATTTCCAATAGAAAATCTCGCGCGCTGGACATAAAAATGTTTTTCTCCGTACAGTGTTGCTACTGCTGGCTTTTAAATCATACAATTGGCTAAAAACTCATTATCGTTTTACAAAATATGAAGAAGACAATAAACAGATTCAAAATTCAGTCTTCCGGGTGCTCATGCTCGGGCGGAGGGCTACGTTATTCAAAACGTGATGGCTCTAGGTATAGTTGTGTTTTCATAGTGCAAGAAACATGCATGCAATCATGCAGATTCTTCATTATTTAATTTCTTTAAATTTAATACAAAGCAATAATATTTGGTGGCAATTATTAGGAAAGTGATACAAAGCATTTAAGTGTTTCGACGCCAAATACCGTTTCGAAACTAATATCCCATTCGAGACTAAGGTCAGTTTTGGTCCAACAAGAATGCTACTTATTAACATGCAAAATAATGATTCGTAATTCATTCAACAACTCTCAAAGCTTCCTGTTTTCGAAAAAGTTCCTTACTGTGCCATTTTATAATTTTTATTAAGTTAAGTTGATGTGAATGTTAAAGTTAGATTATGAGTTTCCGAACAGAAAAAACTTTAAATAAAACAGATCGCATGCCGTATTATAAATGAACACAATTCATCAATGATAATGGTGTACATTGAGTAGCTATAAAATTTAGGTTTAAACTTTATATTTCTCAGCTATTGAAATTATGTGTACCATATATATTTTGCATACATTTATTATAAAATATTTTATTTTAAGATTTCATTTCTGGAGTATTGCGCTAGAAAAAGAAATCAATATTCAGAGAAACATTGCACTTGTTTAGAAAATTATCCCAATTATTTTGAATTAAATCAGCTGGGTAGAAAGGAAAATACATATTTTCTTCAATAGTTGACGAAATTAAAAAATCAAACATTGAAGTACGAGCTAAATTTATTTTTGTAAGCTGTAAAAATTTACAGTTTTGAGTAAAGTAAATCACGCGTTTAGTAACGAATAATTGAAAAGCTTGAGTAATTAGTCGGTTAATTACAAAACAATGTATTTGTTTATAATTCATCATTTCTGTGAAGTGCATTAGTAAAGCAAAATAACTATTTTTTAATTAATCTCATAAAATGTTACTCATTAACTATTCATGTAAAAGTACAAAATGACTGTGAAACTTCCTTAAATAATTATTACTGTCAGAATTTAATATAGCACGTGCTATGAAGAAAGCAATAAAAATATTTTCGTAACTGTTTCAAACTCATAACCTAAATAAACCTCATAAACTCATAACCATCATTGCAGGGTTCCTCAATTTTATTCTATTAAACTATGTGTCGAAGAACCTAGTGAACTGCTAAGCGAATAATCGCTTAAGTCTAAGAACAGAAACGTGAACTTCAAGAAAAATTAATTACTCTTTATTTGCTCAAAAAAGGATTAACAGTCGGCCCTTTTGTCAGGGTGCACAGCGAAGCCTCCACTTGGGCTTCAACTCAAAATGTAAGAAATAAGAACTAACTAATGACTAACTAAAGAGATTTAGCCGAAACTAACACAATTCTAAATTAGTTGGCCCATAATATTAAATTAGCCAGCGAAGCTATAAAAGGCACGTATACCCAGCGTAGTAACAGCTTAGAGATACATAGCGTAAAGGGAACCGCGCGCTATTCAGGAATCTTTGCCATGTTTGGCGAAATCAGTAGATCTTGACTTAAATACTATTCTACTTCTGATTCGATTCTAAAATCTAATTCTGGTAGGAAGCTGCAAACTGAAGATAGGAAGGATAGGAAAGAAACATGAACTTAAAGCAACTGATATAAAATTAAAATATACACAGTCCAGTCACATTAATGTGACCACCACGTACTTTCCATGTCAGAGTTAAATAACCAATCACAGAAGGCAGGTGGCAGCACAGTGCAGTTGAGCGTATATAAAGGGTGTGTGAGGGCTTCGGAAAACATACATTAGGAATGAAAATCTACACTGGGACCTCAAGATTGAGTACATGAAAGACTTTTTACATAAACTCAATGCGAACTTTTTCCAGAAAGCTGCGACGAATACGATCGCAAATTTTGCCCATATCCTGGACTATGAAATTATCTTAGAAGATTTGTTTATTCGTCCCTATGCTTCATATTTAATCAGGCAAGCATAATAATCGTCTTAATTTTACAAAAACAAGTCCTCTGCGCGATGTTCATATCTTCTCTTCGAAAATATCAACGCTTATGAATTCGATCAATCACCAGCAAGCAATAGTTATCTGCAAACAATCACAGATTTTCTCCCGACTTTCGCATGAGAATTAATCGCATGTTGTCATTTCGTACTCATCAAATCTTCCTCTCATAGGAAACACTTCAGGCTTTCCACTGTATAAGGACTTTACACTTTGAATGTCTGGGAAGTATTGTCTTGGCAATAGATACCCAGAACAACACAGCAGTATCGCAGTATCGGAAAACATTTCAATCGTTGGCGTAATGCAGAAACGAAGCGATTTATCCGACTTCCAAAAGGGCATGATCATTGGCTTTCGACCCAAGGGTGGAAGCATTTCCGAAACGGCTGAGTTTGTGAACTGTTCGCGTGCCGCCGTGGTAAAAGTGTACCGTGCATGGCAAAATGGGACTGTCCAAAATCAGCGACGTGGCAAATGTGGTGCACCACGGGCCATAGATGACAGAGGCGAACGACGGTTGCGGAGATGCGTTCGGGCAGATAGACGGGCTACCGTTGAGCAACTGACCACCAAAATGAACCAAGGGGCTACCAAAAGTGTCTCCCAAAGTACTATTCAGCGAACATTGCTGCGTCTGGGCCTCCGAAGCAGACGCCTGGTTCGTGCACCTATGCTGACTGCTGTTCATCGACGGCGAAGGCTAGAATTTGCACGCCAGTACAGCAGCTGGACGTCCACTGAGTGGCGACAGGTTGCGTTTTCGGATGAATCGCGTTTTATGCTCCATCGGACAGATGGACGTTGGCGTATAAGGCGTGAAACCTCTGAAAGGAACCACCCTGCAACCATTGCCGGAACGGTCCAAGCTGGAGGCGGGAGCATTATGGTCTGGGGAATGTTTTCCTGGCATTCTCTAGGTTCACTGATCATTGTGGAAGGCACAATGGATCAATACAAGTACGCATCTGTCCTTGCGGACCATGTTCACCCCTACATGCGCATTGTTTTTCCTCAGGATGATGGCATCTTCCAGCAGGACAATGCGAGGTGCCATACAGCTGCCAGTGTACGTGCGTGGTTCGAAGAGCACCAGGATGAGTTTACCGTCCTCCCCTGGCCAGCAAACTCACCTGACTTAAACCCAATCGAGCATCTGTGGGACCATCTCGATCGAGTTGTTCGCGCCATGGATCCTCAACCGCGTAATCTAGCGCAGCTGGCCACGGCATTAGAGTCGGCATGGCTCAACATCCCAGAGAACACCTTCAGGGACCTATGTGACTCTCTTCCTGCACGTCTCGCAGCAGTCCGCTCTGCGAAAGGTGGTTATTCTGGCTTTTGACAGATGGTCACATTAATGTGACTGGACTGTGTACCTTACAAAGTTTAAACGACTGTATGAATTTTCAAAATAAAGTTTCTTTTTTTATTTTGAGCCGATATTAACTATAACTAAGAAACAAACTAAAATTCAAATAAACATAAACTAAGAAATAAACATAAACTAAGAAACAAACTAAAATTCAATAAGAACACACATGCAAAAAAAAAAAATCCGAAAGGTTTCAGATTTTAAATTATGTCCAAAGGGGGGTTTTTAACGTATTGTGTGTTTCCTTTATTTATTAAATATCATCAATCTTCGCACTTAAACCCTAAAATTCAGTTGAATAACAATATCGCAAAGTAATTTTAAAATGAGTATAACTTTATAATTCTCGATACACAGTTCCGCGCCCTGGAGATAAATTTTTTCCCAGTAGAGTGTTGCCATTCCTCGCTTTTAAATCGTTTGAATTTTTTCATGAGGAATTTGTTTCCAAAATATGAAATAGATAATAAAGCAAATTCCAAATTCCAAATTTGGGCTTCCAGATGCTCATATTCGGGTGGAAACGTACGTTATTCAAAACTGGATGGCTCTAGATACCGTTGTTTTATCACATTTTGAGAAATATACATGCATTTATGCAGATTCTTCATTATTTTATTTCTTTAAATATAATACAGGGCTGCAATATTTTGTGGCAACAGTTTGAAAAGTGAGTCAAACATTTCCAACACAAAATCGCAAAAGGAAAACAATAGTCCTTCAGAAACAAAGCCCCTTTGGACTAAAAATTCACATATGAGCTATTTCTACGCCACATTTTAATGTTGACTCTGTGAAAAAGAACCGTGATGTTTTAAAATATTGTTACTTTGATATTTTGACTTATAACCAATCAAGCATGCTTCATATATATATACATTAAAAAACCATTATTTTTATAATACTTAAAAAAGTTCTTGTTTATGTTGGACAACACTGATGATTGCCAGGTTGGTATAACGTTTTACGAGTTTCAGATAGGTATCCCCTCAAGCAATGGTAACTCCAAGAAAATATCCAATTCACCAGAAAACCGTCTTGTAAACCTTGGAAAACTTTTCTGAACTTCCATTACATGTATTAAACATTCAAGAAGTGAAGCAGTCTAAGTAAGCTGTTCAAATCGAACCTTCCCGTCTTAGAACGTTAAAATATTCGTCTCAGGATCTGAGGAAGTTAAAAATAAAGAGTTACTTGATCTTTTAGGCTTTCAAAGAGATTTGGAGCAAACTTCGCGTAGCAAAAGTCATTATGCTGAAGAGAAAAAGCAGGCAAAGAGCCAAAGAAATTTATGCCTTTTTTTTTTAAAAGTTTTTCTGTCATGAAAAAAAGACTTCGACCAAAACTTGTCTTTTTTTGCTCAGAGACTCCTTGGATTTAGGATTTAGACCAGCTGATAGTTGAATTAAATTCTCATGCACAGTGCATTTCTTAAAAATGCATATAAGTTCAAATGAAACAGAACTATACGCAATTCTAAAGTAATTACTGCGTTTAAAAAGTTGGCAAAATATAATCGTGAAAAGATTATTAGTATTATAACTTAAGATGAATTTTTTTAAAGAATTATTTATGTAGTTTTTAACTCCCAAAAGACAATGTTTAATTAGTCGAAAAGCAAGCCTGTTAAAGTCAGTTCAGCTTCTTATAATCCACAGTATAAGGCAACAAAGAAATTTCATTTCTCCTTCACTGAGTAATTTTAACGCATTTTCCCTTGAAGTGAAGGATTATAGTTTTGCTAAGACTTTGTATCAGACAAAGCATAAAATTTATCGCGCATAGAGTTGTAAGGTATATTTTAATTTTACAACAGCTATTTTAATTCACTGCAAATTTCCTATCTTTCCTAGCTGCAACTTTCAATTCCCTACCAGAATGAGTTTTTAGAATCGCGTTAAATGCAAAAGGGAAAGAAAACAGTATTTAAGTAAAAATCAACTGACTTCGACCGAGAGAGTTAGGATTCCTGAATAGCGCGCGTTTGCCTTTGGGCTGCTTTTGTCTAAGCTGTTGTTACGATCGGCGGTATTATGTGCCTCTTGACAGTTTGCTGGCTAATATTACCGACCAACTAGTGTAGAATTGTGCTAGCTTTGATTAAATCTCTTTAGTTAGTTATTAGTTAGTACTTATTTCTTACATTTTAAACCCAAGCGGAGGCTTTTTTGTCCGCCCTAAGAAAAAGGCCGACTCTTAATCTTGTTTTGTGTAAATATAAGGTAATTAAACTTTCTTGAATTTACATTTTTGTTCTTCGAATTAAGAGATTATTTGCGTAGTTCATTACGTTCCTCGACACTTAATTTGAAAGATTATAAGTGAGGATCTCTATATTGGCGCCCGAGCTAAAAGAGGTGGTGCATGATGATTCTCCCCCACCAGGATTTGGCGATTGAGTCCCTCTCTCTCTTTATAAGTGAGGGCGTAGGTAAGACATTTCTTCCTCCTTCTTAGCATGCCTTCGTGGTGTAATGGTCAGCACAGTCGGCACGTATTTGAGAGGTCAGAGGTTCGGGTCTCAGCAAGGGCATTTCACATTTTTCATGATCAAAGTAAATACGTTGCTTCAAAATAAACTTAGTCTTCACAGAGTAGACAAAGGTAAATGACTGGTTTGGTTTTTTATTATGGAAAAAGAACGCGGATATATCTGTGTATGAAAAGGGAAACCATCGTGGAGGACCTTCTAAGAAGAACTGGCTCGTATGCACATTACATGTAGGGCAAACCACGCAAACGCTCATGCAGCCAGCCCGTTCGCCGGGATTCGTACCTAAGATCAAACTGCCAATATTCAGTGACTTTACCGCTGGGCCGTTGATGGGCGAGAAAGAAGAGGATTCCCCACGTTTATTGCTTTGAATTTGGTGTTTAGTCAAGTACTTCCAGTTGCAGAATTCCCTCAAATAAGATACAGAGTTTTAGAGAATAGTTTAATAAAATGTTCAATAAGTTCGCAGGAAGAATTCACTTTCTGTATTAAAATATACATATATTTTTTTAATGTAATTGAATTGATCTTAAAGTTTTGTAATACTTTTCACGATAATTGCACACAAAAATACACAAATTTCTGAAGTTCTCTAACTAAACTTTTTGCTCTATGAAGATGATCTAAAACGCTCAATTCTGAATTTTCAAAACAACGCTCAAACTAATCAAAGTCTCCCTAATCATATTTTTAAAAATTTGTGCACTTTTATGGTTGCAACAGATATTTCTACGTCATTAGCAAGACTAACTTGCATTTACTGAGAGGCTGGATGATGAGAGAACTGTGGTATTAATCTCTATCAACAACACTATTATCCGTCTCATTGCTCATTGCACGTCGAAATCGTTTGCAACAGTACCTCAATCAAAATTTGGTAGCGAGATACATAAGACTATGAAGATGAGCCAACTTCAGTTCCATAAATTTTCCTATAGAGTTCATCAAATATAGTCTTCTAGTACTTGTGTTTTCTAATCTAAGCCATAATGTGAAACGTATCACAGTCATCGCTGTCGGACTGTAATACACTGGCTCTGGAAGGTAAAAATGTTATCATAGAAATGCTGTTGTCTGCCGCTTCACCAACAGATGACATATAGAGCTTCTGCAAAATATCTGTTAAAATGTTAAAAGATTCAAACTTTCACTCATCACAGGGTTTGTTAATGTTTTTTATTCTCTCGCTGAGTTTATAAGGTATTTCTCCCGCCTTCTTGACATGCCTTCCTGGTGTAGTGGTCAGCACGCTCGACGCGTATTCGAGAGGTTCGTGGTTCTACTCCCGGTGAGGGCATTGCTCATTTTTCCTCCCTACTGGTTTCGAAAAGTACCTAATGTTACTACAGTGACGCCCGAAGTAAAAGGTGGTGGATGATGATTCTCCATCACTAGGATTTGGCCATTGGGGACTCTAATCCCCAGTCGCCCTTAAAAAGGAGGAGTATATAAGGTATTTCTCCCGTCTTCTTAGCATGCCTTCATGGTATAGTGGTCATTACGCTCGACGCGTTTCCAAGATGTCCGTGGTTCGAGTCCCGGCGAGGGTATTGCTCATTTGCTCATTTTTCATCTTTCCTGCTTCAAAAAAAAAAAAAAGTCCTAATGACTGTACAAACTTTCATTTTACACAAACT
>KK113953.1:44605-55962 GCA_000611955.2 Stegodyphus mimosarum
TGCTGAAACAACTTCATCTGTCTTTTTAATTTTATTAATTAACCCAGTTTTCTTCGCATTTACGCCACAACCGTAAAATCACAAAGTTTTTGAAAGCAGCATATCCTTAGAAGCAGAATATGCTATGCCTGTAAGTGGTTAAGTGTGCCCACATATTTTTCCATTTTTTCAGTCGTTTCTCAGTTCATCATATCAGTGTCCACTTTCCTTACTAAAATGACTTACACAACTTCTTTTTTGTGCTTTTTTTATTAACGTTTTTTAAAAGTAATGTAATTAACGCCCATACTTTCGCCATGTAAAATTCAACAGTAAAATCACAAAATATTTTGAAATAACATATATTTAGTATTCCATATAGAGTATTAAACATCACCTTCGATCTCCAAAACTATAAATCCATCAGAGAAAGATCGGAGAATCATGGTGGCCACGAAATTGCATAGTTAAGGGTGATAACGCTATCTCCATAGTGCTGTTTCAGCATATGCCGAGCACATGCTGGCGACATATAGAGCAGTACCATCTTGCATCCATACTATATTAATGACATCTCCTTCCTGCAATTCTGGGATTATGTAATTATGCAGCATTGTTGTACACCGAGCACTTATGACCGAGCATGTTGTCGCACATGTGAAAGTGACCTCTTCGAAGAAGTATGGAAAGTGCATCACTGTGCATCTTGTGTGTGTTGTCAATGGTCCTTTATAACTCGTACAGGTGTTCAAAGTATCACAGAGTACAATCAGTAATTACACTTCAAAGTACTAAGAACTTTGAACATATTAAGAATTAGGAACACAGTGCAATATATAACACTTCTCCAATATATAACACAGTGCAAAGCTCATTTAAAGAGAGAAACTAACCTGAAGATATCTCAGCACCCCGAGATCACCCTGAAATAACTACTGACAGTAGACGTTCTCTCCGATCTTAGATAGTTTTCACCCCGCAGGCGAGATATTTCTAGTACTTTCTGCTTCTCGAAATTACTAGCAGGCATATAAGTGCCGAAAAAGGTTACTGTTACGCAGAATATCAATTACAGTATCTAATATAGTTATACAGGATCGGACAAAAATTGTCGCTAAATGAAGATGGTCATCAAGTTGTCGACTTCTGGAGATTTCTCCGCAAATTGACGAAATAGCCATTTACTCAATGTTAAATGTACTTGCCCAATGTGTTCTTACGTTTCCGGCGTAGCATTATTCCTCTAGATTTCCAAGTTACATTATACAGAAAACTAAAACAATTTCACATATTAAATTTAAATGTGAAAATTTAAAATCATCTCTACGTATAAAATATATTTGGAAATTCGGTCAGTTCGGTGATGATGCAGAGGCTGTTCGCACATTTTTTAGACGATTCACAAAACTATTCATTGTATTCACAAAACTAAATTACATAAAATTCTTGTGTTTTAAATGTTCTATTTGACATCCCTTATTCTGAACTATCTTTCGACACCGCAATTTTCAGGATAATAATGCCTTTTGAAGTGTCAGAAGAGGTATTATATCCCGTTCCTCCTGAACAGCTTTCCAGAGTCCTGTTAGGGTTTTGGGACAACCTTTGGATAATGCAGTTTTTAAAAGTCCGAAAGCACAAAAATCCATAGATGACACATCGGGAGATTTGGTAGGGATATCAGTGAAGAGTATGGCTTGATACCAGTTTTTTGTTCCATTTCTTTTAGGAAATTTACAGTGAATTTTGATGTGTGACTGCTAGCTTTGTCCTGATGGAGTCTCACAGATTGAGGGCATTGTGGGTAAAGCGATGGTATTTCATTCAGACAAATTCGCGATAAAATATGCTCCTGATAGTTAATCTTGACATTTTTTGCAGTCTCTTTATTTTTAACTTGCCGTTATAAGAAAAACCAGCAACCATCATGAATCCCTTAGAAAAACGTTCTTTCGATTCTTTGAACCATGTACTTAAAGATTTTTCTCCCCTTTTATGATAATAAATGGCTCTTTTTTTGTTACAATCATTGAAATACATCCATGCTTCATCTATTGTGACAGTTGTTTTCCATTTTTCTTTGGATAAGTGTTTCTCATATAGAATTCTACAGCGTGTCCTGCGTTGGGCGATATGCTTCGGAAGAAGACGATGCACATTGCATTTTTTCGCTTTCTTAAGATTTAAATCGACGTTTATCATTTTGTTTATAGTGGACACCGAGCATTTTAATGATTTTGCAACTATGATTGATAACTTGACTACGGGGATTTTCTTTTAACATTAAACAACGTACCTTTGCAATAGTCGAAGATGTCCGTTTTTTCCTTGACACTTGTTTGGAATTTTTGTCCCACTTGAGGTTCCAATTTGACGTTTGTTTCCTTTCTTGTTGATGACATTAACTACCGACGCTTCAGATATTACAAAACCATGACTCTCACATCGTTTTTGGATAACGGAGTATGCATATTTCTCTTCGGAAAGAGCGTAAATGTAGCCTTTGAACCACTGCTTTGTTAAATTTGCCATTTTGAATAAAAACAAAACTTTCAAGCCACAGACGAAAATTTTGACTTTTAAAAACATAGTACAACTGCAATTACTTCTTTTGCAGCAAACGATTTTTTATTATCGCTTACCAAAATCGTCTAAAAAATGTGCGAACAGCCTCTGATGTAAAGAAATTACGGAATTGACGGAGATACTGTCACCAAATTAAGAAAGTTTACCGCTACATTCAGAAAAACAAATTCCTTTCGTGTGATTCTGCATTTCTGTGATTATGTGTGATTTCTACAAATCAAAATGGAATTTTAGGTGGATTAAAACATATGCATTGCCATTTATATATATGAATTTCTAGTGGAATTATTACCAAATGCTGATTAAAATGTTTTTATTCTGTTTTATTTAATTTTGGCAAAGCATTCGAGGGCTATCTGCTTGGGAAGGGATGTTTTCGAGAAGAACTTTCTAAGGGAAATAGGGTACGCATAGAGAAAACCACAAAAAGATAATTTTCAAGTAGCTTAAAAACGTATACATAAACCTTTTGCATATTTTAATGTTATGTAGAATTATTATCGAATCAGTCATCCACATTCGAAGTAGTAGGTGAAAGAAACTTCAAGGTATAATTTATTAATATGTTAGTAATCTGAATATTATCTTGGACAGAATAGTAATACATCTCTGTCTAGTGTTATGTAGATTTAAAATTATTTCCCATTTTTCGTACTAGAAATTAAATTTATGTTGATCTGCCGTCGAAAACTCTTCGCAGATACACAATGAAAAATGTCTAGAGATTACTAGGAGTTCATGGCAGTTCAGATTCTCACCTCGCCAGATTGTTAGAATTCAAATTCTAGAAAATGTCAGTTGATTTTTGAAAATCGCAAATTACGGTAAATGAAAGCTAATGATGATTACTAAAGAATTAAACGAGATGGCTATTGTTCAGCAT
Organism: Stegodyphus mimosarum; assembly: GCA_000611955.2. NCBI lineage: Eukaryota > Metazoa > Arthropoda > Arachnida > Araneae > Eresidae > Stegodyphus > Stegodyphus mimosarum. Next base: position 48,054 of record KK113953.1, read on the forward strand.
GCTAGATCCGAATTTGGCAAATATAATAATTTAAGTGGCAGTTTTCTTTGTTAGTCTACCAGAAGTTCAACTGAGCCTTAAGAAACTGTAAACTTGCAAATGCACTGTAGGCACACGGAGCAAATTTTAAACCTAAAACATCGGTGGATCTTTCAGAGATAATCTTCCTAACTGATAATCCTTCCGGATAGTCAAGGTGTTTTTATTGCAGAGGAAAGCCCTTATTTCCTCCATGCATTTTTCTAAATAAAGATTCAGTGTATTTCTTGGACAAACTTTCTTCACGGCAGTGCATTCTGCAATGAATACAGAACTGATAGAGGTATTGCACCAAGTTAAGCAATTTTACCGGTACATGCAGCGACACAAAATGCATTTGTGTGATTCTGCACGACCAGCTGTAGAAGAAAGAAAAACGCAGGTGTGCTACCATTGGCTAGGAAACTACTCCGGTATTGCTTTTATTTTCTTTTGCTTCTGGAATTGATTAACAAGTTTCCTTGGGATTTTCTTTGTGGCAAATTGGCTTAACACGTTTATGCCTGCCACTTCCTTTTACACTGTTAGTCCATCTACGTCTAAGAAGTTAGAGTAAGGTGGAAAGACTGATTGATTTATAACGGTTTTATACAAGCATGGTTTGTTACTAATGTAGAAATTGCTCAGATTTTTGGTTGATAAAGAACAAAGAAAAGTATGAATTAAGATAACACGCTAAGTAATGGCTATTACGAGAAGTTAAAGCAACAAAATAAGAAAAATAAACTTGCAGGACTAATTTCTAAGGTTCTATATTTAAGCCTTCAAAACTAATTCTACAAATTTATAAATATTATACTAATTCTTATCGCTTACCCTTTTCCAATAAAGCAAAATGTATGTAAAAAAACTTAAACGATTCTATCCTTTAAAAGTAGAAATTAATTTCTGTTTAGATTCATAATGGCTTAAAATCATGTAGTTTAAACTGATTCAAAACTACTAAAATTACACTCTAATTTTGCATAAACCAATCTGAGTACCCTTACTGGATTGTAAAACGACCTGTCGTCGTGTCTTAAACTTAGTGTATTGCAACTCATATCATGATAACAAACTTATGAAAAACTAAAATATTTGTTTCTACTTCAGCCATTTAGTTTACAAGTAAGAACAGATAACAAATATATTTCCTCCGTTTGAAGCTTTTTCTAATACAACAGTAATTCTCTGTTTACGAATCAAAACGTTCAAGCCCAAGAGAATCTTCTATTGCTAACCGCTTTCTCACGTAACTGCAACAGTAAAATTAGTTTCTTTTCTTTGATATGACTTACCTCATTTGTCTGACAGTAACATTAGAACAAGCCCACGAAATTCAACTTGGCAAGGCATGCAAGGCTGCGTCTGTCGTTGGGTAGACCTTGAGCACCATACAGGTGCCAGTGCGACTTTGCTCAGCTCCGCCCTAATTTTGATGGAGAGCATTGCAGTGTGACGAGTCCATCCCCCAACCTCTTCCCCTAACAACAACTTCTTGAGAGGACTTTTGGTTCGCTGCATATTTAAAGTGCTGTCCTGCCGCATGGACATTTATAAACAGCCATGCCTTCTGCGGGATACGCACTCGAGCCATTCCGTAGAGCAGTCAGCGTCGCTAATCACTATTCTGGTGGGGGGAAGGGGGCGGAAAATTAACTTGTGGAGTAATGAAGTTATTTTGAAGAAGGAGACATGAAAAATGAGCAATGCCCGCAATGGGACTCGAACTTGGACCTCTCCGATACGCGCCAAATGTGCTGCCTTTACATAAAAAAGGTACGCTAGAAAGGGGGAAAAATACCTTGTAAACTTACCAACATTTAGTATACCAGCCGAAAGAAAACAAAATTATCGCTTGACACATGTTGCCAGTTACCTTATAAGGCATTTCTCCCGCCTTCTTCGCATGCCTTCCTGGTGTAGTGGTCAGCAATCCCGACGAGTAACCGAGAGGTCCGTGGTTAGAATCCTGGCAGAGGCGTTGCTTATTTCATCTCTGCAGCTTCCAAATAAATAACCTAATGTGTCTACAGTGGCGACCGAACTAAAAAAGGTGATGAATGATGATTCTTCACTACCAGTATTTGGCGATTAAACACCAGTCGCCTTTTAAAAGAGGGAGTATACAAAGTATTTCTCCCGCCTTCTCCACATGCCTTCGTAATGACCTTCGACTCGTAACCGATAGCGCCGTGGTTCAATTCCTGGCGAAGGCGTTGCTCATTTTTCATCCCTCTTGCTTCCAAAATAAACTAATGTCTGTGCAACCTTCTGAAAGTTAGACTCTTCCTCATTATTTAAACTCACTTCATTCGCATTTATGGTGGAATTAACGAGGATAAGATGTAACATGTTAATTAAGACAAACTTTGCAAGCTAAACCTATACTTGACTGAATGAAAACTTAGCCACACATTGAATGATATATGATTGCAAACATAAGAGGGTTTCCGTTTCGGCAATTACACATCTATGTAGCTTTGCCAAAAGTAAATTATATTAATTGTCCAAAAAAAAGATAAAATATTTAGCTGTTGTAATATGTGGCTAAATATGAGAGTGTATTAAAATCAATACTGCATATACATGGCTCTGAATCAGTGGTGTGTCGATTAGTGGAAAAGGCTTTTATTCTAAAAATATTTGTAATAACGCTCATCAGTTTTTTTTTTTTTTTTCAATTTAAAATATTAAAAGAACTTCATTTTATATCACTTTGAAGGCCCACCTTCGAGTTCAGTTGAAATTTTCACACGCATTCGGTTTCGTTTCACTGTGTGGGATAACGGACTTGGCTGCATCGCCGCTATAATTGTGTTATTAATTAACAGGAGTAAACAGTAAAAAATTTTCGTTTTCCCACTGTTCTAAAACTTTATAATATTCTACCGTTTAGTGTCATATTAGCTTATTCCTATTTGGGGAGATATTCTGGGGATACAACAATCATTGAGAAATGAAGTATGTAAAATCAATGATGCTGAGCTTAGACGATGCAAAGAGATCTTGGTAAAATCAAGAATCCCCCTTTCCAAATGGCGTGCTCTAGCCTTTTATAGGCTTTGTCCACTACTAAGACCGTGACAGTGGTTTCTTTATTGTGGGGACACAACAGGTGGGCCACCATTACCAGCTCAGTAGGGGTGGACAAATTACATCCATGCTTTCTTCACGATTTGGACCCGGGCACTCAGTGTAACTAACCACTTTCTCGTCTGGGCGGCAAAATCAAGAACTCTCTCATATCAGTTCAAACAAACAATAGCAAGGAGATTGTTAAGCTGGTTTTCGTCGAAACAACTAACCAGCTGCCACTACTAAATTTTTATGATCTCAGCTCCTTCCGTTACAGCTTTTTAAAACTTCGTATATTGAAAAGAAATAACAAGTAAATGCTAAAACTGAGTCCACCTCAGATATTTCACAAACAATGGACTTTTTTACAAACAAAATGTGCATCATATTTATAGGAATATTATATTAAATATTCCACTTTGACATGAATATGTTAATTGTGAAATATTATTTTACTAGTCTTGCGTTGTTGGAAACTAATTATTTCATCTTATATTGCTTAAAATGAAATTTTTAAACTAAATCACGGAATTCAGAAAATACATAAGCATCTTGCGAACCACAACAAAGAGATATGACTTAAATTGCGTGTAAAATAATCTGATGTGTGCAACATATGACTTCTTTGTGCGGAATATTAAATTATACGCACTTTGCATTTCATTTAAACTTATTGGATTAAATTCAATCTACTTCATCGATAGAGAATAAACCAAAGCAGAATAAATGCACTCTTTAAAATTAATTAAATTTGTTTACCATAGCGACACTCTGGCGCTAGGTCAATTTAACAGCGTTCCATCTCATTTATTTTGTAACTCCCAATGCACAAAAAATATGTATATCATCTGGAGAATCACCTAATAATTGCCACATGTTCTATTCAGATACTGTAATAAATCTAAAACGATGTGTAAAAGAAATTAAAGAAACAAACAAAAAGAAACAGTGTTTCACATAGGATTCAGTATTTATCATTCAATTAATTCAGCTCTCACTTTGCGACAAGGCAAAAATTCATAAAAACTCAAAATATCCATATTACGAAGTAATACGTAAACACTTATTTCGTCGAATAAATCCCTGAATGAATTAAACATGATTTAATTTGCAATAATAAAAGAAGGCTTTATTGTTGCGAAGCCTAATTTCTCTAGATTGGCAACAAATCCACTATTCTCCTGAGTTTCAAATGTAAACAAATATGGCTTACATGGGAAAAATGATTAGGCTTAGCTGCACTTAAACCACTATTAAATTGTTCATAATTCTATACTTCTTGCATGCAGATTTACTAATGGCACAAAATCCTTTACAGGAAGATAAGAACAGCATAATTCAATCATTTTTAAAGCAAAAATGCACAATTTACAAATATATAAGAATAAAAAAAAAACTGAGCTCACTAAGCCGAGTAACAGAGTGAATATATATATATATGAAATTCTAATATATAGATCTATATATATATATATATAGATATACTTATATACTTTTGGTGCTGCCGATTGCAACCAAAGTAGGAGGAGCACATCTACATGTTATAGAAGTCCTATATACAATATTTCAACGTTCTGAGGCTACTCGTTTTTGATTTATGCAAGATACATACATGCATTCATACGTACGTACGTACAGAAGCCGCAAAAATATATCTTCAGAATTAATTTGAAATCAGTTTTATAATATTTTGGGAGAAAAAGAGTTCTTTATTTTGTCCTTATGTACGGATGTTAAGCAAAAACATCGCTAAATTGCATTCGATAGCGGTCAAAATGGATACTGTCGTTGAAATATGATAACCGAAATTTTTTACAATTACAATACTCCCTTTTTATTTAGTACATGAAAATAAAAAATGTACGAAGAGCTCCTTATGATATATAATATCAATTGCCAATCACAATTTATTTATCTGGAAAATGCATAGCATGTCACAGTGGAAAAATGTAGTAATATGCTTTAAGTTTCATTAATTTAAATTAATAGCATTCTTTCTTGCTTACTTGTTTTTAGTGAAGAAACCTTTCTATAACTTTGAAATCCAAAACGTCCTATTAAGGCTGGCGTTATCTATATTAGATGTCTCCTTTAGCTCAGAAAATCCCCAGTATGAATGTTCCTTAAAAATCACAATTCTTCTTGATAACCAATCAGGAGCAATCTTGCACTTCTTCCCAGGATGAATTTCGTGGGCGTGTGCTCATGTTACTGTCAGACAAGTGAGATAAGTCACAGCAGCAACATCAGACTACTCTAAATAACTTTAAACTTTAAATATTTCATTTGAATACTATTGAATACTATTGAATACTATCAATGTTGAAAAGATGATTTTGAACCTTTGTATTTGTTATTAAGAACTCGGGAACAAGATTAGCTTTGCAATTTAATTTTCTTATTTGACAACATTTTCTTCTCCCTCTGTTTGTGTCTGCACAAATATTAAACCGATTTTATGAAAAACTTAATTTTTTGAACATTTCTGTTACGAAAAAAAAAGTTTAACTTAAAATATCACTAAAGAAGCGCTACATAAAGTGTTGTCGATAGTATGAAGCATTATGAATTAAATGAACGAAAGATTTAGGTTTATGTACACTGCGGGAAAGAAAAAACAATGGCAGTTCTCTATCTCACGTTCTACTGGCCCGATTGACGAAATTCAAATTGCGTTTTTCACGATTCGAAGCCGCCACTTAGGATGTATATTAGATTTATATATAGCATTGTTCAAATAGAGAAATTTGTAGACAAAATCGGACATTTTCTGAAATGACACGCCAAGTTTTCCCATATTTCCGCTCTATGACTCAAATTATGCTAAATTCCCAAGTTTTGTAAAAATCGCATGAGTAGTTTTTTAAAAAAATAACTTTCAAAATTTTAGCTCCTCAATGTTAATTCAATTTGGTATGTATTTATTAATATCTCTTTTTTTATGAAACTTATTTGATTCCTTCCTATGCAGGTCAAAAGTCAGGTTCATTCCAAATATAATTCATCCATTTTTGTGATTTGTTTTTAAAATTTGTATTTTTAAATAATTTTCATAAATTTTTCGAAAAAACGTTTGAATTATAACCTACAAAAGTTTCAAAATCATCTTAAAGTAGATGAATTTCTAAGCACACATCTAAAAAATTAGAGCTTTTTATTCAAAATTTCCGAAGATATACGTGAATTTATATATTGGTGCGTTTTGAATTTTGGCATATTTGTTGAAAGCGGTAATAACGAAAATGTGGTTTAGGCACTTTGTTAAAATTATTTGAAAGTACGAACAATGTGGCATTTTTTCCCTCCTGCACGATGGAAGGGAAAGGAAATAGGTTGCCACATATTAAAAAGTTCGCCAAATGAATTATTCTTGGCTCAAACTGAGAAAAAATGCGCCAAGTTTAATTTTTCAATGTCTCCGTAAATTTCGCACCAAATTTTATAACCTTTAGTACTTAGGTGTAATTTGAGTCATAGAATCGAAATATGAAAAAAAACGGTATCTTATTTCAGAAACAGACCCATTTTGTGTCAAATTACCTGTGTTAGAACAATGCTGTATATAAATCTAATAAATATCCTAAGTCGCACTTTCGAAACATAAAAACCGCAATTTGAATTTCGTCAATCAGCCCTTTATAACGGGAGATATAAAACTGTTTCCCTTTTTATTTCGCAGTGTACATACCTAAAAGTTTGTTCAGACGATTTTGTAAATGAAAACAGAGGAATTTATCAAAAAATGGTTAGTGAATGTACTTAAACAGTTATATTTAATAGGCCTTTTATTTTATCACTTAGGTTTTTGTTCATTTAATTCCTTACGTCTTAATAAATATAAGGGTCAGAAGTAAAAGTAAAATAATGATAAATATTTTTCTGGGAACATATCTAATAATCCTGAAATTTCATCCATTTTTAATTCTAAACGAAAGGGAAAAAAAACTTTATGCTTTGATAGATAAGCATTTGTTTCTATCATTTTAAGCTGTGTTCTGCAAAATAACACCAATAATAAATTTAATTTTCCTATTTTCCAAAATTTAAGTGTGGAAAAAATTCGGATACCCTAGGCTCGAAACTTAATTAATTTTTCCAATTCAAGTCCTGTTTCGTGTGTAACAGAATTCATGTTCTTTAGTTTTCGCATTAACCCTTTCACGGGCGCATAGCTAAAATACACTTTTCTGTGATAAAGTACATTATAAACATAATAAACATAATGTTCTCAACCCTCTTAAACATTATTTGGTCTTGTACAATTTTTCGAATCGGGGGTCTTTTGTCTAGGGGACGGCTAGAGGCGCCACTGCGCACATAAGACATTTAGCTTACCTGTTAGGATAAAATTAATTCACCTTATTATGTTGCATTTTTATGAGAAAATTATACTTATGGAAATAACAATTTTAATGATAATTAATTACAAAATGTTTGAGGAATAAAGTAATAATAGCAAAGTAATAATTATAAAGTAATTTCACAATATCGTTGTTGTACTTATTGAAAGTTTTTATGCATATATCTCTCTAGTACGAAATTTTTCGAAACAAGTAGGACCACTTGATTGGACACACAGTGGGACATTGCAGGACTTGCAGAGCCATCGAGAACGATGAACTTCTTTTTTTGTACTACAAAGAGCACATCTCCTGTATAAGCCACCTTCCGTTTTTACAGGAATATGTTTTGCAGCTTCTGTGCGCTCATCTGTTGGAACATATGGTTTGTGCTTTTTTACGGGAACCGATTTTGAACTTAGACTCCGTTTCTTAGAGAATTCTTAGAGAGAATCCATGCAAAACGTTTTACA
>KK113953.1:56412-91638 GCA_000611955.2 Stegodyphus mimosarum
ACTAAACTAATTATGTTGAGATCAAAACAGTAAAAGAAATTTACTATAATCTTATGAAAGCAGAAACTAATTAAAAAGAGTAAAACAAAATTATCCACACACAGAAAGTATTCTAAATTTCCTCTCTCTAAAAAAAAAACTTTTGACATCTAGTCAAACAGATAAACTATACTGAGAGTGAAATAAAAATCCGAAAAGAAGCCCGAAACCTCATCAGATGTTATAAACAAAGTTTGTTTATATTTCTCCCTCCTACAGATACACGTGTTTCACTCAAACATAAACCTTCTCTAGGTAAAGGTAGTGCGCCGTTTTCAAGGTCACTGTTACTGCTCTAAGAGAGCGGTGGACAGACCCTGTATCCACTTTCGAAAACTTTTCAAAAACCTAATAAAAATTAATTGTTTTTGCTTGGGAATTAGTTTAATTTATTTAATTGATAGAAAAATATACATTAAAACTGTCAAAATGTTCTTCATAAATTAGAAATAATTTTTAAAATAATAAAATTTCGATTTACAGTACTTATGCACTGCATGCACAACTTCAGCATTCCATCAGAGACCGTAATTCGATAAAAAAATGTGCAGTGCTGCCATCTGTAATGATTTTTGTGCATTTCAGCTTCAATCAATGCAGGTGGCTAACGAAGCTAGACACTGCGCACTTAGAGAAAAAATTATATTTAGGTGGCTTGACTTTGTAGCCATTGCCCGCGAAAGGGTTAATAACGTTTCAGTATTAGAGCTTTATTTTCAATTAATTTTATTTTTAACACATTGATATTATTCTTTGTTTTCTTTCAATCAACTACTGTTCTTTCGAAAATAATTTAAATCAAACTTTTACTCATTGTAAGATTACTGTATATACGTAGAATTTTGAGGATAATTTTATTAAAATTGTTCTCTATCTAAACATATCTGTTTTCTTTAATCTGGAAAGAAAACAGAAAAGCCTAAGTGTTTAAAGATGTCTGACAGGATAATTATTTAAATTATAGCATTTAAAGGGTCATCACTTTTCTTTCGGTTATCTTATAACAGAAATCTCCTTTTATTTCGTTTTTTTTTTTCAAGTTTACTCATCTATATACATTACCATTAGAAGTAAAACTTCTCTAATAAGAAAAAAAAGGGTCTCAAAGCGAAACAAATAACAGGATTTAAGTAGGTTATCGATATGATAAATGAAGACAATGTAAAAACGAAAGTTTCCAATGAGACGATAGATGAAAGAAGCAAAAACTAAGCGAAAAGATTTTCGCCTCGAAGATAAAGAATCATTAAGACCTTTCGATCCGCTGCGTCTGAATCCTATAAACAGTTTACAATAAGAGATTACTGTAAACTATACCACGACCATTTAAAAGGATGCTGGTACTTTATATCGATCGACTAGCCCAAGGGAAAAACGCATTAGTGAGTAGGAAGTTTATACTCATTCGTAAAGCATTTTCGTCGCTCTTTTTCCCTTTTGTGAAAATATGATAACCCATTTGTTTAATTTTACGCTCGAAATGAGGGGAAAATTTCCCTCGTGGGGGAAAATAGAACAATGAAGCTCTTTAATTTTGCATTGTTTTCTCTATGTGGGATTACGATTTCTCCTTGAATTTATAACGAGTGAAGCTGCATAAAGTGAATAATGGATGGCAAGTATTTTTAAAGAACCTTTTGTAAATTTGTTTCCATCTGTTTGCTGAAGTAAGAAAAGGTTTGTCGATTTTGTGTATTGATTTAGTAAATGGGGGCTTGGAGGAAATATTTTACGTATGGAATGAAAATTTAAAGAATGAGACTGAAATTATGATTCAGATGGAAGCAGGAATTTATAGAATTATCTTCATTTTCATTTCCGCCAGTTATGTATTTAACGTGAATTAATGCTTGTTGTTGACAATTATTGTCTTGAACTCTCCCGCTGTATGTTTTTTTTTTAATATTGCCAATGGAAGCTTTATCATTCGCAACTCCACACAAAGACACTTAACTTATTCCGGCTTCAAGTGAAGGAAATATAATTGATCTGAGTGCTTGTCCCTTAATCGTTTTTGACGCAGTACAATTTGGCTTTGAAGTTTTTCATGTTATGTATGTTACACATTTGACTTAAATTTATTTAAAATTTCTAAGTAAAATTATTTAAGTTTACATGGTAATTCTCACGCCTTCTTTGCATGTCTTCGTGGTGTAATGGCCAGCACACTCAGCGTGCATCGAGAGATCCGAGGTTCGAGTTCCGGTGAAGCCATTGTTCATTTCTCACAGCTCTTGCTTTCAAAAAACCCTTAATGACTCTACAGTAGCGTTCGAACTAAAAAAGGTGTTAGGTGATGAATTTCCACCACCAGGATGTGACGATTGGGTCCCTTAATCTCTAGTCGCCCTTTAAAAGGAGGATTATATAAGGTATTTCTCCAGCCTTCTCAGCATGCCTTGTTGGTGTAATGGCCAGCAATCTCGGCGTGTATCGAAAAGTCTGAAGTTCAAGTTCTGGCGAAGGCATTGCTCAGTTTTCCAGTCTCCTGCTTCACAAAGTTATTAAAATTTAGCGAAATACAGGGTTACTTAAAAAGAAAGAGCAGATTTCAAACATTTATTTCTTCCAAACTACAAAACATAGAAACATGATTGTAAAGTTAATGGATTGCGAAAAGTTTACAATTATGGTATGCATTCAATATGAGCACCGTATGTTACACGACAAGTGTCAAAACGGTGGCTCATTTCTTGCCACACACGAATCAACTGGTCTTTGGTCGTCGATAAAGTTCATCTTCTGCTCCTCCTCTTCCAATCCAACGTTCTGGAATGGTGTTATTCAAGTAACTTCGAAAGTGTCTAGAGAAATGAGGCGGGGCACCATCTTGCACGAAGATGAAGTCATCTGAATCATCTTCAGTTTGGGAAACTAACCAGTTTTGAAGCATACCTAAACCATGATTGGAACTTTTACCCGTACTAATAATAAATTGTACACTTCTCTCTATCCATTAACGTTAGAATCATGTTTCTATCTTTTGTAGTTTGGAAGAAATACATGTTTGCAATCTGCTCTTTCTTTTCGAATAACCCTGTATTTAGATTCGCTCATAATTCATGCAATGATCATTACATCACTTCATCCTCATAATAAACATTAAATCATTATATCTCAGCATTGTAGCATTTCATATAAGGCTGAGAACTACTGTGACTTTTGCAAAGAATCGTCACATTGTAGGACTGCCTGCCAGTTATACTCTTCCACGGCAATTTGACACAATATGCAGTTACATCATAAGTTGAAATTCGTGATAAGGAATAAATTTGTGAGGTTTTCCTTTAATTTAAATAACCCGTTATTTTATGTCTGGAATCTTTACTGTCACTTCTCTCATTCCTTTTCCCGCAAGAATCCAAATGAATTCGCGCGTTTAAATGAGGCTTTGAGATTGTTAAGGCAGAGCGGGTTCTGCCATTTGATGACCGCTTTACAAGATTTACTATTGTAAGGTAAGAGTTCTAGTCTTCCGCCTTGCATTACGTTGGCGACAGTTAAATTCACGCCGGTGAAGTCCCAGCCAACTTCGCGTTAAATTACTCTGTGCAGCCATTAGCTATTAGTTATTTAAATTTAGCTTTACATTTGAATTTCTACTTCGAGTTCTTGCCATGAATGCTGGCAGATTTGTAAGCACCAGGATTGCCTTCTGTTCATCTTATTGAGTGTAAAATAAGGGTCCCTTTACATCCTTCGCATGTTTCTGTTCATACTTTTACGCTTAGCAATAAGTCCATTAACTTCTATTGAAAAGCTGGTCACAAGTTACAACAGTGGAAAATTTTTAAAACCTTGTAAGGTTATATATGATGGCATGTAAACAAAATAAGTGTTTGTCACCAGACAACAAATTAACGCATTTATACATTTTTAGAATAACTGAACATCGTAAATTTTAACCAGGTTGGAAAACTGGAAATATTAAGAAACTAATATACATCGGGTATATATGTTGATACTCTCCAAAGGAAATTTGACGTAATATGCAGTTACATCAGAGGTTGAAATGCGTAATAAGACACGTATATGGCAAATTAAAGCACCGTAAAAATCCTCCCATTGACCATTGTAACATAATGTTTCAATACATAGTTCCAGTACACAGTGTCTAATATAATATATTAAGAGTGTAAATAAATACACAGGAGTGATCAAAGCATTTACATACATTTCAATAGAGAATAGCTTATAAGCTATCGTGGTATTATAACAATCTAAAATAAAGCGTGGCAATATACATACAATTTCTTGGTACAACTATGAAGTGAATAAGGTACTTTCTTTCTCCTTTCCGCTTGCTTTCGTGGTGTAACTGAAAGCACACTTGACGCGTATTCCGGAGGTCAGAGAGGACACTGCGCATTTTTCTCGACTCCTGATTCAAAAAGACATTAATAACTCTACAAGTGCTCTAACTGAAACCTCCTACCTCCAAGACAATTTTAAGCACGATGCAATACGCGTATGTTAATTGTGACGTCCAGCATAGTAGCCAGAGGGATTGCTGCACAAGCCAGTTCAATTTCATGGCACAGTTTCTCTCATGAGCGGCCAAATCTCCTGGACTTTGGCCTTGTGTGAGTTAGTTCGAGGAACTGCGTCTTTAAACTGAAATGGCTGGTGCAGGAGTCCTTGTGTCTACTCTGCAACCCTATGGCTACTCTTGAAGACGTTACGATGAATGTATAGCATATTACTCAGACGCGTTTGGAGGCTAGTGGTTTGCAGTTAAAGTACGTACTACTGTCGTTGTAGCAAGAAACTCAATGTGTTGTAAGGTGTTAATGGTTCGCAGTTTAAGCACTTAATGTCGTGTTTGGAGGGTAGTCCTTTTGCAGTTTAAGAACTTACTGTAGTTCTATCAAGAAACTGTATGTGTTCTAAATTTTTAGTCTAGATTACCAAAATAGTAATATTTTATAAGCTATTCTTTTTAAAAGTGTGTATGCATTTTTGAATACTCCTTTATATCAAAATAAATGGTGACCTAGCTTTTTTAGGGTAAATTTGCCATAATAGAAACACACAAACTCATTAGAAACTCAGAATTTTTCGCAATATTTTTTTTGTAAGCATGATGTCTAAAATGCATTTAAATTGCAATTCTGTTCATTCATCATTTAATTTCAATTCTTCTGTGGGAAGTTTTAGTACATGCAGGGTATTTCACATTGAATGGGGTAAAACGGAAAAATACCAGTCAAAGCTGTAATTACATTACTCTCTCTTTCTGATAATACGGCAGATATCTATAAGGCATTCCATTTTCTGCCACAATCCTAATTTTTTATTAATAACTGGAGCACTTTATTTATCCCTTGCTTCCGTTGCTGCAGGTCCTGGTGTAATAGAGGTACGAACACGTTGTCTTTATTAAACACCATAGACAAAAATCGCAAGGGGTTACATCTGGGGATGATGGGGGTCAAAAGAGCAAAGGATATCGTTCCCTCGGGACAGACAAGCAATGGAGTACTACCATGCAGGTACTGACATACGTTTTTAGGGCAGTGGGGTGGAGTATCGTCTTGCTGGAAAAAGAAGCCAGGAATTCGTTCTTACAACTGAGCGAACAACCACTCTGATAACATATCTTAGTAAATGCGCCCATTAATCGATTTTTACAGGAAGAAAAAGTACCAAAAACAGAATTGTTGGAAATGACGCAGAAAACGTTCACTTTGGAGAATCACGCTCATGTTCGGATGCAACATTTGGATGTTCCGTGACCCCAGATCGTAACTGATGGCGATTAATTTTTCAAAAACGTAAAACGGGGCTGCATCCATAAACACAGGTCTTTTTGCGAATCCGTCTACCTCCAGCTTATCTTGAAAATCTTCACAGGAAGCTATGCGCAAAGGTTTGTCAGAAGGTCTTAACGCCTGCACTGTACATGGCCGGAATTGTCGACATTTCCATAACACACGCCACCCCTTATATGAACACTAAACGTTGGTTTTATGTCACTTCGTAAAAACGTTTCACGAACTTTTTCAGTCTGTTCGGTTTGGGTTACTGTTCGTCCTGAGTTGGTTTTCTTACAGAAGCAGTCTATGTTCTGAAACTGATTCATGCGCCATTCGATGTGGTCTTTTTCCCATTCAATATCAAACACCCTGTATAATTATTTCCGTATTTTTTAATCTGTTTTTAAAAATAAGACAGTAAGTTATGTTTTGACGGAAAGTTGCGTGTATTACATTTTTTTCGGTCTGGTCTCGTGCAGGTAAATAATGCGGATGAAACTAAGCAATGATTACCCAGGTTGAACGTAAAATGTTAATTATATCTGAAATTTCGTTAGATAAATTCCAAAGAATATCTAGTCACCGAGACTCTTTGACTTCTAAAACCATATGCGTGTGAAGTTTTCTAGCCTCAACATTAAGCTTGAGAAACAAAGAAATTTTCGAAATCTAAGCATGAAGCTTGAGAAAAATATTTCTAAGGTTGAAAAATCCCCAAAAGGCTTAAAAGTGAAAATAATTTCATAGTCTATAAATGCTAGAATCCATAGTTACAATGCCAAATTTCACTGATTAACATTTTATTTATTCATTTATTTATGCAGGACTAAATTTGTTTCAAAAACTCTCAAACCTCAGGTATTTCTCTCACATTTGAAATGATTACGACAACATTTTAAAACTAATTCACTTTACGTAGAGGTTACAATAATTTATTTTGAATTTCTTTGGTTTCTTCATGAAGAATATGCATTTTTAATTCCTTTTAAGAAGTATTTAATTGCAAAAAAATTCGGATACCATATTTCAATAAAAATATCTATTTTGACCGTTCCCGAAGGAATTTTTGTATAACGTCTGTACATACGGATTATAAATAAAGGATTCTGTTTTCCAAACCGGACTAGAAAATGGATAAAAACGTTTTTTTTTTTTCGTGAGGTCTGTTCATATGTACGGACTTACGTATCCCGTCTATTAGTCGTAGAACGTTGAAATTTTATATGGGAGTACTGTGACATCTAGTTATGCACCATCCCATTTTTATAGGAATCAGCTGTACTAAAATTATATATATATAATTTTAGTATATATATACATATATATATATATATGGGAAGTTTTCAATAGGCAAGAGTTTCTAAATTACTTTTGTTTGTCTAAAAAATAATTTGGTTTTCTACTTATTGACTTTTTATCGATATTTCTAGTTTTTTTACTTGCTTAATTTCCAAAATTTTACTAGTTTAATTTTAATTTCATTTTAGTAGTTCATAACATTTGATTTTACTCTTGGTTTTAAATTTAACCTTGCCTATGTGGATGATGAAACATGAATTGAATAATTGAAGAGTTAGGCTTGGCGAAAACTTCCCCTTGATAAGTCTGTCTCCTGCCTGATCAACAATTATTCACTTATGGTAATTTTGGTCTTAGAATTTAAAAAACAAATTGGCTTAATTTTAGGAATTATATATATTTTTAATTTTTTTTATATTTTTATCATGGTTGTAAATACGTATACTTAATCTACCTAAGCTCTTAGAATTTAAATGATATTGTGAATTGGTTTACAGATATAATTAGTTTTATTTCTGTAATTAAATTTAATTAAATTTTAAATTTATATTTGCTTTTTACGATTACAGAATATTCGTTAAATTCAAATACCATTCCTTGCAGCAAGGGCACAAGGAAATTTATTTAAATATAATTTAACTTTATTTTTTATAGTGAAACAATATATATATATATATGATCTTATGATTCTTTTAAAATTTGTTCTTGAAACTTTTGTTTGTATTTGAAATGAAAAGAGAGTGTAGGGGATATGTCTTCTAAAGTGAGCATCTCGTTCAGATTAATTGTGTTCTTAGTGAAACATTTTAATTTTAAAGATTATTTGCTTTTTAACAGAATTGTTTTTTTTTTTTTTTTTTTTGGTTTAGTGACTATTATCGTTTTGATTGAGTGTCAATTGGATTTATATTTGAATCTAGCAAATAATTTGATGCTTACTTGGAAGTAAGATGAAACATTTTCTCTCATTTTTGTTACTGTTAATTGATGGTAGATTGATTTATCCCCTTGATAAGTCGATTAATCTGCTATCATTAACAATAACTGGTTTTTCATTACTTAAAAAGTTTACTTTTGATTTTGGCATTTTTGCGATTTAGTTTTTCCTTAACTGTGTTTAAAGCAAGGGGGAATGAAAATTCTAATTTTTTTTTTTAAATTCTGAAAAATACCTTTTCAATGATGTTTTTAAATTGAATTTCCGTTGCTTGGAGATGTAATATGGAGAGTTTTCTTTATATGTATATTTATGAAAAGAAGTAAGAAGTAAATTTCTTATTTCATATATAAAGAAGTTTTTCACGAAGACCAAAAACTGAAATTCATAATTCATTGATTTCAAGTCTTTGGATAGAGATCTCTTTGTTTCAAGGTAAAATTTTGATATGAATTTATTTTGTTTTCCTTCCTTTGGGGAGCAGCCAGAATTTTCGGGGAAACTATTATTATAAAAACACATTGGAATGGTTCATCAATTAATTATGGATACAAAAAACAAGGAATTTTAGTGGAAGAGAGATTTTAATTGATTTCAATGTTCCTCCTGCTGACGAAGTGGCAATAACGATGATTGAATTTCTCATCTTTTATATTCGATACTGTTCATTATTTTTTTGAGTTAGAGTTTTACTTGTTTGAAGTATTTTAACTTTAACATTTATAAAATTCTTTTAAACATTTATAGGATATTTTTAAATTTATTACTTACGAATTTCAATTTTTAGTCCTTGTGTTGAACTGGTTCCAAATTTCTTACTTTATATCTTTACTGATAATTTTTTCAGCAGCTTAATGCGCGAAAATACTAGGCATGATTATATTGTTATTTTCAAATAATTTCTTTGTAATTATATACACACACAAGCGTATATATATACATACATATATATATATATATATATATGTAAGATATAAAAAAGGAGTGGCAGTTTCGAAGCATAATTTTACTGAAGGATAACTCACGTCAGATCATCTTTCTAAAGATACTATATTTTTCAATCATAGTTAATAAAATAATTTCCATGTACACAGGTTTTAATGTACGATATCTTCTTAGGCAAGTAATCAGAAGCGTGGGCGAGGAGCGTTTGGGCACGAGGAATACCTAAGTGAACTAGCAATTCAAAGGAAGAAGGGAGGGAGCGGAAAGTTTCAGTTCGAGTTTAAAAAGTTTTGGTTTACAATTATTTTGATTGGACAAGAGTAATCTATATTAAGCGTTACGTAACATGGGAAAATCTGGAATTTTGAAGAGCAGATGAATTTAGGGGGCAGCATAAAATTTAGAATAGTTAATTTTGAGGTCGCCAATCGTATTTTGTTATATGAGCCCTATCTACAGCCAAGCTGATAAAAGTACCGGATTCCTTTATCTGCACAATAAATTATGACGTATATATGTACACCCCCCTTATGGGCTTTAAAGTCCTTGGCTTTTATTATCAAATAATGAAATTTACCTTTAAATGAGGTCTTCCGATTCCTATACTTTTATTTGGGAAAGTTTTATAAGCTTTATGATGAAATAAATCTATAAGACGCTTGATCTCCGCACGACAAATGTTGACATTTAATTTCAAAATTTCCAGATTTTGATGTCATTTTAAACTTGTTTTGAGGAACCAGGAAATCAAGTTACAATAATTAGAGGAAGTAAGTTTAAATAAAGTACAGCAAAAAATGTGCATAATTTAACATAACTTAAAAGGAAATAATTTGGTGTTGGCATCAGAGTTTTTAGATTACTTTACCTTCCAGAAACAATTTGATACTTTACTTTTAGCTTTTGTTTAAATGAAAACGGAAGCACGATTGGTTTTCAAAAATCTGATTCATCCTACAACGTTCATCATGACATTAAACGGAAACGGGAGAAGGAAAGACAATATTTTATTATGCATCACTCAGGCCCCGTTTTAGACAAGCTGCACTGTGTTTCCTGATTCTCTCTTCCCCTTTGAAAGATTTTTAGGAACCTGATTTATCATCTAAATGCATGTGCAAATATTTTCGGAAATGAAACTAGGAGGGATAACTAAGTCATTTATGTATCAAATGATATTTTAGATATCATCGTTCTATGCTGATATTTTCCCCATAACGTAGAAGCAGTGTTCTATTGCTGCCCTTAAACGATTCCTGGGCTGAAATTATAAATCTGTTTCGTAAGAATATAAAATAGGCACTAATTGTAATTTCCATTATTTATTATTATAAATTGTTATAAATTGTAATATAAGAAAATCTAGAGGTCTTAAATCTTAACGATCTCTCAAAAGGTTTGTTAAGACTTTTCTGCGCTCTCATTGAGCTCGCAGAATAAGCAGTCTGCTGTTGCACTTCCTCCTGCTAACTCATTTCTTTTTGTCTTTTTAGCTTTATTATAAAGCATCATTTGCTTCGCAATTACACCATATAGAATTCAATAACAAGATTACAAAAATTTTAAAAGCAGCTTACGTTTAGAATTTCTGGTGAAGTGCTGGCATATATTTTTTTCCAGTCTTTTCTCAGTTCATCATATCAATGAACAGTTTATTTAGTAAGATAGCTTGCAAAACCTTTTATTGTCATTTTTATTATTAACGTTTCGTGTATTAAATTTATTAATTAAATATCATGGCATGCAAAATTCAGTTGCACAAGAAAATCACAAAATATTTTAAAAAACGTATTTTTAGAAATACCCATATATAGCCTCGCTCGCTGGAGATTACAGTATACGTACGTTATTGCCACTGCTCGCTTTCAAATCACCGAGTTTCTTAGAAATTTATAAAAGTTTTATAAAATAGGAAATATAAAATTCGAAATTCAAAGTTCGGGCTCTCAACTGCACATGTTCTGGTGTAGGTCTACGTTTTTTGAAAATTTGGTGGCCCTAGGTGCTATCGTTTTTTCACAGTGCAAGAAGCATACACACACTGATGCAGATTCTCATTATTTAATTTCCTTAAAAGTAATACAGGGCGATAATATGTCGTCGCAACAATTTGAAGAGTGATTCATATATTTAAAATAATATGCCGTCGAATCTGAAAAAATTAATAGCTCGTTCGAGTTAAACTAAGTTGGACTAAATTAAAGTTCCATTCAGCGTTAAGCTACAGGAATTTAATTCTAAAATATTACAATCAACTCATTGAGTTATACAGAGTTATAGATAACAGTAAAATCTGTATTTTTAATAAGAACAAAATTTTTTGAATGACAGAATTTAACTGATGGCTTTAAATTATTTAAAATTTATATATTTTTTTTGCATTCACATGAATTATTTCAGTATTCCTCTGATTCAATTTTTTACAGGAAGCCGATCTGGCAGTTGCAGACTTTACAATCACATACGAGCGGGAGCAAGTTGTGGATTTCACAATGCCTTTCATGAATCTAGGTATCAGCATCCTGTTTCGGAGACCGATTCGAAAGGTTCCCAAACTCTTCTGGTTTCTCCGTCCTTTAAGTCTGGAAGTCTGGATGTACATGGCTGCTGCCTACATGGGAGTCAGTCTTCTTCTATATGTGGTGTCAAGATTCAGTCCTTACGAATGGCCACCACCACACCCATGCGAAGCTGTTCAAGTTCATGCTTGCCGGAATTGTTTTTCACTTCAGAACAGCCTTTGGTTTACAGTCGGATCTCTTATGAGACAAAGTTCAGAACTAACACCAAGGTAAGCTGCCCTGAAAAATGTTCTTTCAATATCTTACAAAAGAGTTTTTCTACTTTATAAGTCTCAGTTAGCGCTTGGAAATAAACAACTTTCTACTTAAAAAATATTGTGATGAGATAGTTGAAAACTGTTATTTGATGAAACTGCTGTTTATATTTATTGAGTAAAAGTGCAGAAGAAGTTTTGATACTACTTCTGAATTTGGGTACATCTAAAATGTTGTTAATTTATAAATGTGATCATGAATTCCGATGTAAGATTTCATTAATATATAATTTTTTTATCTATTCTAATGCGATTATTTATCATGAATGCTTTTATGGTAGTATTCAAGTTATGTGAATTTCGCTCGCAAAATGTTCCAGTCAAAAGTAATCTTGTGAGAAAAGTGTGTATAAAAGCGTGTTCTTGGGGTTAGACAATTTAATTAATCAAAATAAAATCTAGCAGTTATGAACATCAAAACATTATAATTTACTTTGTATATTTTAATTTAACATTTATTTTTGCATAGTAAACTAAAAATCACAGGTTTGTAAAATAAAGTAATTTCCTACTAGAACATTTACGAGAAGCCTATTATTGCATATTAAAATGTCCAAACCAATACTTCAAAATAAAACATAATAAATGAATATATGCAGTGATTTGTAAATTTTTGGAGATGGCTTTATTGCCATTTTATGTCAATCAATGGCGTAGCGTGGCGGGTACGCCCCTCCCCCCCCAGGTAGCACTTTTGATGGGCGGCAACATTTCGCAATATTATTTATTGTGAAACTTTGCCGCAATAAATCTGAACTAAAAATCTCAATCATTTCTTTTCATTGTTCCGACAGCCAGAGGGTCGAGTGGGAACAATCCCGGCCTTCTGGCTGTGTCAGTATCTACACAGACTCGACTTCCGGGGAAAAATTAACAATCCTCAACGGACTAGATCCATTCTTTATTCGGTGATAAGCTCAGGCTCGGCAACCACCATATGGCACTGTCTTGTCTGCCCCTTGATTTAGGTGGCTCTAATGGTTTGATATCGAAGCTCATCCTTGGAAATTTGGCTCCCCTTGGTCACCACAGGGGGACGGTAAAGGTCTTATTATGACTTTGTTCTCTTTGTCGTGGATATACTACTCTCTACTGATGTCAGTGCATTTTGATGTACCGTAACCTCCACAATTAACCTCCGTGTATCTCGTGTATCCTAATAACGCTATATTAAACAACTATACTACATTTTCTTTAACGAATTAAAGAAGCAAGAGGACTGATAAGACATTGTAAATTTTAAACAAAAGTGGTTAGCCTTATTAAAATCTTAAAATATTAACTTCTTTGATGGAATATTTCTGAAAAGTGTATTTTTGTCAAGTTTTTACGTTTTTCATTAAAATGGTATTAACATTATTAAACGGTATTAACTTTCGTTCTCAAAATAATTAACTAACAAATTATAAAGAGTCAGCTCATTCAGATTACAAAAATACATGATGTTACTAACACATTAATTTGATGATTATGTCTTACAATCCCTTAATTTTAATTTTAATTAAGGAACTAGTCTTTAAGTCAAAATCGCTGAAACAACCTTGTATTTAGTACATTACTTTTGCCGATAGATGGCGTTGCCTCCTCGCGTATGGTACTACCCGATGGTATAAAAAGCCATTACTGAGGTTGCTTTCCCTTTCTAGAAATTTCGTTCTCCTGATGTGGAGGTACCTGTAGCAGCCCTCGAAATCGATTGAGTGTTTTAATAAATGTACGGCAAATACAAGGTTGTTTTAGCGATTTTGATTGTCACATTAGTGTGTTTCTCTTCTATTCTAGTCCTTAACACTAGAAGCGCCAGAGCAGTCATTTTGACTGCTTTCTTCATTTCACCTTGGATTCCTAAAAAACCCTTTATCTTGAGAAGTCACATATTTTTGGATTTTCCTAAAAACCATAAAAAAAGATTAGACTTACTACAACTGAGCGTTTAGAGAGTGATAGGTTTGTACTTTTTTTAGGTATTTGGAATAAATTTATTACGGAACTGTGCGGTTTCCTATAATCCAGAAGAAATCTAGTTATGGATGAACAGTTATTTCCATTCAAAGCCAGGTGTAAGTTTATACAGTATATGCCACATAAACCAGACACATTCGGTATCAAATTTTGGATGCTAGTCGATGATGATTCGAAGTCATACATCGAGTCATACATCAAAGATACATTGAGAAGTAAAACTGAAGGTATACCTGAAAATGTATTATTGTGTCTTCTAAGCAGTTATTTGGATTCAGGTAGAAATCTTATTAGGGACAATTATTTTACTCACAATCATTAGCTAAAAACTTAAAAATATAGATTTTGTGGTCACAGTAACAAGACATTAAAAAGAAATTCCGCATGAAGTAATGAAGTAAAAAAAAACCGGCTATTTGGAACAGTTTTCTAAAGAATGGTGATACTACACTGACGGTTTATCAGGGAAAGAAGAAGAAAAATGTCCTACTACTAATTTCCTTACATCCTAGTGTAAATATAGACTCAGAAAATAAGAAGAGACTTCTAGAAACAGTAAAGTTTTACAACAAAATCAAATGTGGAGTTGATATCCTTGACCAGATGACGGATAAATGTTCTGTTAAGACTGCTTTGAGTAGATGACCTGTGTATGTTTTCTATAATATGCTGGATTTAGCAGGAACGAATGTCTACTTTATGTATCATAAATTGAGTAATAAAAATATTGCAAGGGACAGCTTGCTATTTCAATTGGCAGAGGAATTAAGAGAGCTTAATTTAAACAGAATAAAAAGCACAAGATTGCTCCAGGGAAATTTCCTACTCTAGCAAGATGCTCTCGAAGAAAAGACGTCAGTGCGAGATTGGTGAAAAAAAATTAAGTGATGTGTGTAAAAAAAGCTCATATTATGAGTGTGGAAAATGCACCTCCTCTATTGAAAACGTTGTGTTGTGTTGTGTAAAAATTGCGAAAAGTTATAAAATGGGTTTTATTTTAGGGGTAAGTTGAAATTTATAATAAATTAACTATTTTTTATAAAAATAATTTGTTGTTCTTTAAAGAAGTTCTTAAACAACTGTAATCAATATTCTTAAAATCATTATAAAGCACTTGTATTTTAATACACAGTCCAGTCACATTAATGTGACCACCACGTACTTTCCATGTCAGAGTTAAATAACCAATCACAGAAGGCAGGTGGCAGCACAGTGCAGTTGAGCGTATATAAAGGGTGTGTGAGGGCTTCGGAAAACATTTCAATCGTTGGCGTAATGCAGAAACGAAGCGATTTATCCGACTTCCAAAAGGGCATGATCATTGGCTTTCGGGCCAAGGGTGGAAGCATTTCCGAAACGGCTGAGTTTGTGAACTGTTCGCGTGCCGCCGTGGTAAAAGTGTACCGTGCATGGCAAAATGGGACTGTCCAAAATCAGCGACGTGGCAAATGTGGTGCACCACGGGCCATAGATGACAGAGGCGAACGACGGTTGCGGAGATGCGTTCGGGCAGATAGACGGGCTACCGTTGAGCAACTGACCACCAAAATGAACCAAGGGGCTACCAAAAGTGTCTCCCAAAGTACTATTCAGCGAACATTGCTGCGTCTGGGCCTCCGAAGCAGACGCCTGGTTCGTGCACCTATGCTGACTGCTGTTCATCGACGGCGAAGGCTAGAATTTGCACGCCAGTACAGCAGCTGGACGTCCACTGAGTGGCGACAGGTTGCGTTTTCGGATGAATCGCGTTTTATGCTCCATCGGACAGATGGACGTTGGCGTATAAGGCGTGAAACCTCTGAAAGGAACCACCCTGCAACCATTGCCGGAACGGTCCAAGCTGGAGGCGGGAGCATTATGGTCTGGGGAATGTTTTCCTGGCATTCTCTAGGTTCACTGATCATTGTGGAAGGCACAATGGATCAATACAAGTACGCATCTGTCCTTGCGGACCATGTTCACCCCTACATGCGCATTGTTTTTCCTCAGGATGATGGCATCTTCCAGCAGGACAATGCGAGGTGCCATACAGCTGCCAGTGTACGTGCGTGGTTCGAAGAGCACCAGGATGAGTTTACCGTCCTCCCCTGGCCAGCAAACTCACCTGACTTAAACCCAATCGAGCATCTGTGGCACCATCTCGATCGAGTTGTTCGCGCCATGGATCCTCAACCGCGTAATCTAGCGCAGCTGGCCACGGCATTAGAGTCGGCATGGCTCAACATCCCAGAGAACACCTTCAGGGACCTATGTGACTCTCTTCCTGCACGTCTCGCAGCAGTCCGCTCTGCGAAAGGTGGTTATTCTGGCTTTTGACAGATGGTCACATTAATGTGACTGGACTGTGTATATACATTTAATTCGCTGAGCAGTGAATTTGGCTGCCGTTGGCGCTTGTGCAAAACTTGGATTACATTGTAGGGAAGTAATTTTTTTGAAGATTTTCCAGTGTGATTCCACATTCATTATTCTTATCAGCCCACACTGAAGTGTGAGCAGTTTGGGGCCGTGAACCCACAATAAAACACTAGCAGTTTTTCAACTTGAAAATCTTGGATGTACTACACTGATGTGTGAAATTTCATCGAGATATAGATAAAACTAACACTGAAAATGCAGGTTTCTGATCTGAGGAAATTTTGCTGATTTCTATTATTAAGTTAAATCTGCTTTTATAAAACTCATCCTTTGTCTGTTTAAAGCTCTGAGAAAGAAAAAAGATAGTAAGAAGAAAATAAAAATAATCTTCCTAAGTAATCTTCTTATCTACGATTACTTTTACAAGCAGGCGATTCTTTCGAAGGTAAGTATTCATTTAAACGACGTATCCAAAAGAAGCTAATAGGAGGGGAAAAATAAAGGTACCCGAAATTGAAATGATTTCGAGATTTTCCAAAAAGCGCAATTGAGATTCTCATTTACATAATCTTCTTTTTTTTCATTTTCTTTTTTGATCAGAAAATACTTAATGGAATGAAAGTTTATTCTTTAAATTTAATTAAAGCTCTCCGCCTCACCTTTCGAACAAAGAAATGAAAACAATGAAAGGTGAATAACTATTTCAGATTACTTCTCCATGTAAAAAATGCTCTTCACTTATGCACACACAAAATGTTTTTGTGCATTTCATGCCTTTTGTTATTCTTGTAACTTAATGCTCTCTGCTGGCTGTGAAACAACACCGTGAAATTATATAAGTGAACACAGTAGTTTTTTTAATCAAACTGAAAATAAATAATAGTAAGAAAAAGCTGAAATATTTTTTCTTCTTTGTCTGTTTTAATATTACGGAATGTTTAATATTCTAATTTATTAATCGTTAAATTAAACATTTCTGGCTGGGTAATGTGTATTGTGAATGGAGCAGGAAACAATGTATGTATCATTTACTGATGAAACTTTCTTCTGAATATTTTATCCTACTATTCTGAATATTTCATTCTTTTTAATAGAACTCAAAGCAGACTTTTTTATTTGCTTATAACAAAATATCCAAGCAAAATGTGTTTCTAAAATATGCAAAAACTATGATAGCTTTAAATGACTACGACAAATTTATTTGCTTTTCCATTTGTTATGCAATGCAAGCATAATATCGAAAGGGAAGCTGAAAACGAACTAAAATATTAATCAAACTTTAATTTAGTGATAAGCAGTAGAATAATTTTATTAAATTAAAAGTGCAAAAGTAAAAATCTTGAATTTAAAAATAAAAGCAATGTCAAGTTGTTTTTGGATTATTTCTGCTATTTAATATTTTTTGTTCTACTTATTTTCACAGTTTTAACAGTAGCCCATTATGTAATGCTTGACCTTAACTAATCCAGTTATCTCACTATTCTGGCATAATTATAACATCTGCGTTCAACAATTCCTCCAGAATGCTAGTTAAATATAAAAAAGTTTCAAGCGGTTGGAAGTTTTCAGAAGCGATTTTGGCAGCAAACGCTGGTCCTCATATCGTTTTAGTTTTCCTGCTGTTGCAATTTGACTTGACGAAGTTAAAGTTTGTTAAGTCAAAGTATTAACAAATAGTTGGGCGTAGCTGTTCTGTATCGGTAGAGGCTAAAATCTTTTCATTTCACACCTCTGAAATCCTCGTACATACGAATTTATGCTGGGATAGATTTCCTTCGCCCATACCAAATTGAATGTTACAGTGTTAACAAAAACCTACTTATGTGAGGCGATTACTTCTCTCTTGCTGATCATTGTGCGGTTCCGTCCAATGTGTGCGGTTTCTTCTTAGGTCATGATAACAG
This sequence comes from Stegodyphus mimosarum, assembly GCA_000611955.2. Lineage (NCBI taxonomy): Eukaryota > Metazoa > Arthropoda > Arachnida > Araneae > Eresidae > Stegodyphus > Stegodyphus mimosarum. The sequence goes on from KK113953.1 coordinate 74,449, forward strand.
TTGGGAGCACCAATAGCTAACTGTTGATGCCCAATAAGGACAGGAATAGTGTATTCAAGTAAGGAACTACTTTTAGTAATTCAAAAAAAAATGACTGGCATACCAATTAACAATTCCTGACGTCAGCGAGCCATGCACTAACGTGGTGGGCGGAAAGCGTCATGTAGAAAATGGACGCAAGCGTTTGGTCGATCTGCCGACGTCTAAATGACAGGCGGGTTAGGCGACTTCGCCGCAAAAGTGTTAAACATTTTACTTTAGTTGTAATCTTTTTAGTCAGAAGGCAACAGAACGATAATTAGTCTAGAAGACTTCAACTGTTAATCAGGAATTAATTGGTACTTTATGACTAATAGAATAACTATATACTTCTTCTTTCATGTGACATTATCTGTATCATTAACTAATCAATTAATGAATAAACCAATGAAAAATCTGTACGTATGAATGTAGTAGCTTGTTTAGTTTCTACGCATGTATATAGTAACTTGTAATAGTTTGTCCCTTGGCATAGAACCATCAAATTTCGAACGCACATAATCCTCCATCCGAATACATGCCCATGGAATATGGAATTATGAATTTCGAACATGTGTTTGATTTATTTTAATGTTTTTGCGAACTTAATGATATAGCAGAATATACGATTTAAAATCAATATTTTGCTACTTGACAAAAGGTAAATATTTGTGTTTTATATTTCTCTCAGTAACTTAAGAAATTTTATAGAACTGTGTTGCCACTATCCGAAATAAACTACTTTTAAATTCCACGTGCCAATGTATCGTCATTCAAAAAAGCTTAAGATGATTAATTTTTCTTTTAAACTGATTCTGTTTGTTTTTGATAGAAAACAAAGCCATTTAAGTATTCTGTATACAGTTCTTGTATACAGAATCTCTATTATTACTACGTACTAGCTGAGCCGTAAAATTATACTAGCTCATTAAATCCAGATAGACTGTGAGGAAGATCGGAATTCTCAACTGTGAGACTAGAGTCTGCTTTTTCCAGATAGCAGTGTCCAATTCAGGCAACAGACGAGTATTTAAGAATTTAGATTTAGATGCAGTATTTAAGAAGTTAGATCATGCAGAGTAACATAGTGTTTCGATAATTTAGAAGTGAGCGAAGTTTGCAATATATCACATTAATCTTCTTTAGGTATTCCTTTATCGTTTCACTTTGAATTTTAAAATGTATGCACATCTAGTTAATAGTAAAAAATATTAAAATAATGGTGGCCAGTGTTAACGCAGTGTAATTTTAATCTAAATTATCTAGTCTTCGGTTTATATTTATTTAAGTAATTTATGGTATTAGAAATCTCTTTAAAATCTACATAAATATAAATGCGACACGTTAGACTTTAAGTTGAAAATTATGTTTCATTTTAATGCATTTTTATTTGCAGTTTTGTCATTTCAGAAATAATAAATATGATATCGCTTAAAAATAATCCAGATACATTTACTAAAAGTAATGGTGTTTCAAAGAATTATGGTTTTTTTACGCACTGAACAGTTTTCTTCAAATCTGAGTATCTTGCCCAGTTTAGCTTTCTCATTTTCTTCTTTTAACATTCCTTAGGACTATCCTAGGCAGCCAGATAATTTAATTTCTGCTGTACAAACATTAAATTAAATTAAGCTATAAAAGACAGTAAGCAGTATATACATCAAGGTGTATACTCGCTCCTTTACAGCAACTTTTTTTTTTTAGAGTTGGATAAGAAATCAAAATCTTCTTTCGTCATTTTATACATTTTCTAGAAACATCGCCGTCAGTTCCAAAAATGGAGAGTAAGAATATTTCATTTAATGCAGTGGATCTCGGTATTTTTTGTCTCATACTCCCATTTCACCACTGCTAGAAAATAATCCCTCCTTCTTTCCTAAATTCGAAATATACACACACATTTACCTAAGTTTAGATTATTTTTAATGTGTTTTATAAATTAAACAATAAAAAGTACCGAAACTTCTGATAAATTCCAAAACTTGAATATATATTTTTCTTATTTCCATAAGCTAAAATTTGATCCTTAATAGGAAAAAATAGCTGTCACATCTCCTTTGAAACTATGAATTTCCTTCTAGAGGGGGGGATTTCCTAACGATTGAGAATCCTTAATCTAATTAAAGAAAGAAAATGAAAGACATAAAAAGTTTAAAACACATTTAAATAAGAAAATGTTCATTTCATGTATACGTATCTCGGTCACGATCAAGATTAAATGAAAATTTTGTACAATATTTCAATAGCTTTATAAGATACCAGAAGTGGGTGCGGCCCTACCAACCTAACCAAACAACCAAACAAGTTGGTCTTATGGTCATAACAATTTTTCCCTCCTTTCTGCATGCCTTCGTGGTGTAACGGTAACACACTCGACGCGTATTAGAGAGATCAAGGTTCGAATCCCGGACAGGGCATTTCACATTTCTTCATATCTCCAGCATCATAATAGCCTAATGTCTCTGTAGTGGCGCCCAAACTAAAAGGTGATAGATGATGATTCTTCACTACCACTCATGATTAGGGCCCCGAATCCTCAGTCGTCCTTTAAAAGGGGGTATTTTCTTCCTCCTTTCAGCATGCTTTCGTGATGAAATGATAGGATACTCGTGCATATTCGAGAGGTCATGAACCTTTCACTTCATTGAAGTGAAAGTTTGCACATGAACCTTTCACGTCTCGCATATGCGCTGATCTGTAACTACTTTTTTCGTACATGAGCAGACTGCTAACTGTTAATTACTCGCCAATGCAGAAACGCGCCAAATCCATTTTCCCGCCAAGTCCGTTACAGGAGACAAGTAACCAATTTAATTTCAAAATTTAAAATAATTTTTAGACAAACTTTACCTTTTCCTCAAAGTTTCTATTTATGTGCTACTTGGGATGATCCACTTTTAAAGCGTATTCAAAACCAGATTAAGTCCGTGCGATTAATTACGAACATTGGGCGTCGTATTAGAGAATAAAAAACACCATCTTCTGCAAAAATATATTTTTATTTGCAGATAGAATTTGCCTGCAGCACGACACTTCCGAATCCTAGCTTCCACCCAAGACATATTTTCGTTTTCATACAGGCAGCGCATGCGTAGTGAAAAGATAGAATTACAAAGAAGCTTGGGAAGTACTGCCATCTGCTGAACAAATTAGAAACCTATTATTATTAAGTTTGGCGTTTTATGAAATGCTCAAGGCAGTTTCGAACACCTCGTGACACTAGTTTTTCTGCAATATGCAATAACGTTCTTATTCTCTTTGATGAAGCGAGAAATGTGCTTCAGTTTTAAAGATAGAAGTTTGCTCGATTTGAAAATATATTCAACTATTTCGATTTGAATTGCAGGAGTGCAAAAAAATTTACTTTCCTGTACAGGCAAAGGTTATAACAACCAAAAGATTGGTACATATTATTGAATTCGTACTACAACGCCAAATTTGATAATTTGCGAAATTAATAAATTTATACTAGTTCAGTTAATCAGAAAATTATGTCGACGACATCGACGTGGAACCCAGGGGAATTTTATTTCAAACGATGTTGTCAGCTCCGAGCGACACGGAAAGATAATGCTTGTCAGTTCTCCTATCTCTTCATTGAAAGCAGGTAATGCTGAAAATCCAGTTACCAAATCATCGATTCCGCATGCACGAGAATATGCTTTGGCCTAAGGTAATATTTCTAGAACATAAAACTTTTCGGAAATTTAAGAAAAGTATTGTCTTCGAGTACTTTAATATACACGCATTATTTATTACTGAGGTCGAAAGTTATCCCAATTCTCAAGATATAACATTTATTTTGAGGAATCGTTTATTTGTTGGGTATGGTGCCTTTCAGGAAGATTACCATTGGGCAAAGTTAACAATTTGCCTAATTACAAATTAAACTCTCCAAAAGTACTTGCGTTGTGTAAGATCCTAAACAACCCATAAACCTTGATGCTCGTGCACTCATGTAAATCATGTATTTCAAAAGTGTAGCTTATCATAAAGAGAACACAAGAATCAATACCATATTTAAAGAATACCTTTAGTATTTATTTTTCAATTAAATCAAACATGTCAATTTCAATCTGCCAATAAAGTTGAATTTACCGCCCCGGGGAGTGAAAAAAAATTAAACACTTAACAGAAAACATTTACATTTGTTTCTAACAATTCACTAATTCCAAAATAAAACATTTTTCTATTTCAGTAACTACTTATTAAGTAACAGCATAACTACTTCATTTAAGTAAAATTTTATAAAATTCATAACAAACTATTTCTATTAACAAATTTAGTAATTATTATTGCACTGTAAAAATAAAGAGTACTATTATTCCTAACAAACCTTGAATTTTATATCTTATTATTGCGCAGTAAAAAAAAAGATCTACTAACATTCAGATTCAATTAACAGAATTTCAACAATACCATCCCTTTTAGGAAAGATAAGAATATTAATACAGGAGCAATTCCATTTCAGTTTACAATTATCTTTTACTCTGCGTTAAAGTAAACTCATCAAATAAACAAAATTTAAATTTCCTTAGAATACAGACATTTTAAAACGAAACCATAATTACATTTTTCTATTTTGTTTTGAATAAGCCTCTTATTTTTGTAGTTAACTAAAAACTGATAAATGGCGAAAACCCTTTTTTTTAAAATTTACTTAAGAGCTAATCGAATACAAAAATAATTTTTTTCTTATCTGAGCATCTTCTTAACAACCAGACCCTCATGACGAATCAAACGTTAAGCAACGTCGATTGTGACTGGGACTACTGTACCTCTGTCGATGTTAGGAAATGGATTCAGACCAAGGAAGACGTTAAATTCTTCCTATGTCACCAGTGAATAGCAATATGGAAATTCTTCTTAGATGTACGCGGTTAACATCGGGATCTTCATTTCTGATGGAAGCCTTAGGTTAATGAACTCCCCACCCCGAGGTGAATTATCAACAGATGAAGTTATTGCGAATCAATTTTACGTTGAATGGATGGATGGGCCAGTCTGTGCTGGCAGTCGGTACTAGGAGTTCCATAGTGAGCGTAAAGAAATAGTACAAATATCATCAGATGAAGTTATTCCGAATCAATTTAGCGTTGAATGGATGGATGGGGTAATCTGAGCCCAATGAAGCTTCTGCATTCCGGTAATATTCAGTTGAATCCAAAAATCAAATGAAGCATATTTTTACTTAGTTCTCGGGCAATGGCCACGGGTTAAAATTATCCATCGCCTAGTTGAAGAGAACAAATCCCGCTACCAAGCGAGAGCCAACAGCATAACGGGGACAGGCAGCAAACGAACCCGAACAACACCTGCAACGGCTTTTTGTTAAGAGAAGAAGCACATAAAATGCCAAACCCGCTAAAAAATCCGCTAAACCGCTTAACTGAAAAATCTCGTACTACAAATCCCGCTTATACCCCTGTAAAATTTCTCCTTTTTACGAGGTGTTGAGCTAAACACACATTCAGACCTCGCCAAACGAATGCCAAGAATTTGGAAGCACGAATTTTGGAGCCAACTGGCAAACCTAAAACTCACCTTACTCTAAAGTTTCCTTAACATATAGCATGCGTTATAATTCAGCTAAAAGCCTGAATCTTATAACTCAGCTAAAAGACTGAATCTGGATTAATTTAAGATCACTTTCCCGATTCCCTTTGTTTGTAAATTTAGAAACAAATTAAATTCTGATATCCATGTGGCAGTACCATTGTAATTCCAATCAAATTTCAACAAATGAGTAAAAAACTTAAACTATCAAGAAATAATTATGAAGTACGTCGGTGACTATATTGTGCTGAGTTTCCGATTATGCATACTAATTGGAACTTAAGGTAACGACCTCGTTCAAAACGCCAATTTAGACAAAAAAAACTCATTTTTTTCATTTAACATATTTTAAGGCCACATTCTTAACTATCAGAAACAGTTTTTCTCTTCTTAATATATTGATTAGAAGAAAAGATATACTGGTTTTTCTGAGATACAACAAACCAGAAGCAACTCTCTGCCACACCGGTAGTTAAAGAGTAATTTAAAAGTACAGTTTCCACTTTTTCCTGTGTTATTTATAAACTAAATAATTTTTCGATATGTTTGGAGAATCTGGCAAAGTATTTCCATTATGTATTTTCTCTTTTAAGTTTGGCAACAACCTTTCAAACTTACTGTTTTGTTGACATTGAGCTTGATATATTTCGGTTTAGTGTACAAATTTCCTGCGTTAATTTATCAGCTAAAGATTCCTTTTTCTTCAAATTTTTATTGCGTTTAATAATCGAAAATTCTAGAATGCCAAAATATATACGTAGTCGTTCAAAAAAGGGAACATTTTACGATAATCGATACACTAAACAAGTGACGGCTGATTTTTTGTAATCACAAATGAAACGGAAACATCTGTATGTTATAGTGAGGCTACATTATCTGGAACATTTAATGCAAATTAAAAGTGATTTTGATGAATTAAAAGGTAATCGTATTGTTGATGTTTCTATTCTTTTAAATATTATACTGTCACTTTGTCACACTACGGAATGTATGAGGCAGGGACATCTTAAGTGAATATTTGTGCATATAATGTCATATAATAGTAATCTGAAAACTTTAAACGTGGTTTTTGATAAATTTTTTTATGATTTATGTTCACGGCAACGATGATAACTCTAAGTGTTTATTATAGAATCACTTGAAATTTTGCACACATGTTTTATATATTGTTATGCATATTGTAAACTAGAAGTAAAAAAAATAACAACATAGAATTTAAATTACATTATTTTTCCTTCATTAGCGTGTGTATTTTTAAACGTTTTTCAGTATCTACTGACATATGTGGCCATATTAGGTAGTGAATCAATATTTTCAAATTATTCTAGTTCAATGCATGCTTCTGGGTAGTATGTATTAAACATAACAAAAAATAGGGTGTTACTTTGGTAGACGGTTGCGCGGATTTTAGATATTTTTTTGGCGAGCGATAGGACTTCTGGTAAACCCATTGCTGAACAAGTTCTTTATGGTAATCGATACTGTGCTGCCATTTTATTTAAAAATTAATGCGTTTTATTATGCATAAATTCCGTGATTTAAATATTATTTATGGCTTCTAAATATTAAAAATCAATTTATATTTGTATTTTTATTTTAAATAAAAGTTTTATTGTTATGATATTTTATGTTGTGAATGATGTAATCTACGACGTCACCTTACTTTAAAAGAAATTGGTTTTAGTATCTATAAAGTTAATCTAATGTTTTAAACATTATTTATGGCTGTTAAATATTAAAATACAATTTAATTTTGCATTCTTTTTAAAATGATTTTCTTATGTATGATTATTTAAATAATTTTAATTCTATGCGTGATGTAATCAGTTCCCTGATTGGTTACAGAATATTTGTGCATTAAGTAATTGTTCTTTGCTATTAGGTAACTGCTAAATTATGTATTCCATCATACTAAAAAAAATTGCAAAAATATAACGAGTGATATTATCAAAAATTGTTGAGATATTTATTGCCACATATGTTTTAAATTAAATAATTTTATCCTATAAAACTTATTTTAAAGTATTTGAATTTAAGTAATATTTTAATTTTTTTAAGCTTTGTATGATGTTTTAATTCGATATTCAATTTAAGTAATATTTTAATCCAATCAAATTTTGACGCAATGTTTTTATAGCAGTTTTTATAGCGGTATTATTTTTTATTCTATTTCTGTACTGTATAAAAGTAATAATTTAACCTTACTTTAGTATTTTATACTCCTAGTAAATGTATTTATTTAAATTTGCGTGCCATCTTAAAAAACGACGTTTTCAACAAAACATTAATCCATTATTTTTAAAGATATTTATTTTTTAAAAGTTTCGAATACGTTACTATGCGTAAAACACGTAAAAGCAGCGTTTTTCAAGATGGCTGACGATTGTAAAAAACACGTCAATGTAAATCGCCAAAATTCTGTGCTGCCCTCTACCAAAGGAGTACTAAAAAATATTTTTATCATCAATATTTTCTTCTCAGTGATGGATGATGTTTTTATTAATTCTAACCTAAAAGTTTCCATTTTTTGAGTACATTCCTCAAAATAATCATGTTTTATCACTTTTGCAGTGATTATAGTTAAGTTTGAGTACAAGTCATTAAAAAATCACATAAATTGAAAAATATAACAAACATTTTGAAAAACGCCCTTCTAATGAGTTAACGTACGGCCGAATGATTAGAACGTTGAATACTGGTAATTCAATTAACCTGCGGTAGGATTCGAACTACATTCTTAATTGATAATGAGTTACTGAATGGATCGGCTTGAAAACAAGCCAGTTTTCCTTAGAAGTTTCAATTCTTCCCCTTAGACTAGCCATTCCCAATAGGATCGATGAAATCTTAAACATGTCATTGATAATCAAGTTTCGGCAGCCGAATACGCACTGGCAATTCATCGGCATAATCAAGATTTCAATGATTCCAAAAACTTATCAATAAAATTTATAATTACTTGTTTGTTGATTAAAGCTATGCTTTGTAGTAAGAAACAAATAAAGAAGTAAGTGTAAGGAAAAATACACTCAATTATTTAATACATTTTAAAATCAATTATATTTTTAATTACATAACGTTTTACGCAGTAAATGCACTATAAATCAGTAAAACACAAGAAAATAAAGTAACACCGAAATAGAGGTGAAAACAAGAAGCAAGTTGAATATTTTAGAACGAAGTGATTGAAAAATTAAGCAGTTTTATGCCAAATATTAAAATATTTGCATCATTGCATCAAAAGCAGCTATCACATTAATCAAAATCGCACTTTTTTTGCAATTAAAAACTGTGATTTTTGTTTCTGAAAACGTTATTATTTGTAAGATAAAAAGAGGCAGTTCAAATAATAATAATAATAATAATTAAAAGAAAAATCTGAACGGATTCAGATTTTAAATTACGTCCAAAGGGACTTTTTTAGCATTTTGTGTGTTACCTTTATTTATTTAATATAATCTTCTTCGCACTTAACCATAAAATTCAGTTAAAGAATAATAATTTTTTAAAGAACATATCTTTAGAATTTTCGATACACAGTCTCACGCGTTGGAGATAATTTTTTTTTCCGTACAACGTTGCCATTGCTCGCTTTGAAATCCTTGAGTTTGTTTATCAAAAATTCGTTAAAGTTTTACAGAACATGAAATCTACAATAAAACAAATTCCAAATTTGGGCTTCTGGATGCCCATATTGGCATTAGGATTAGGGTATTCAAAATTTGATGGCTCTAGGTACCGTTGTTTTATCACAATGTGAGAAACATATATACATTTATGCAGATTCTTCATTATTTAATTTCTTTCTATACAATACAGGGCGATAATATTTGGAGGCAACAATTTGAAAAGTGAAACAACACTTTTACTTCATCAACATAAAATGCCAAACGAAAATTCATAGTCCTTCTGGGCAAATTGCTCCTTTGTACTAATAAAATATAAATCTAATAACCTTTTATTTTGAAAAAGGTCTTCATATTCTTTACCTAATATCTATCTTTTAAGTTATTTATGTGCAGTTATTTGTATTATGATTACATTGCGTACTGTAAATTGTAAAGAAAAATGGGAGAGGGGGGATTAAGAAAGCCATTCATTAAAAGCAGTCGATGGAAGGAAAGGGTTGAGAGACAGCTGTCTTCTCTTACTCCGTAATGAATGAAATTATAAGGTATTTCTCCCGCCTTCTTCGCATGTCTTCGTAGTATAGCAGTCATCACGTTCGACGCGTAACCGAGACGTCCGTGGTTCGAATCCCGGCGAAGGCGTTGCTCATTTTTTATATCTTTTGCTTTGAAATTACCTAATGACTCTACAACTGGCGCCCGAACTAAAAAAGGTGGTGGATGAAGATTCTCCACCACCACGATCTGGCGATTGGGGCCCCAAATTCCCAGCCGCCCTTTAAAAGGTGGAATATGTAAGGTATTTCTCCCTCCTTCTTTGCATGCCTTCGTAGTGTAATGGTCAGCACGCTCGACGTTTAATCCAGAAGTCCGTGGTTCGATTCCATGCGAAGGCTTTGCTCATTTTTCATATCACCTGCTTCGAAACAACCAAATGACTCTACGAAATAAGCAATGATTCTTGGATTGTAAATACTGGATTCTAAATAATTGATTTTGATTTTTAATAAATTTCTTGGATTCATTGAGAAAAGAATAAATTTCGTTGGCAGTCCTATATACCGGCCAGATAAAGAGCAGTTTCGGCAGTGGATCATACAGAGAAAGTATTGTTTGAAGAATAGTCGCGAATGATCAAGAGGCCTTCGTTTTTTGGGAATAGCCCTTCAGAATAGTCTTTGAATAAAAATAGCGAGACTTCTATACTTTATCTAGTATCATTCTATCCGAATTTCTGGCAAAATCCTTCTTCTAGCAAATGTGTCAAAAATAATTGTAACTTGTTGGATTTTAAGTGTCCTCAATTACGTTACATTTACTAATAGTCATTACCAAGTTCATTGATGTAACAGGCTTGTTTCGCTAGGCATATTGGAAGGCGAGGTAAAAGAATTAAGTAAATGGCTGCTGAAAAAGTTTTATATTTGTTGAATATGAAATTATAAGTTTAACATGATTACTTTTGAAGTAAAAACGTTTTGAATCAATTCTGAAGAATAGTGATTATAAATTCTAAGGTATATGACACGGTTTAGTTTTTGAAAGATAGAATACTTAACAAGCTGATAAACGTTCACAAAATATCAGAAATTGTGCAGATTGACTAGACCTTCATGCAAAGTCAAAATATAAGTGTGAAATTATGAATGTGAAGCTAATCCATACAATTGTAAACTGACGCTCATTAGGTTTGTTTATAGTTTATTCTAATATTTTTTAATTTTAAACGTCACAAAATAGTTTATATACTGCAGTATTATTCTTTTTAACTACAATATACTTCATTAAGCTGAGTGGTACAACCGATAGTACTAAGGTTTGCAGCTGTCTGCTGTCATCTTCTTTAGTAATAATTGAGACGGATGACTTAAACACTGCTTCATTTGGATGCTATTTTTTCGAAACTTTTAAATCGTGCACATTAGTTCACTAGCGCTGTTGCTATTAAACAGTGATTTAAAGATGTATACATCACAGTGAGCATATTTTATCTTTTTTTAAATTTATATGTTGAAATGTTTCATGTTTAAAATATTACACATTTTTTTTTTCTTTTGCTTAGAAGAAATATAAAAAACCAATCAAATATGCTTTAAAAAGTGTAGGATTTTCGAAGTTTTCCTTTTTTACGACGAATTGTAGAAAGTAAAAGTAACATTACAGTAACAACGTAAAAGTGTGACATTTACAGAAATGGGTAAATCAAAGGAATATTGAAATATATTTGACTCTTTGAAGAACTTATATAAAATCAGAAGTTTGGATCATATGTATTTGCATTTTATTGAGAGGAAACGGTATGTTTTGCTCTCCCGGGAGAAAGAATTCCCATGCTTTAAGCAAATAGTATAAAAAGCTTTATATTTGCTTGCAAGCATTTACTAGGGAGAGGAAAGGTACTTCTACAGTCATTCAAACTTGATCACAATATAATGCAAATCTCTTTGTGACGAGAGAAATCATATCATCCATTCGAAAAAAAAGATTCCGAACCAATGAATTTTTCTGAAGGAAACTGCCAGAGCAGAAACACATCTATAGCACTGTTACATATTTCTTTCCAATACACAAGAAATAATTCAATATTCGTAAGCATATTTTACTACAAAATAGGTAAAAATACTGCAAAGATTATTCATAATAATCGTAGATAATCTAAGTATGTTGGTATGTCTGTTTATTAAATTAAGTAAAAGTTTTAGAGATTAGGTGCTTGTTTTTTATCGTTGAGTTTCAGTCAGGAAATTCTATTTTCCAAAATGAATTGTTTTTTAAATGTTTAAAAAAAAAACTGGTGACTTCTGTTATTTGGAAGAAACGCTGGCAGTCCAAATATCACATTTTTCTGTGGCCCTTTTGTTGTAGTCTCTTACTCCTTTATTTTGAAGTTACTTAAGTGCACAAGGGTGCTGTTGAAAACCAAGAAATCAACGTTCTGTTTAGGAAACTGAGTGCACCTAAGAATATTTTGGTTCAAATCTTGGTATGGTGAAGTTGGTGGATGATGATTCTACACTACAAAGACAAACAACAAATGCTGGTCAAAAAATGCTACTTTACTGCACTGACATAAAAGCTGATCCACTTGGAAATGCTGCTTTTCAGCCTGTTTAAGCCGTGCCAGTAATTCTAATTTTGTTAGCTGGTGTACTACTATCGTGAAAAAATACGCATATTATGTATTTTTCAAGGCTGTGGCATTTTGTTCTACTGCCCTTAGCTACAGCAAGATGCCATCTAGTTATTTAACCGATTGGAGATTCCAAGATCTATTTCAGTGCATTTATGAATGGGTCTAAGTGCGTATATGCGGCAAGCAGATGCTATTTGCCCATACAGTTTATTTTCAGCTGCTGGAATGCGGAGATGATATGCACTTGTTTGTGGACAAATAGCCTGCAGTTTGCTATCAAACGAGCCCTTGCGGTCATTTTCATTAGCGACTTCGGCCACAGTATGTACAATATCCGTCAATATTCGTCTGTGGGTGCCAATTTGGTAATTTTTTGTGCTTTTTAACTGCCGTGTATTCCCGTCTCATTGGGGCTAAGGTCTGATATTTGGTGGCAAGGAAAGTAACATCCTTTGAATTCAACCCATGTTACTGTTTATTTCTTTGCATCGAGCAATATGAGAAACACGTACGGTACTTGCCATAATACCATAGTACTGACAATCGAACGTAAATTGGCAGCATAAATATCCGATTTTCCTGTGTCAGGAATTTTGCAAATTTTATCCTTTTATTGCGCAGGTGCTTATCCGAGAACTGTGGAATACATAAAATTCAACATAACACGTGCTGTTTAGGGAATTGGTTGAACCACACACACAAAAAAAAAGAATGCATGATATGATGATATGGCGTAGTTCCTTCTACAAAAGTCTGCCTTTTCTCCGCGCCCAGCAATAGGAACAGTTCTTCCAGCGCTCGTCATATATCGTGGCACTGGCTGAGGTTAGGTTATTCAATTATGGCAAAGCACACGAGGGCTATCTGCCTGAGGGGAGGGATGCCTTCGTGGAGGACTTTCTAAGGGAAACTGGCTCGTATACACGTGGGGAAAACCACGAAAACGCCCATGCAGCCAGCCCGTTCGCGGGATTCCAACCTCGGACCGAACTACCAGTGTTCAGCGTCTTTACCGCTCGGCTGCTGGTGGGCCGGCACTGGCTGAGGTAGCCCTAGTAGCGTTACTGTATTAAGCAAATTTGCATTTTTAACATAAGAAAAGACAAAAAAAAGTAGTGAGTGTGTGCAATAGAAAGATTAACTTTTGGAATTAAAGATGAAGACCATCAATCGCAGCATTGCATCATGAATATTTTGTAGAGAACTCAGCTTATTAAACTGCTCATTTGTCTTCTATTTCTGCCGCAGATCCAACAGTACTTCTGAGCATTTTGCGGTGCGAATAAACTACAGTAGGCATTTCTAAATGTGATCACGTTTGCTCACGCCTATTTTGATTACATTAACCGAATATAATATTTTGCGATGAGAAGAAATATCTCTCGAAAGAGCAACATAATTTAACAAATTTAATATAAATGTAACAAGAAACATATAAATATGTGCTTTCAGAACATTTTAATTAAGAAATGGGAAAAGAATTTTAATGAATTTCCCAAAACATTTCTGGAAATTATTTTACCGATTTTGAGTTCTTAAGCTTGATACTCGGAAGGCATCTCTCACTGAAAAAGAACACTCCATATAAAATTTAAAATTAGGCAAAACTATCAAACTTAGTTTGACGGGGATGTTTTTAGAGAAGAAACACTTATTCTGTAGATATTTTTTAGCCTGAAGAGAGACCTGTGTCTGATCGTTCTCAAAATTGGCAGAGTTATTACACAAATTCTTTAAACTAAGATCTTTTTATTTTTATTTTTTCCGTAATTTTAGTAATTGTGACTTTGACAGCCATACCGAAGGGCCCGGGTTCGAATCCAGGGGAAAGACATGGATGTTTGTAAATGTATAGTGTCTTTGCGGCATGGGGACACTCTAAATATATGCCGAGCCAAAAAGCCTCTCGTGTAGCTTATTGATAGGCAAAGAGAGATGGCTCACTCTCGGACCCCTCGGATTCTCAAAATTGGGATTTAACTGTGAAAAATAGCATCGCCAAATATACGGTACGCAAGACTGTTGCCAACGACAGAAGTAATCTTATACTCTTTGCCAAAATAAATTTTTTGCGCCTGTTCTGATAATGAGGTTAGATAAGTGAGATTAGTCACATCCATTTACTTGGCAAGATGGCTCTGTCACTTGGCAATTGTTGTGGTTTGATTCGGCTTATTTAATTATTTGAGCACTACAAAGCATTCGACGGGTATCTTTCTAAAGGAAGGGGTGCCTTCGTGGAAGACGTTCTAAGGAAAACTGCCTCCCTATACGCGTTACACATGGGAAATCTATGAAAACGGCCATGTAACAAGCCCGTAGCGGGATTCTAATCTTAGACAGAAATACCAGTATTCATTGACTTTACCACTCAGTCGTCGGTGGGCCGGTCGTTTTTATGATCTGTTCTGAGCTTATATGGCGATTTTACTTCAGTTTGCTGAACCTATTTTATAGTACTCTATTAATCATATTAACCGGATTTTTTATCTCAATAAGTGATCTGTTTTCTATGTTTTCTATATACAAACGGGTGGAACTTTGGCAATTCGATGACAATATCCTGATGATATATTAACCACGATCACACTAAGTGAGGTGTATTGATCTAAAGAAAGGTCGACGTGGGACAAAACTGTGGACACAGAAACATGATCAAGAAACATGATTACTAAACCGAGTTGTTAGTTACTATTTATCATGTCGCTTTATGTATCTACCATGTTGTTATATTATACCATGTCGCTAAATAATTAGTTTTTTCACATCAGTCATCTCCTAAATGTATGGAATATATTATATTGCTAAGTAAGTAGATCAACTTCTGTTTTTAGACTTGACGTGAGCGGCACGCAAATGGCTGATCGCCTCGCGCACACAACTCCTTCACAAAGCCTTTTAGGCCTGGCTGACGTTGATACCAACCTTCCGGCGGCTGCAGCAAGGAGGATCTGAGCTGAGTCGGAATTGCGTTTCTATTCCTTCGTGAGCATAACTACAAATGTTGGTCTTCGGCGATCCTCGTAGTGGTTGGTCATCCTTGAAGGAACCTCCTGGATGCCGAATATGTGGCTAAAATGTGCTGCCGAAGTCTATGAACTACAGAAGGACTCACATTTAGCCATCTGGTACATTCTCTCTGACACTGCCCTGCCTTTAGTCTCTCAATCGATCTCCATTGCAGTTCTTAGGGCAAATGAGGTCTGGAAATCATTGTTGAAAATTGCCTATTCCTTATTTCTTACCTCAATATCCCAGCGAAATTTTTTGCTCTGAAATCTACAATTTTAAGCTCCTCGCAAATGACGAATTATGATTGCAGCTTCAATAATTTGCATATTGCAGCTTAACTTAGCAATTCTTATTTGACAACATATTCAAATTTTATAGGATAGGCTTATTTTTGAACGAGTTATCTCCATTTTTGTGAGTTTTTCTTAATTTTTTAAAACCAGTGTAAATGTTCATATAAAGTATTACATACCTTATTGTTTTATGCATTTAGGAAAGTATATGTAAATATACTCTATCAGATATTCTTAGATGCTGTGTGACAGGCGTTTATGTGTACTTTTTTTAAGTACCATAAATAATTATCATGCGTTATGAGAAAAAAGTGTATTTGGAATAATTTGGATAAATAAAGGTCTATTACATTTGCAGTAAAATTTTCAATTTCATTTTAGCGAATATATTTAAAATAACAGCATTTGTCTGTATATTCGTGTACCGAACATCGGAAGCATTCCGATGGATGTATACGGTTTAAGTTTAATTGTAATCTCTCCTTCATAATATTGACCTTAATATTAACCTGAGACGAAGCAATTAAGTTTCGTGTGTTCAGAAAAATGATCTGAGAAACTTACGATTTCTTCATAGAAAATGCATAATAATTATTAATTTAGATTATTATAGCAGTGATAGTAATTGTAACATTTAATTATATAAAACAAGATAACTTGTATTTTAATTCAAATATTTTTGCAATATTGAACTCAGCAATGCAACAAAACCTGTCATATTTGACACCGGATATCAAAATAGCATAATTTTTATTGCGAATTTCATCTATAATTGAGTCTTTCCATTTTTCATATTACATTACATTACTCTAACGGATCGTTTATCATTTACGAGACGAGAAAAATTTCCAGTTTTCAGAGGTGTTGCCTTTCTATGTGGAATAATATAGTATTTAATTTATTATTTAAACAGCCTGGCGCATTGAGAATTCTCACCATTGTAAGTGTTATGTAGTGATTTTTGGTTAGTTTAGAATTATGGATTAATGTGTAGTTAATTGCAGTTATTTGTTAATTAATTATTGAGTGAGTAAATTATATGCATTAATTTATGCTTATTCTAAATTTTTCTTCACGAATTGTATTGCTTACGTTGTTGAATCAATTATATTAAATTTTCATATGCAGTTATCAAAACTCTGCTGGCCAGCATAAAAATACACAGGAATTTAATGAATCACCGAGCATGGTGTCTTTACCAATATTGATAGAGATTACTTAGTTCAAGAAATTTCTTAATTTGCTCAGGTAAAAATTACATACATAAATTTAGCAAATCCCTTAGGCAGTTAGAAAATATTACATATTCAAGTAGACCCGTTGGAGAAAAATGATTACATTTATTCCTACATTCAATTACACAATTAAAGGTAAAGTAGAATTTAAATTTTTAATCGTTCCTTAATTTGCAAAAGTTAAAGTTAATTCTCAACCAAAAATAGTAACAACTTAAAGTAAAAAGGTAAAATTTAGATAAGTTAACAAATTTAATATCCTGTCTTAATCCATTATATATAAATTTTAATTACATTCCAAGTTAAAGTTAAAA
>KK113953.1:92481-107889 GCA_000611955.2 Stegodyphus mimosarum
AAAAAAATTCCACCCTCGCCACCCCCTTCGCCAACAAGGAGGGGTGAGGGAAAGAATGCGACAAACCTATCACGCCCCTACCACGCAACCGGACGCAGTACATGACCTTGACGAGAAAGTGCTCAAAAACGACGCTTATAGCAGAGTAAATTTTTAGACACGAAATTCAACAATTTTAGCAATTAAATGGGCATAATTCTCCAACGGGGCAACGTACAGTCATGAAAGTAGGTTCATAAGAAGGGTAAATTTTTCTCTTTAAGAGGTATAAATTTCAACCATGTGAATAAAAAGGAAGTATTTTTAAATTTCAAATATTACGCAGAAACAACCGATTTCCCATTGTCTCCTTCTCCCGAAGGCTAATACTGTCGAACGCGTAACGTAAGAACGAGAACTCTGTTTAACTCGCATAAAAATAATTGATTCAACAACGTAAGCAATACAATTCGTGAAGAAAAATTTAGAACAAGCATAAATTAATGCATATAATTTACTCACTCAATAATTAATTAACAAATAACTGCAATTAACTACACATTAATCCATAATTCTAAACTAACCAAAAATCACTACATAACATAAGCGATGTGACATAATTAATCTAGATTTGATATTAAAACATTACATAACATAATAGATGACAGATTCAAAAGAAATATACAATTCTTTCCCAAAATTTATATTCTTTTTTTACATTTTCTGGAAATGATACAGTTTATCAAGCGAATTTACCACTTTGGTTTACTAAAAATGGACATTTTCAAGGTCGTATATTATTTTTCTTGTCTAAGACATGTTGCAACAATTTATGCTTCAGCTACTAACAAGTTTCTTGCAATTTAGTTCACAATTTTGTCCTCGTTATTACTAACCAAAAGACAAGTCATTACCAGTAAGCTCTGTTTATAAGCTGTGTTTATATATAAAATACTGCAATCTCGTAAACATTGAGGAGTATTCTCGAACTGTTTATTTGCTGTATAATAAAGCCTTGTCTTAACCAATAGCTGGTTAGTAATTGCTTCGTTGGAGCTAAAGTAATGAGCTTCTAAATTTAGAATTAATTCGCAAGAAATTCTTAGATTAGTTGATTCATTAGTTTTCCTCATGACCAATTAACTAAATCAGAAAGCAATGTATACTGGAAGAGGAATTTCGCGCACTTATTTGATAACACTGAATTCTTAGCTAATTAAGATTGTATGGATCTTTTAAAGCAAGCAATATGCAATAACATGCAAGTATATATATATATAGAACACTCGTATATATAACATACGTATGTGGAATCCCTAAGTTCCATAGCCACCAGAGGGCATCACATGTGCGCCTGCAGAGAGAGCGAGGTGAAGACGTGGATGTTAGAGAATCAAGCGAAGGTCGTGACAATTGTAGCAGCGCGAATAGGCGCTGAGCGGCTATTGAAAGTAACAAGTTTTTGTGATACAGAACTGTGTTTGTGAACAAAACTGATGCAGAACTGTGTTTGTGAACAAAACTGATGCAGAACTGTGTTTATATCCAACAAGCGCGAGAAGGCGCTAAGGAACTGTTATCTAATTCAATCTGTATAGCTTTTTCTTTATATTATCAAATGTTTCTGTGGCCTGGAAGAAGTCTGAAAGTGTCATTTACTGAAAGATATCATCTTCAACTCCAATCCACATATATATATTACAAATTGCCATTTACTGCCATTTATTGTTATTTATTCTTGTGTTTTTAATACTTAATTTTTTACGTGTTTTATAAAACTTTTTTTTAGTGTTAAATTTTTCAATACCTCCCTTTTGGTCTTCAAATTTTTTACAACTGCTTTTCCTTTTTAGTTATGTTTTTGTTCAAGTTTTTTACTCTGGAACTTAGATATCAAATTTACTTTTAGGCGATAGCTTTTACTATTATTTATGAAAGAGGAGCATATGGTTGCAGTGATATGGATTATGATTTTTTTGTGGGATAATACATGGGGGTCCTCCTTTTTTTCGAGAAACAATGTCTCGTAATCGTTTTCGAGATAGTATGAACTATCTAAGATTAGACTTACTACAACTGAGCGTTTAGAGAGTGATAGGTTTGTACTTTTTAGGTATTTGGAATAAATTTATTACGGAACTGTGCGATTTCCTATAATCCAGGAGAAATCTAGTTATGGATGAACAGTTATTTCCATTCAAAGCCAGGTGTAATTTTATACAGTATATGCCACATAAACCAGATACATTCGGTATCAAATTTTGGATGCTAGTCGATGATGATTCGAAGTCATACATCGAGTCATACATCAAAGATACATTGAGAAGTAAAACTGAAGGTATACCTGAAAATGTATTATTGTGTCTTCTAAGCAGTTATTTGGATTCAGGTAGAAATCTGATTACGGACAATTATTTTACTCACAATCATTAGCTAAAAGACTTAAAAATACAGGTTTTGTGGTCACAGTAACAAGACATTAAAAAGAAATTCCGCATGAAGTAATGAAATAAAAAAAAACCGGCTATTTGGAACAGTTTTCTAAAGAATGGTGATACTACACTGACGGTCTATCAGGGAAAAAAGAAGAAAAATGTCCTACTACTAATTTCCTTACATCCTAGTGTAAATATAGACTCAGAAAATAAGAAGAGACTTCTAGAAACAGTAACGTTCTACAACAAAACCAAATGTGGAGTTGATATCCTTGACCAGATGACGGATAAATGTTCTGTTAAGGCTGCTTTGAGTAGATGGCCTGTGCAGGTTTTCTATAATATGCTGGATTTAGCAGGAACGAATGTCTACTTTATGTATCATAAATTGAGTAATAAAAATATTGCAAGGGACAGCTTGCTATTTCAATTGGCAGAGGAATTAAGAGAGCTTAATTTAAACAGAATAAAAAGCACAAGATTGCTCCAGGGAAATTTCCTACTCTAGCAAGATGCTCTCGAAGAAAAGACGTCAGTGCGAGATTGGTGAAAAAAAATTAAGTGATGTGTGTAAAAAAAGCTCATATTATGAGTGTGGAAAATGCACCTCCTCTATTGAAAACGTTGTGTTGTGCAAAAATTGCGAAAAGTTATAAAATGGGTTTTATTTTAAGGGTAAGTTGAAATTTATAATAAATTAACTACTTTTTATAAAAATAATTTGTTGTTCTTTAAAAAAGTTCTTAAACAACTATAATTAATATTCTTAAAAGCATTACAAAGCACTTGCATTTAAATATGTACATTTAATTCGCTGAGCAGTCAATTTGGCTGCCGTTGGCGCTTGTGCGAAACTTGGATTACATTGTAGGGAAGTCATTTTTTTGAAGATTTTCCAGTGTGATTCCACATTCATTATTCTTATCAGCCCACAATGAAGTGTGAGCATTTTGGGGCCGTGAACCCACAATAAAACGCAAGCAGTTTTTCAACTTGAAAAGTCTTGGATGTACTACACTGATGTGTGAAATTTCATCGAGATATAGATAAAACTAACACTGAAAATGCAGGTTTCTGATCTGAGGAAATTTTGCTGATTTCTATTATGAAGTTAAATCTGCTTTTATAAAACTCATCCTTTGTCTGTTTAAAGCTCTGAGAAGAAAAAAGATGGTAAGAAGAAAATAAAAATAATCTTCCTAAGTAATCTTCTTATCTACGAGTACTTTTACAAGCAGGCGATTCTTTCGAAGGTAAGTATTCATTCAAACGACGTATCCAAAAGAAGCTAATAGGAGGGGAAAAATAAAGGTACCCGAAATTGAAATGATTTCGAGATTTTCCAAAAAGCGCAATTGAGATTCCCATTTACTTAATCTTCTTTTTTTTCATTTTCGTTTTTGATCAGAAAATACTTAATGGAATGAAAGTTTATTCTTTGAATTTAATTAAAGCTCTCCGCCTCACCTTTCGAACAAAGAAATGAAAACAATGAAAGGTGAATAACTATTTCAGATTACTTGTCCATGTAAAAAATGCTCTTCACTTATGCACACACAAAATGTTTTTGTGCATTTTATGCCTTTTGTTATTCTTGTAACTTAATGCTCTCTGCTGGCTGTGAAATAACACCGTGAAATTATATAAGTGACCACAGAAGTTTTTTGAATCAAACTGAAAATAAATAATAGTAAGAAAAAGCTGAAATATTTTTTCTTCTTTGTCTGTTTTAATATTACGGAATGTTTAATATTCTAATTTATTAATCGTTAAATTAAACATTTCTGGCTGGGTAATGTGTATTGTGAATGGAGCAGGAAACAATGTATGTATCATTTACTGATGAAACTTTCTTCTGAATATTTTATCCTACTATTCTGAATATTTCATTCTTTTTAATAGAACTCAAAGCAGACTTTTTTATTTGCTTATAACAAAATATCCAAGCAAAATGTGTTTCTAAAATATGCAAAAACTATGATAGCTTTAAATGACTACGACAAATTTATTTGCTTTTCCATTTGTTATGCAATGCAAGCATAATATCGAAAGGGAAGCTGAAAACGAACTAAAATATTAATCAAACTTTAATTTAGTGATAAGCAGTAGAATAATTTTATTAAATTAAAAGTGCAAAAGTAAAAATCTTGAATTTAAAAATAAAAGCAATGTCAAGTTGTTTTTGGATTATTTCTGCTATTTAATATTTTTTGTTCTACTTATTTTCACAGTTTTAACAGTAGCCCATTATGTAATGCTTGACCTTAACTAATCCAGTTATCTCACTATTCTGGCATAATTATAACATCTGCGTTCAACAATTCCTCCAGAATGCTAGTTAAATATAAAAAAGTTTCAAGGGGTTGGAAGTTTTCAGAAGCGATTTTGGCAGCAAACGCTGGTCCTCATATCGCTTTAGTTTTCCTGCTGTTGCAATTTGACTTGACGAAATTAAAGTTTGTCAAGTCAAAGCATTAATAAATAGTTGTGCGTAACTATTCTGTATCGGTAGAGGCTAAAATCTTCTTTTAATCTCTAAAATCATTTCACTTCTCTGAAATCCTCGTACATACGAATTTATGCTGGAATAGATTTCCTTCGCCCATGCCAAGTTGAATGTTACAGTGTTAACAAAAACCTACTTATGTGAGGCGATAACTTCTCTCTTGCTTATGATTGTGCGGTTCCGCCCAATGTGTGCGGTGTCTTCTTAAGACATGATAACAGTTGCGAGCAGCAATAACTAAACGTTGATGTCGAATAAGGAGAGGGTTAGTGTATTCAAGTAAGAAGCTACGTTTAGTAATTCAAAAAAATGACTGGCATATCAATTAACAATTCCTGACATCAGTGAGCCATGCACTAACGTGGTGGGCGGAAAGCGTCATGTAGAAAACGGACGCAAGCGTTTGGTCGATCTGTCGACGTCTAAATGACAGGCGGGTTAGGCGACTTCGCTGCAAAAGTGTTAAACATTTTACTTTAGTTGTAATCTTTTTAGTCAGAAGGCAACAGAACGATAATTAGTCTAGAAGACTTCAACTGTTAATCAGGATTAAATTGGTACTTTATGACTAATAGTATAACTATATAATTCTTCTTTCATGTGACATTATCTGTATCATTAACTAATCAATTAATGAATAAACCAATGAAAAATCTGTACGTATGCATGTAGTAGCTTGTTTAGTTTCTACGCATGTATATAGTAGCTTGTAATAGTTTGTCCCTTGGCATAGAACCATCAAATTTCGGACGCACATAATCCTCCATCCGAATATGTGCCCATGGAATATGGAATTATGAATTTCGAATTTGTTTTTGATTTATTTTAATGTTTTTGCGAACTTAATGATATAACGGAATGTACGATTAAAATCAATATTTTACTCCTAGACAAATGGTAAATGTTTGTGTTTTATATTTTTGTCAGGAAATTAAGAAATTTTATAGAACTGTGTCGCCACTACCCTTAATAAACTATTTTTAAATATCCTGTGCCAATGTGTCGTCATTCCACAAAGCGGAAGATGTTTAATTTCTCTTTTAAACTGATTTTGTTTATTATTGATTAAAAACAAAGCCATGTAAGTATTCTATATACTGTTCTTGATCTCTGTTATACTACGTATTAGCTGAGCCGTAAAGTTATAGTAGCTCATTAAATCCAGATAGACTGTGAGGATAATCGGAGTTCTCAACCGTCAGACTAGATTCTGCTTCTTCCAGAAAGCAGTGTCCGATCCAGGCAACAGACGAGACAGAAAAATGTGCAATATTTAAGAATTTAGATCATGGAGAGTAGCATAGTGTTTCGATAATTTAGAAGTGAGCGAAGTTTACAATATATTCACATTAATCTTGTTTAGGTATTCCTTTATCGTTTCACTTTGAATTTTAAAATGTATGCACATCTAGCTAATAGTAAAAAATGTTAACATAATAGTGGCCAGTTTGTTACTCAGTGTAATTTTAATCTAAATTATCCAGTCTTCGGTTTATATTATTTAAGTAATTTATGATATTAGAAATTTCTTAACAATCTGCATAAATATAAATGCGAAACGTTAGACTTTAAGTTGAAAATTAAGTTACATTTCAGTGCATTTTTATTTGCAATTTTCTCATTTTAGAAATAATAAATATGACATCGCTAAAAATAATCCAGATATATTTACTAAAAATAATCGTGTTTGAAGCAATTGTGTTTTTTTTACATACTGAGCAGTTTCTTTAAAACCTGAGTACCTTACCCAGTTTAGCTTTCTCATTTTCTTCTTTTAACATTCCTTAAGACTATCCTAGGCAGCCAGATAATTTAATTTCTGTTCTACAAACACAACCGAATTCAAATTAAATTAAGCTATAAAAGACAGTAACCTGTATATACATCAAGGGGTATACTTGCTCCTTCAGAGCGAGTTAATTTATTTTATAGTGAATTGCATAAGAAATCAAAATCTTTTTGCTTTATTTTATACATTTTCTCAGAAACATCGCCGTCAGTTTCAAAAATGGAAAGTAAGAATATTTCATTAAATGCAGTGGTTCTCAGTCTATTTAGTCTCATACTCCGATTCCACCACTGCTGGAAAAAAAATCCCTCTTTCTTTCCTAAATTCGAAACATACACATACATTTATCAAAGTTTAGATTATTTTTAATGTGTTTTATGAATTAAACAATAAAAAGTAGCGACAATATTGATAAATTCCAAAACTTGAATATATTGTTTCTTATTTTCATAAGCTAAAATTTGATCTAGGAAAAAAAAAAGCTGACGCATCTCCTTTCAAACTATGAATCTCCTTCTAGACAGGGGGAATCCTTAATGATTGAGAATCCTTGATCTAATGAAATAAAGAAAATGAATGGCATAAGAAGTTTAAAAACCATTTATATAAGAAAATTTTCATTTCATGTATACATATCTCAGTCAAGATAAAGATTAAATTAATATTTTGTACAATATTTCAATAGCTTTATGAGATATCAGAAGTTGGCGCGGCCCGATCAACCTAACCAAACAACCAAACAAGTTGATCTTATGGTCATAACAAATTTTCCCCTCCTTTCTGCGGGCCTTCGTGGTGTAACGGTAACACACTCGACGCGTATTAGAGAGGTCAAGGTTCGAATCCCGGAGAGGACATTGCACATTTCTTCACATCTCCAGCATCATAATAACCTGATGTCTCTATAGTGGCGCCCCAACTAAAAGGTGGTAGATGATGATTCTTCACCAGCGCTCATGATTAGGGCCCCAAATCCTCAGTCGTCCTTTAAAAGGGGGTATTTTCTTCCTCCTTTCATCATGCTTTCGTGATGAAATGATAGGATGCTCGTGCATATTCGAGAGGTCATGAACCTTTCACTTCATTGAAGTGAAAGTTTGCACATGAACCTTTCACGTCTCGCATATGCGCTGATCTGTAACTACTTTTTTCGTACATGAGCAGACTGCTAACTGTTAATTACTCGCCAATGCAGAAACGCTCCAAATCCATTTTCCCGCCAAGTCCGTTACAGGAGACAAGTAACCAATTTGATTTCAAAAGTTAAAATAATTTTTAGACAAACTTTACCTTTTCCTCAAAGTTTCTATTTATGTGCTACTTGGGATGATCCACTTTTAAAGCGTATTCAAAATCAGATTAAGTCCATGCGATTAATTACGAACCTTGGGCGTCGTATTAGAGAATAAAAAACACCATCTTCTGCAAAAATATATTTTTATTTGCAGATAGAATTTGCGTGCAGCACGACACTTCCGAATCCTAGCTTCCACCCAAGACATAGTTTCGTTTTCATACAGGCAGCGCATGCGTAGTGAAAAGATAGAATTACAAAGAAGCTTGGGAAGTTCTGCCATCTGCTGAACAAATTAGAAACCTATTATTATTAATTTTGGCGTTTTATGGAATGCTCAAGGCAGTTTCGAACACCTCGTGACACTAGTTTTTCTGCAATATGCAATAACGTTCTCATTCTCTTTGATGAAGCGAGAAATGTGCTTCAGTTTTAAAGATAGAAGTTTGCTCGATTTGAAAATATATTCAACTATTTCGATTTGAATTGCAGGAGTGCAAAAAAATTTACTTTCCAGTACAGGCAAAGGTTATAACAACCAAAAGATTGGTATATATTATTGAATTCGTACTACAACGCCAAATTTGATAATTTGCGAAATTAATAAATTTATACTAGTTCAGTTAATCAGAAAATTATGTCGACAACATCGACGTGGAACCCAGGGGAATTTTATTTCAAACGATGTTGTCAGCTCCGAGCGACACGGAAAGATAATGCTTGTCAGTTCTCCTATCTCTTCATTGAAAGCAGGTAATGCTGAAAATCCAGTTACCAAATCATCGATTCCGCATGCACGAGAATATGCTTTGGCCTAAGGTAATATTTCTAGAACATAAAACTTTTCGGAAATTTAAGAAAAGTATTGTCTTCGAGTACTTTAATATACACGCATTATTTATTACTGAGGTCGAAAGTTATCCCAATTCTCAAGATATAACATTTATTTTGAGGAACCGTTTATTTGTTGGGTATGGTGCCTTTCAGGAAGATTACCATTGGGCAAAGTTAACAATTTGCCTAATTACAAATTAAACTCTCCAAAAGTACTTGCGTTGTGTAAGATCCTAAACAACCCATAAACCTTGATGCTCGTGCACTCATGTAAATCATGTATTTCAAAAGTGTAGCTTATCATAAAGAGAACACAAGAATCAATACCATATTTAAAGAATACCTTTAGTATTTATTTTTCAATTAAATCAAACATGTCAATTTCAATCTGCCAATAAAGTTGAATTTACCGCCCCGGGGAGTGAAAAAAAATTAAACACTTAACAGAAAACATTTACATTTGTTTCTAACAATTCACTAATTCCAAAATAAAACATTTTTCTATTTCAGTAACTACTTCATTTAAGTAAAATTTTATAAAATTCATAACAAACTATTTCTATTAACAAATTTAGTTATTATTATTGCACTGTAAAAATAAAGAGTACTATTATTCCTAACAAACCTTGAATTTTATATCTTATTATTGCGCAGTAAAAAAAAGATCTTCTAACATTCAGATTCAATTAACAGAATTTCAACAATACCATCCCTTTTAGGAAAGATAAGAATATTAATACAGGAGCAATTCCATTTCAGTTTACAATTATCTTTTACTCTGCGTTAAAGTAAACTCATCAAATAAACAAAATTTAAATTTCCTTAGAATACAGACATTTTAAAACGAAACCATAATTACATTTTTCTATTTTGTTTTGAATAAGCCTCTTATTATTGTAGTTAACTAAAAACTGATAAATGGCGAAAACCCTTTTTTTTTAAAATTTACTTAAGAGCTAATCGAATACAAAAATAATTTTTTTCTTATCTGAGCATCTTCTTAACAACCAGACCCTCATGACGAATCAAACGCTAAGCAACGTCGATTGTGACTGGTACTACTGTACCTCTGTCGATGTTAGGAAATGGATTCAGACCAAGGAAGACGTTAAATTCTTCCAATGTCACCAGTGAATAGCAATATGGAAATTCTTCTTAGATGTACGCGGTTAACATCGGGATCTTCATTTCTGATGGAAGCCTTAGGTTATTGAACGCCCCACCCCGAGGTCAATTATCAACAGATGAAGTTATTGCGAATCAATTTTACGTTGAATGGATGGATGGGCCAGTCTGTGCTGGCAGTCGGTACTAGGAGTTTCATAGTGAGCTGAATGAAATAGTACAAATATCATCATATGAAGTTATTCCGAATCAATTTAGCGTTGAATGGATGGATGGGGTAATCTGAGCCCAATGAAGCTTCTGCATTCCGGTAATATTCAGTTGAATCCAAAAATCAAATGAAGCATATTTTTACTTAGTTCTCGGGCAATGGCCACGGGTTAAAATTATCCATCGCCTAGTTGAAGAGAACAAATCCCGCTACCAAGCGAGAGCCAACAGCATAACGGGGACAGGCAGCAAACGAACCCGAACAACACCTGCAACGGCTTTTTGTTAAGAGAAGAAGCACATAAAATGCCAAACCCGCTAAAAAATCCGCTAAACCGCTTAACTGAAAAATCTCGTACTACAAATCCCGCTTATACCCCTGTAAAATTTCTCCTTTTTACGAGGTGTTGAGCTAAACACACATTCAGACCTCGCCAAACGAATGCCAAGAATTTGGAAGCACGAATTTTGGAGCCAACTGGCAAACCTAAAACTCACCTTACTCTAAAGTTTCCTTAACATATAGCATGCGTTATAATTCAGCTAAAAGCCTGAATCTTATAACTCAGCTAAAAGACTGAATCTGGATTAATTTAAGATCACTTTCCCGATTCCCTTTGTTTGTAAATTTAGAAACAAATTAAATTCTGATATCCATGTGGCAGTACCATTGTAATTCCAATCAAATTTCAACAAATGAGTAAAAAACTTAAACTATCAAGAAATAATTATGAAGTACGTCGGTGACTATATTGTGCTGAGTTTCCGATTATGCATACTAATTGGAACTTAAGGTAACGACCTCGTTCAAAACGCCAATTTAGACAAAAAAAACTCATTTTTTTCATTTAACATATTTTAAGGCCACATTCTTAACTATCAGAAACAGTTTTTCTCTTCTTAATATATTGATTAGAAGAAAAGATATACTGGTTTTTCTGAGATACAACAAACCAGAAGCAACTCTCTGCCACACCGGTAGTTAAAGAGTAATTTAAAAGTACAGTTTCCACTTTTTCCTGTGTTATTTATAAACTAAATAATTTTTCGATATGTTTGGAGAATCTGGCAAAGTATTTCCATTATGTATTTTCTCTTTTAAGTTTGGCAACAACCTTTCAAACTTACTGTTTTGTTGACATTGAGCTTGATATATTTCGGTTTAGTGTACAAATTTCCTGCGTTAATTTATCAGCTAAAGATTCCTTTTTCTTCAAATTTTTATTGCGTTTAATAATCGAAAATTCTAGAATGCCAAAATATATACGTAGTCGTTCAAAAAAGGGAACATTTTACGATAATCGATACACTAAACAAGTGACGGCTGATTTTTTGTAATCACAAATGAAACGGAAACATCTGTATGTTATAGTGAGGCTACATTATCTGGAACATTTAATGCAAATTAAAAGTGATTTTGATGAATTAAAAGGTAATCGTATTGTTGATGTTTCTATTCTTTTAAATATTATACTGTCACTTTATCACACTACGGAATGTATAAGGCAGGGACATTTTAGTGAATATTTGTGCATATAATGTCATGTAACAGTAATCTGAAAACTTTACAATTTTTTTTATGTTTTATGTTCACGGCAACCATGATAACTCTAAGTGGTTATTTTATAATCACTTGAAATTTTGCATGTATGTTTTATATATCATTATGCATATTGTAAATTAGAAGTTAAAAAATAACCCCATAGAATTTAAATTACATTATTTTTCCTTCAATAGCGTGTGTATTTTTAAAACCTTTTCAGTATTTACTGACGTATTTGGCCATATTTGGTAGTGAATCAATATTTTCAAATTATTCTAGTTCAATGCATGCTTCTGGGTAGTATGTATTAAACATAGAAAAAAATAGGGTGCTACTTTGGTAGACGGTTGCACGGATTTTGGAGATTGTTTTAACGAACGATAGGACTTCTGGTAAACCCATTGGTGGACAAGTTCTTTATGGTAATCGATACTGTGCTGCCATTTTATTTAAAAAATAATGCTTTTTATTATGCATAAATTCCGTGATTTAAATATTATTTATGGCTTCTAAATATTAAATATCAATTTATATTTGTATTTTTATTTTAAATAAAAGTTTTATTGTTTATGATATTTTATGTTGTGAATGATGTAATCTACGACGTCACCTTACTTTAAAAGAAATAGGTTTTAATATCTATAAAGTTAATCTAATGTTTTAAACATTATTTATGGCTGTTAAATATTAAAATGCAATTTAAGTTTGCATTCTTTTTAAAATGATTTTATTACGTATGATTATTTATATAATTTTAATTCTATGCATGATGCAATCAGCTCCCTGATTGGTTACAGAATATTTGTGCATTAGGTAATTGCTCTTTGTCATTAGATAATTGCTAAATTATGTATTCCATCATGCTAAAAAAATGGCAAAAATATAACCAGTGATAATATCAAAAATTTCTGAGAAATTTATCGTCACATATGTTTTAAATTAAATAATTATATCCTATAAAACTTATTTTAAAGTATTTGGATTTGAGTAATATTTTAATTCTTTTAAACGTTAGTATGATGTTTTTAATTTGATATTCAATTTAAGTAATATTTTAATCCAATCAAACGTTGACGCAATGTTTTTATAGCATTGTTTTTGTTCTATTTCTATGCTATATTAAAGTAATAATTTATACTCATAGTAATTTATACTCATAGTAAATATATTTATTTACATTTGCCTGCCATCTTAAAAAACGACGTTTTCAACAAAAAATTAATCCATTATTTTTTTCGATATTTATTTTTTAAAAGATCGAATAATTTACTATGCGTAAAATACGTAAAAACAGCGTTTTTCAAGATGGCTGATGATTGTAAAAACCGTACCAACGTAAATCGCCAAAAATCCGTGCAACCGTCTACCAAAGTAGTACCAAAAATAGATTTTTATCATGAATAATTTCTTCTCAGTGATGGATGGTGCTTTTATTAATTCTGACGTAAACGTTTCTGTTTGTTGCGTACATTTCTCAAAACAATGATATTTTATCACTTTTGCAGTGATTATATTTAAGTTTGAGTCATTAAAAAATCACATAAATTCAAAAATGTAACACACATTTTGAAAAACGCCCTTGTAACGAGGTAACTTACAGCCGAATGATTAGAGCGTTGAGTACGGCTAATTCAACTATCCTGTGGTGGGGATTCGACTCACTTTCCTATTGATAGTTAGTTGCTGATAATCCTGAAAACAAACCAGTTTTCCTTAGAAATTTCAGCTCGAAAGCATCCTTCTCCTAGACTAGCCATTTCCAACAGGATCGATGAAATTTTCATGTCATTGATAATCAATGTCATAAATATAATGAAACACGTCATTGATAATCAAGTTTCGGCATCCAAAAACTTATCAATAAAATTTATAATTAGTTGTTTGTTGATTAAAGCTGTGTCTTGGAGTGAGAAACAAATAAAGAAGTAAATGTAAGAAAAATACACTCAATTACTTAATACATTTTAAAATCAATTATATTTTTAATTACGTAACGTTTTAAGCAGTAAATGCACTATAAATCAATAAAAGACAAGAAAAAAGGGAACGCCAAAATGGAGCTGGAAATAAGAAGCAGGTTGAATATTTCAGAACGAAGTGATTGAAAAATTAAGCAGTTTCGTGCGAAATATTAAAATATTTGCGTCATTGTATCAAAAGCAGCTATCACATTAATCAAAATCGCACTTTTTTTGCAATTAAAAACTGTGATTTTTGTTTCCGGAAATGTTATAATTTGTAAGATGAAAAAAGGCAGTTCAAATATGGTAATAATAATAATAAAAAGAAAAATCTGAAATGATTCAGATTTTAAATTACGTCCAAAGGGGCGTTTTTTTAGCATTTTGTGTGCTATCTTTATTTATTAAATATCATGTTCTTCGCACTTAACCAAAAAATTCAGTTTAAGAGTAATATCGCAAACTAATTTTAAATGAGCGTATCTTTAGAATTTTCGATACACAGATCACGCGCTGAAGATAAAAATGTTTTTTCCTGTACAACGTTGCCATGGCTCGCTTTGAAATCCTTTAGTTTGTTAATTAAGAATTCGTTAAAGTTTTACAAAACATGAAATCGATAATGAAACAAATTCCAAATTTCAAATTTGGGCTTCCAGATGCCCATATTGGAATCAGGATTAGATTATTCAATATTTGATAGCTCTAGGTACCGTTGTTTATCACAATGCGAGAAACATATATACATTTATGCAGATTCTTCATCATTTAATTTCTTTAAGTATAATACAGAGCGATAATATTTTGAGGGAACAATTGGAAAAGTGAAACAACGCTTTTAGTGAATCGACGTAAAATGCCAAAACAAAATTAATAGTCCTTTTGGGCATATTGCCCCTTTGGACTGATAAAATATAAATTTAATAACCTTTTATTCCAAAAAGGTCTTCATATTCTTTATCTAATATTTATCTTTTAAGTTATTTATGTGCAGTTATTTGTATTATGATTGCATTGAATACTGTACATTATAGAGAAAAATGGGAGAGGGGGATAAGAAAGCCATTCATTAAAAGCATCGGTGGAAGGAAAGGGTTGGGAGACAGATAGCTGTCAGTAGTGTGAAACGGACAGTTCACCTACAGGATCTCAAACTCGCAGGTGGTGCGCGGTGCAAGTCGGGAGCCGGATTGAGGCGTTGCAAGTCAGGAGGCGGATTGCGGATGAGCAAACTAACTGATAAGGAGGAGGGTTGTAGGAGTCTGAATTTAGCTGATAAGGTGTCGTCACACTTTGATAAGAGATTATCTTTTGTTGATTTTCCAGTGGTAATTTCAATTTTAGGATTTTTTTTCCTTTGTATTTTTCTTCGTCTTTACTTGGCATATAATGGTTATTTCCTATGTTCTCTAAACGCCTGGAATTTAATGACTGACAGATAGATGTAAATTTTTAATTTTTGCGTTATATTTCAAGAATTATAATGTCCTATGCACTCTTAGTTTTAACGTATGCCTTACAATTTTTTATTTCATCAGAGCATAATTATTTCCTTTATCTTAATTACATTACTCATTTTACACAGGACGTTCTTCATATCTTTTAACCATATACTCGTAATTTTATTTCACTTATTTTAGGAGTGTAATTATTCAGATATACATTTTAATTTATCATATGATTTT
The DNA here is from genome assembly GCA_000611955.2 of Stegodyphus mimosarum. Classification (NCBI taxonomy): domain Eukaryota; kingdom Metazoa; phylum Arthropoda; class Arachnida; order Araneae; family Eresidae; genus Stegodyphus; species Stegodyphus mimosarum. The sequence continues at coordinate 107,843 of KK113953.1, forward strand.
AATTTTAGATCCAATTTTAACTTTTTCCCTTCTTTCTAACCTTCGTA
>KK113953.1:110318-152579 GCA_000611955.2 Stegodyphus mimosarum
TATGGTTAAAAGATATGAAGAACGTCCTGTGTAAAATGAGTAATGTAATTAGGATAAAGGAAAATGAATATGCTCTGATGAAATAAAAAATTGTAAGGCATACGTTAAAACTAAGAGTGCATAGGACATTATAATTCTTGAAATATAACGCAAAAATTAAAAATTTACATCTATCTGTCAGTCATTAAATTCCAGGCGTTTAGAGAACATAGGAAATAACCATTATATGCCAAGTAAAGACGAAGAAAAATACAAAGGAAAAAAAATCCTAAAATTGAAATTACCACTGGAAAATCAACAAAAGATAATCTCTTATCAAAGTGTGACGACACCTTATCAGCTAAATTCAGACTCCTACAACCCTCCTCCTTATCAGTTAGTTTGCTCATCCGCAATCCGCCTCCTGACTTGCAACGCCTCAATCCGCCTCCCGACTTGCACCGCGCACCGCCTGCGAGTTTGAGATCCTGTCGGTGAACTGTCCGTTTCACACTACTGCTGTCCTCTCTTATTCCGTAATGTATTAAATTATAAGGTATTTCTCCCGCCTTCTTCGCATGCCTTCGTAGTGGAGCGGTCATCACGTTTGACGCGTAACCGAGACGTTCGTGGCTCGAATCCCGCCGAAGGCTTTGCTCATTCTTCATATCTTCTGCTTTCAAATAACCTAATGACTCTACGACTGGCGCCCGAACTGAGAAAGGTGGTGGATGAAGATTCTCCAAAACCACGACCAAGATTGGGGCCCCTAATTCCCAGCCGTAATTTAAAAGGTGGAATATGTAAGGTATTTCTCCTGCCTTCTTTGCATGCCTTCGTATTGTAATGGTCAGCAAGCTCGACGCGTAACCCAAAAGTCCGTGGTTCGATTCCCGGCGAAGGCTTAGCTCATTTTTCATATCTCCTGCTTCGAAACAACCAAATGACTCTGCAAAATAAGCAATTATTCTTGGATTGTAAATATTGGATTCTAAATAATTGATTTTGATCTTTAATAAATTTCTTGAATTCATTGAAAAAAGAATAAACTTCGTTGGCAGTTCTATATATCGGCCAAAAAAAGATCAGTTTCGGCAATGGATCATACACAGAAAGCATTGTTTGACGAATAGTCGTAAATGATCAAAAGGCTTTCGTTTTTTGGGAATAGACCTTCAGAACAGTCTTTGAATAAAAATAGCGAGAATAGTATACTTTATCTAGCACCATTGTGTTTTTGACCACATCGGAGATGTATCCGAAGCTCTCGTAACACCCTCCTTCTAGCAAATGTGTCAAAAATAACTGTAGCTTGTTGGATTTTAAGTGGTCTCAAATACTTTACATTTACTAATAGTCATTACCAAGTTCATTGATGTAACAGGCTTGTTTCGCTAGGCATATTGCAAGGGGAGGTAAAATAACTAAGCAAATGATAATGAAAGAGTTTATTTTTTTGTGATATTATATTTGTTGAATATGAAATTATAAATTTAACATGATTACTTTTGAAGTAAAACGTTTTGAAGCAATTCCAAAGAATAGTGATTATAAATTCTAAAATATATGACTGGTTTAGTTTTTGAAAGATAGAATACTTAGCAAGCTGATAAATGTTCACAAAATATCAGAAATTGTGCAGATTGACTAGACCTTCATGCAAAGTCAAATTGTAAGTGTGAAATTATGAGTGTGAAGCTAATCCATACAACTGTAAACTAACGCTTATTAGGTTTGTTCATAGTTTATTCTAATATTTTTGAATTTTAAACGTCACAAAATAGTTTATATACTGCAGTATTATTCTTTCTAACTGCAATATACTTCATAAAGCTGAGTGGTACAACCGATAGTACTAAGGTTTGTAGCTCTCTACTGTCATCTTCTTTAGCAATAATTGGGACGGATAATTTAAACACTGTTTCATTTGAATGTTATTTTTTTCTGAACGTTTAAATCGTGTACACTAGTCACTAGCAATTGTTGCTATTTAACAGTGATTTACAAGATGTATACATCACAGTGAGCATATTTTATCTGTTTTAAATTTATATGTTGAAATGTTTCATGTTTAAAATATTATACATTTTTTTTTGCTTAGTAGAAATATAAAAAAAACAATCAAATATGCTTTAAAAGTGTAGGAAGTTTCCCTTTTTTACGAAGTTTCCCTTTTTTACAACGTATTGTAGAAACTAAAAGTGTGACATTTACAGAAATAGGTGAATCAAAGGAATATTGAAATATATTTGACTCTTTGAAGAACTTATATGAAATCAAGAGTTTGGATCATATGTATTTGCATTTTATTGAGAGGAAACGGTATGTTTTGCTCTCCCGGGAGAAAGAATTCCCATGCTTTAAGCAAACAGTATAAAAGGCTTTATATTTGCTTGCAAGCATTTACTAGGGAGAGGAAAGATACTTCTACAGTCATTCAAACTCGATCACTATATAATGCAAATCTCTTTGGGACGAGAGAAATCATCCATTCGAGAAAAAAGATTCCGAACCAATGAATTTTTCTGAAGGAAACTGCCAGAGCAGAAACATATCTATAGCACTGTTATATATTTCTTTTCAATAAACAAGAAATAATTCAACATACGTAAGCATATTTTACTACAAAACAGGTAAAAATACTGCAAAGATTACTCATAACAATCGCAGATAATCTAAGTATATTGGTATGCCCTGCTTGTATGCCTGTTAATTAAATTAAGTAAAAGTTTTAGAGATTAGGTGCTTGTTTTTATCGTTGAGTTTCAGTTAGGAAATTCTATTTTCCAAAATTAGTTGTTTTTTAAATGTTTAAAAAATAATAAAAATTTTGTGTGCTGATTGGATAGCTTAGCATATTTAATCGACTATAAAACTGGTGACTTCTGTTATTTGGAAGAAACGCTGGCAGCCCAAATATCACATTTTTCTGTGGCCCTTTTGTTGTAGTCCCTTATTCATTTATTTTGAAGTTACTTAAGTGCACAAGGGTGCTGTTGAAAACCAAGAAATCAACGTTCTGTTTAGGAAACTGAGTGCACCTAAGAATATTTTGGTTCAAATCTTGGTATGGTGAAGTTGGTGGATGATGATTCTACACTACAAAGACAAACAACAAATGTTGTTCAACAAATGCTACTTTGCTGCATCGACAGAAGAGCTGATCCTTTTGGAAATGCTGCATTTCAGCCTTTTTAAGCCGTGCCAGTAATTCTAATTTTGTTAGCTGATATACTATTATCGTGACAAAATACGCATATTATGCATTTTTCAAGTTTGTGGCATTTCTTTTTACTGTCCTTAGCTACAGCAAGATGCCATCTAGTTATTTAGCCGATTGGAGATTCCAAGATCTATTTCAGTGCATTTGTGAATGCGTCTAAGTGCGTATGTGTGGCAGCAGATGTTATTGGCCCATACAGTTTATTTTCAGCTGCTGGAATACGGAGATGATATGCACTTGTTTGTGGGCAATCAAAAATCTAATGGTCAGAGTCTGCAACACTTCCACATATGCACTGCACACAATTCCGGAAATCGGAGCGCAATAAATAGCTCATGTATGGGGATCATCTCATCAGGAATTGTGTCAACTCAGAAGCACCACTGCGTAATTTATCTCTGATCTTGGGAAGGGACATTATATGCTCTCTTGTTAGGGTCGTCGTTATCCCAGAAACTTTGCTATTGCTCTATCAAAAGAGCCCTTGTGGTCATTTTCATTAGCGACTTCAGCCAAGGTATGTACAATATCCGTGAGCATTCGTCTATGAGTGCCAATTTGGTAATTTTGTCTGCTTTTTAACTGCCGTGTATTCCAGTGTGAGTATGGTCCCATTGCGGCTAAGGTCTGATATTTGGCGGCAAGAAGAGTAACATTCTTTGAATTCAACGAATGTTACTGTTTATTTCTTTGCATCGAACAGTATGAGAAACACATACGGTACTTGCCATAATACCATAATACTGACAGTCGAAGGTAAATTGGCAGCATAAATATCCCATTTTCCTGTGCTAGGAATTTTGCAAATTTTATCCTTTTATTACGCAGGTGCTTATCCGAGAACTGTGGAATACATAAAATTCGACATAACACGTGCTGTTTAGGGAATCGGTTGCAACAACAAAAAAAATGTATCATATGATGATATGGCGTAGTTCCTTCTACAAAAGTCTGCCTTTTCTGTACACCCAGCAATAGGAACACAGTTCTTCTAGATCTCGTCATATATCGTGGCAGTGGCTGAAGTAGCCCTAGTAGCGATACTGTATTAAGCAAATTTCCTTTTTTAACATAAGAAAAAATAAAAAAAAGTAGTGAGTGTATACGATAGCAAGACTAACTTTTGGAAGTAAAGATGAAGACCATCAATCTCAGCATTGTATTATGAATTTTTTGTATACAGTTCAGCTTATTAAACTGCTCATTTGTTTCCTATTTCTGCCACAGATCCAACAGTACTTCTGAGCATTTTGCGGTGCGAATAAACTACAGTAGGCGTTGCTAAATGTGATCACGTTTGCTCACACCTATTGTGATTACATTAACCGAATATAATATTCAACGATGAGAAGAAATATCTCTCGGAACAGCAGTATAATTTAACTAATTTAATATAAATGTAACAAGAAACATATAAATATGTGCTTTCAGAACATTTTAATTAAGAAATGGCAATATAATTTTTATGAATTTCCCATAACATTTCTGGAAATTATTTTACGGATTTTAAGTTCTTAAGCTTGATGCTAGGAAGGCATTTCTCAGTGAAAACGAACGCTCCATATAAAATTAAAAATTAGGCAGAACAATCAACTTTAGTTTGACGGGGATGTGTTTAAAGAAGAAACACTTACTCTGTAGATATTTTTTCGCCTGAAGAGAGACCTGTATCTGATCGTTCTCAAAATTGGCAGAGGTATTACACAAATCCTTTAAACTAAGATTTTTTTTATTTTTATTTTTTTCGTAATTTTAAATTTCTGACTAAAACTCGTATCAAACCTTTGGGCGACTTAATCCCACTGCTGACCAAGCTGTATTATAGTCATAGTGACTCTGACAGCCATACTGAAGGGCTCCTCGGAATGCTGTTTCTCAAAATTGAGTTTTAACTGTGAAAAATCGCATCGCCAACTATACCGTGCGCAAGACTGTTGCCAAAGTAAGTAAGCAATCTTATACGCCTTGCCAAAATAAATTTTGTGCGCCTGTTCTGATGATGAGGTTAGATTAGTCACATCCATTTACTTGGCAAGATGGCTCTGTCACTTGGCAATTGTTGTGGTTTGATTTGGTTTATTTGATTATTTGAGCAATACAAAGCATTCGAGGGGTATCTGTCTAAAGGAACGGGGGCCTTCGTGGAGTACTTTCTAAGCAAAACTGCCTTCCTATACGCGTTACACTTGGGCAATCCATGAAAACGGCCATGTAACAAGCCCGTTCGCGGGATTCGAACCTCAGACAGAAATACCAATATTCATTGACTTTACCACTCAGTTGTCGGTGGGCCGGTAGTTTTTATGATCTGATCTGAGCTTATATGGCGATTTTACTTCAGTTTGCTGAACCTATTTTATAATACTCTATTAAACATATTAACAGAATTTTTATCTTAATAAGTGATCTGTTTTCCATATACAAACGGGTGGGACTTTGGCAATTCGCTGACAATATCCTAATGATATATTAACAACAATCACACTAAGTGAAGTGTTCTGATCTAAAGAAACGTCTACATAGGGACAAAATTGTGGACACAGGAAACCGTCAAGAAACATGATTACTAAACCGAGTTGATAGTTACTATTTACCATGTCGCTTTATGTATCTACCATGTTGCTTTACTCTACGATGTCGCTAAATAATTGATTTTTTCACATGAGTCTTCTCCTAAATGTATAAATATATTATATTGCTAAGCAAGTCAATCAACTTCTGTTCTTAGACTCGGCGTGAGCGGCACACAAATGGCTGATCGCCTCGAGCACACACCTCCTTCGCAAAGCCTTCTAGGCCCGGTTGACGTTGATACCAACCTTCCGGTGGCTGTAGCAAGGAGGATCTCAGCTGAGTCGGAGTTGCGGTTCTATTCCTTCGTGAGCATAACTACAAATGTTGGTCATCGGCGATCATCGTAGTTGTTGTCAATCCTTGAAGGAACCTCCTGAATGCCGAATGTGTAGTTAAAATTTGTTGCTGAAGTCTATGAACTACAGAAGGTTTCACATTTAGCCATCTGGGTACCTTCTGTCTGACACCGCCCTGCCTCTAGTCTCTCAATAGCTCTCCATTGCAGTTCTTAGGGCAAATGATGCCTGGAAATCATTGTTGAAAACTGGCTATTCGTTATTTCTAAAACTTAGTATCACAGCGAAATTTGTAGGGTGCTCTGAAACGTACAATTTTATGCTCTTCGCAAATGACGAATTATGATTGCAGCGTCATTAATTTGCATATTGCAGCCTAACTCAGCAATTTGTATTTGACCACATATTCAAATTTTATAGGGATAGGCTTATTTTTGAACGAGTTATCTGCATTTTTGTGACTTTTTTCTTAATTTTTGGAAACCAGTGTAAATGTTTATATAAAGTATTGCATACCTTATTATTTTATTCACTTATGACAAGTATATGTAAATGTACTGTATTAGATTGTCTTAGATGTTGTGTGACAGGGGTTTATGTGTACTTTTGTACTTTTTTAACTACCATAAATAATTATCATGCGTTATGAGAAAAAGCAAATGTATTTGGAATGATTTGGATAAATAAAGGTCTATGCCATTTGTAGTAAAATCTGCAATTTCATTTTAACGAATAAATTTAAAAGAACAGCATTTATCTGCATATTTGTGTACTGACCATCGGAAGCATTCCCATGGATGTATACTGTCTACGTTTATATGTAATTTGTCCTTCATAGTAAGACTTCTTGACCTTTATAATAACCTGAGACGAAGCAAATTAAGTTCCATGTGTTCAGAAAAATTATCTGAGAAGCTTACGAATTCTTCATAGAAAATACATAATAACTATTAATTTAGATTATTATGGCAGAGATAGTAATTGTAACATTTAAATATATAAAACAAGATAACTTGTATTTTAATCAAAATATTTACAATATTGAACTCAGCAATGCGTCAAAACAGGCTTATTTGACACCGGTTATCAAAATAGCACAATTTTTATTGCTGAAATTCATCTATAACTGAGTCTTTCCATTTTTCATGTTACGTTACATTACTCTAATGGATCATTTATCATTTACGAGACGAGAAAAATTTCCAGTTTTCAGAGGTGTTGCCTTTCTATGTGGAGTAATATATTTAATTTATTATTTAAACAACCTGGCGCATTGAGAATTCTCCCCATTGTATACGATGTGACATAATTAATTTAGATTTAGTATTAAAACATTAGATTGCATAATTGGATGACAATTTCAAAAGAAATGTACATAAATTTCCAAAATTTATATTCTATTTTTTATATTTCATCGAAATGAAACAGTTTATCAAGCGAATTTACCACTTTGGTTTATTAAAAATAGACATTTTAAAGGTCGTATATTATTTTTCTTGTCTAAGATATGTTGCAACAATTTATGCTTCAGCTGCTAACAAGTTTCTTGCAATTTAGTTCACAATTTTGTTCTCGTTATTACTAACCGAAACACAAGTCATTACCAGCAAGCTCTGTTTATAAGCTGCGTTTATATATAGTAACATTGAGGAGTATTCTCGAACTGTATGTTTGCTGTAGAATAAAGCCTTGTCTTAACCAATAGCTTAATAGTAATTGCTTCGTTGGAGCTAAAGTAATGAGCTTCTAAATTTAGAATTAATTAGCCAGAAATTCTTAGATTAGTTGATTGAATAGTTTTCCTCATGGCCAATTAACTAAATCAGAAAGCAATGTATACTTGAAGAGGAATTTCGCACACTTATTTGATAACACTGAACTCTTAGGTAATTAAGATTGCATGGATCTTTTAAAGCAAGCAATATGCAATAACATGCAAGTATATATATATATCTATAAAAAACACTCGTATATATAACATATATATGTGCGATCCCTAAGTTCTATAGCCACCAGAGGGCATCACATGTGCGTCTGCAGCGAGAGCGAGATGGAGGTGAGGATGTCAGAGAATCATGCGAAGGCGGTGACAATGCTAGCGAGCGCGAATAGGCTCTGAGCGGCTACTTAAAATATCAAAACTGATGCAGAACTGTGTTTGTATCCAACAAGCGCGAGAAGGGGCTAAGGCACTGTTATCTAATTCAATCTGTATAGCTTTTTCTTTATATCATTAAATGTTTCTGTGGCGTGGAAGAAGTCTGGAAGTGTCATTTACTGAAAGATATCGTCTTCAACTCCCACCCATATATATTACAAATTGCCTTTTATTGTTATTTATTCTTGTGTTTTTAATACTTAATTTTTTACGTGTTTTATAAAAAAAACTTTATAGTGCTGAATTCTTCAATACCTTTTTTTTGGTTTTCAAATTTTTTACAACTGCTTTTACTTTTTTAGTTATACATTTGTTCAAGTTTTTTTACTCTGTAACTTAGATATCAAATTTAATTTTAGGCCATAGCTTTTAGAATTTTACTCCTTTTGCTGATCTTTAATTTTAATTATGCAGCTCAATGCGCAAAATTCTTGACCAAAAAGGTCTCTACGTTCTTAAACTACATTCTATAAATTATATATATTACAATATATATACATATATACAAAGTACAGTATACATACATATACACAGTAATTTATATATACGTAAAATATGTTATTTTACATATATATAACACATTAAGTTACTTTAAAGCAGGAAAAAGGAAAAAATAGGCAACGCCTTCGCCGGGACTCGAAACACGGACCTCTGGAATACACGCCCAGCGTTCTGATCACTACACCACGAAGGCAGGAGAAATGCCGTATGTAATCCCCCATTTAAAGGGCGACTGTTCATTAGGGGACTCAATCGCCAAATCCTGCTGCTGCAGAATCATCATCCATCACCATTTTTATTTCAGACTCCACTGTAGAGACGTTAGGTTGTTTTAAGGCAGGAGAGATGAAAAATGAGCAACGCCTTCGAAGGGACTCGAACAACGGACCTGTGGAATACGCGCCCAACGGGCTGTCTGACATACTAAGAAGGCGGGAGAAATACTTTAGCTATATAGATGTATATATGTATGTAATATATATATATATATATATATATACTGTATACTATATATTAGGAAGTCTAAGACTACGACCAACCACCGCGAAAATAAAGGCTGGGTCTGGTATTTTAGGATACATATCTATATTTATAAATATATAAACACCTCCTTACCATGTATGTATATATATATTACTAAAACGCTTTTTTATATGTCATATTCAAGGAGCATAAATTTAATTAATGCGATGAATTATTGGAATAAATTTAAGTAAGTATTTTAAGTATAAGTTATTTAGGTTTTATCGTAGTAAAAATTATTTAATGAGCTGTATAGAAATAGTACTTGAAACCGGAAAAATTCTAAATAGTAAAATTAAAAAGTAAAATTTAAATTACAGAAAAGGTAGCCATTGTTTTTGATCGGAGATTAATTGACTTGTCAACGGGAAAAACCAATCCACTAACAATTAACAATCACCAAATTAAGTGAGAGTGATTCGTCTTTTTGCTAAGTAAAGATAATATTACTTATTTTTCTAGGTTTAAATTATAAGCTACGGATAATTCTCAAAATGAGAAAGGTAATTAATCTGCTAGAGCCAAAATACCTGCCACAAATAATATTGCAATGAAAATAAAAATGAAAATAAAAATGAGTAAGATTTTCTTCTTAATTTAAGGTATTTGTTAAGAACTGAATTAAGTGAGATCCTTACTGTAGAAAAAACATTCCCCGACACTCTCAGAATATTTTAAATATAATGAAAACTATTTAGACAAATTAACATGAAATAACTGAAATATGTACAAAAGAAGATATTTGCAAACAATAGAAATATGGGCAACTTAACATATTCTTTTAGATCTAAACCTTAACTTAAAAGCTGAGTATTTAAAGACTAATTCATAATTCTTTTAGATCTAAGCACAAAATCAAATTTTGGCTTTTAAAAAAGATATAGTTTCAGTTCGATGCTGGAAAACAAATCAAAATTATCGTACTTGTTTGCAAAATTTAAAACGAAATGTTTGTAAATGTACATGCATTCAGTGGTGGAATGTAATAAGGTTATCGTGTCTAGTTGGAGAAAACGTAATGATTGTTGACGTGCTGTGCCCTCTTCGAAATATAATAGCGATAAAGTTGGCGAGAGAAACTTAGCGTTAAAGTTGTCATTAGACAATTGTTTCTTAGTAAATATTCTTTATCAAATAGAAGAAACTAATTTATTTCTGGCTAATGGTTAAAAAGAGCATATAGAAGAAATTGGTATCTTCTCTCTTCTTAGCTTTCATTTAATGTATAAAATGCCGCTTTGTTTAATAGAATAATAGATTATGTTAGGGCTATTTACATAGGGAAGTATGAAATAAACAAATTAGTTGGTAAAATAGTATAATGCCAGAAAAAACTTCTAATTTACGTTATATACAAGAATTAGTTACAAAATTTACATAACTTTAACTAACAGACATCCGACTTATTCCGCCTTTTGAAAGTTTACGAATAAATTATCATAACCCTATTAGTCAAGAGACTTAAAATTGAGTATTTAACACGGGTTTTTTTTACAACAGAAATTTATAAATTTGTCTGGTACCAAATTATTTTTAAGAGCTTAAATAAGTATTAATATCTCGGTTTGAATATCTAGTGTATAGGTAAAAATATATTTGATTTGTTGCATTTGACTAATGACTGTGTTACTAGTGATTTTTCTGAAAATGTTTGAAGTCCAAATAATTAATTTATTACTTTCAAATTGGAAGTTCCTAGTTTTGTCATAGAGTTTAATCTGTGTGTAGTTAACTATTTGAAGGTCTAGGAATCCGATAACAATTTCTGAAGAATTCGTTTTATTAAGAATATGCCTTTGGAATAATTTTGGAAATTTTCTCTTCTGTTAAAATTATTAAAATTGATGAGTCATCAATGTATCTGAAAGTGCTTGCACAATAAATTAAAGCGTTCTGTTGTAGTGATTTTTGAAATTTAAATTCTAGAATAAACAAAAAGATATTACAACTACTAGTAGACGTATGAGCTCCCATTACAATACCTGTTACTTGTTTAAAAAGTTGATTCTCAAATTTAATGTAATTATTAAAAATAGTGTAGTGAAGTAAGTTCTTCTATTTATTAAGGTCTAGAATAGTAAATGTTATATGAAACATTTCCGACAGCTCAAGAAGCCTAGTAATTTTTTTTCGAATGGAAGAGAAGTATATAAGTTTTCATAACAGTTACTATTTTGTATGTTGATAAAACATAAGTTGTTATTTACAGGAACTATTGTTGTTATTTACAGAAATCTTTTACAATAAGTGAAGATTAAGTTAACAAATCTTTTTAAGTTGTTATGCAAATATATAGTCTATGTTTTTCTTATAATTACTAGTGCAATTTGCTGTGAATTTTAATTTAATTAGTGTTTTAAGAAACTCATAAAGAGCATAAAGATTTCGAATCTGTTATATCTGAGCATTATAAATATGCTCAGTTTTTTATGAAATGTGTTAATTTGGTTTATTATTGAGGTCTTAGTTGCGTTAGTTAGTTGGTAAGTGTAAAGTTGTAAAGTTGTATGTGAAGAATTTGTTTGTAATAAATTTTTCAAATAATTCTAAAATTATTATTTGCTTTATCTGTTTTAGCGACTGTAAATTGTATTTTTTAATTTTTAATGTTAAATAAATGTTTAGATCAATTTAAGGTAATACTGAACGTGGCGATAAAAATATACATCGCAGAGTTGCACCAGTGGGGTACATTTCAGGCCAATTACTTTGATGCTACATGTTGACAATCCTTCTTCATCTTTGAAGGGTTCGTCATATAATTGCGGATTTGTTTTTCTCTCCACGAGTCAGCCAGCAGAAGAAATTTGTTCTCTTGTACAAGTTAAGATCAGTTAAGTCTCTTAATGTACGTACAAGAGAACAAACATCATCCCGGCACATGTAATCATCGAATGTCGACAAATAAAGTATTGAATTTTCATGTACAAAGTCTTTTCGTATGCTTTTTAATAACAATCCCCTGTTGAAAATTCCGAAATTTTTACCTTTTCTATGCCTTTTGAGTATAAATAAATAAATAAAATAAAATATTCACCCCTTTGCTTAGTTGGAAAAAGAATAATATAAAAATTGAAAAAAAGAAAAAAAAAGTCTCCACACGGGAAGTTGAACCCACGATCATCGCATTACTGCTAAGACCTCTTACCGTCACGCCAATCGTTGCATGGCAAACGCAATAACGTAAATGGCTTATACGGTGCAAGAGCAGTGTCAGAATTTTTATTTCCTAAACGCTTGACCATCTGGAGTTCCCACTTTGGGTGCTTTTATTTCTAGCCAAGGCCTGCATGCCCTAGAAATTTGAGCGAAATCGGTGTTGACGAGTAGGGAATGCCCCCTTGTAAGTGGAAAGCTAGTCTTGACTACAGATTAATTGATGTTATTTTCTATATTTTTGCAGCAAAAACTTTTATTGACGTATCTCACAGGTCTGATGAATTTAATTCCATATTTCATTAGTTTTTAAAGTTGTAAATTTTCAGTAATACCCGAGTTACCTGTAATTTTGTACTGGGGGTGAGAATCAACGTAGGGAAGGAATTGCTGCATATACATATTTAAATGCTATAAGTGGTTTGGTATCACTTGCCGGGAAGAAAATTTTACATTTGTTAATGATGCGAGAGAACTTTAATTGGTGAAATTGTGTATAGAAAGAATTAATTTTAATATAAATTTTGCGATGAGTTCTGGCGCTATAGGGTCTGCATTTACAATAATCTAGAACCTGGTCTTTAATAATTTGTACACCTGTGTATTGTATTTACATTATTCTGTGTAAATAATGCAATTTTCAACTAGTATAAGGAGCTATTTGCTGCAGGAATGTCACCAATTAAGACGTTTCTTTGGAAAAAAGGCAGAATTAAACAAAGTTCGGAATTGTGCCTTTAAGTTAGGTTTATCTACAGTACGTAAGAAGTTTTTATTGTGATGGACTTTTTCTCTCTTTTCTCTGAATGTTTCCATAGTGCAAAGTTTAAATTGGCACAAAATGGTGTCATTGGTGTTACTTTTGTTAACTTGCAATGTAAGTACTGAGTCCGTAAATATAGCATGTACAAAGTTTCAGTATATTAAGCGATTATTGAAAATTTTGTTCTTTTGGATTGCGAATTATATCCAAAATATGTATTTTAATATTACTGAAGTCATGGTACTGAAAATGCTCTAATTCTGCAAAGTATATTTGGCAATCAGAGGAATCTTTAGTTTTGTTTTATTTCCTGATATGGAAACAAATAGAACTCTGTGATTATCATGCCATAGACGGATGGAGAACATTTTAAAATGAATTCCTACCGGTTTGGCCCAGAATGTTCTCGAAGGCAGGTTGTCATGCACATATTCGGTAAAGCGAAGCTACCGACACCGCCCTTTTGGAAGAAAGGTTAAGCCAATGACCTTTATCTGAAAGTAGAGGGGGAAATCCTGGCAACAGAGGGAGGAAGCGGGGGTGAGGAGAGGACGATGGTACGCACGTGTGGAAGAACTCTCAATTATTTTCTGTTTTTTTTTTTTGTTTGTTTGTTTCTTTGTAACTGGAAAGTAAAATGTATTAGTTGTGTAATCTAAAAAAAAATTGTGATGAGGTAATTTATATTTCAAGAAGAAAAATGTAGCCTATTTTGTTATTGTTAAACGTGCGTGAATGTGCCATTTTATCTTTCCATAAGTGGAGTTGACAAATAACATTCATAAGTGGATATAACGAACCGACAAAGTTGAATTGATCAAGCCTTAGGAATGCTTGAAAGTCTAGGATCATCACACAGGTCAAAAGCGATATAAGCCCTGCCTTTTCGCGTAGTAGCAGTGTATTGCGAGAATATTTATCATAGTGCATCGTCGAGTGTATCTGCGAGTTTCATCTTGAGTGTGCTGAGCTCCGAGAGCGATCGACCGAGTCGGGAGCTGTACTTTAGTGCTTTGCCGTGAAGCTTTTTGCTGGGCAGCCTGAAGGCTGTGTTGCTGATTGTTTCAGCGTATTTGTCGTAGATTTACAGCAACTGTAAACGTGACTTTGGAACTGTTCTGAACAATACTAGCTAAATAAATTGTGTTTCGATTCTTCATCCAGTGTTGTCATCAATCACTCCAAATCCATGAACCCGCAGAATGCGACGAATATATATATATATATATATATATATATATATGCATCTAAAAATATAAATATCAATATTTCTAAAGGAAATATTTCAATTAACATTTGGCAGATTCTATTGCTATATGCTTATTGAAATTAGCTTTCATTTCATTTCTAAAATTCGGCTTTGTTTAATAGAATAATAGATTTTGTGTCAGAAATTTCAGCTTATATTTTTATTTTACCTTTCTTTGTTGCTTGGAGAAATTCGAAAGAAAAAATTATTATAATATTCGGTGTTATTCACAGTTTAATCTATGATGTTAAAATATATGCGTGTCCGCTTTTTCGTTTGTTTGTAACATCTTCTTCTCTTCCGGAAAGGCGGGAGAGGGGAAGTTTCCAGAGAGGTACCCTCGGATTCCAAAAATTCCTGGAAACAATTTCGACCAATGTCATTTTCGTACGATTTGAATCAGTCGAGATATTTAATTAAAAACTCTGAAAACGATTTTGGCAACAAAACCTTTATTTACAAATTAGTTGTTTCCTTGAAAAGACAGCTCATGATTTGTTTTCCCTTGCTCATAAAATAACGTATGTTAAACATTAACTAGCGAGCAAACCTGCTCATCATTCGGGCTTGCACACTAGTTGATGTTTAAGACATGTTATAAAATTTTACTTTACATTTGCAGCAATTTGCAATTGTTTCTTTCATTTATCGTCTAATAAAATGAACAACTTATAAATGGTTTTACATTTAAAGTTAATATTTCGTTTTATATTTGGAAGTCCAAACATTAGCGATAACGTTTAAATTATGTTTCTTAGCGATTTTCTCGGAGAAAACTGACGCTGAATACCGTTTTAATATTTTGGCTAGGGTCACACAGGTTTGAAGCGCTCGGGAATGGGGTTTTAATGCACGAAAAAGCTATGCTTAGATCCTCATCTGTAGTAATTTATTAGCTTACTTACATCAGTCTAATAATTATTACATTCGAAATAAAACTAGTGCTGCATAGTAAAAGTTTAGCAATGAGTACATTAGGCACTTCATTACAATAATCAAAATACCTATACTAAAACAATTCTGTATATAAATCTAATATATATGCTAAGTCGCGCTTTCGAAACATAAAGAACGCAATTTGAATTTCGTCAATCGACCCAGTAGAATGAGAGGTATAGAACTGCCCCCCCTTTTTTTTTCAGTAAAAAGGAGCTTTGTCCCTGAAGGACTGTTGTTTTCGTTTTGCGATTTTGCGTTGACTCGCGATAGTAAACGGCTGTATCACTTTTCAAATTGTTGCCACCAAATGTTACCGCCCTGTATTATATTTAAAGGAATTATATAATGAAGAATCTGGATAAATGTATGTATACTTCACCAACTGTGATAAAGCAACGGAACCTAAAGCCATCCCAATTTGCAAAACGTTCCCACCCGAATATGGGCATCTGAAAGCCCGAATTTGGAATTTGTTTTATTATATCTTTCATATATTGTAAAACTTTAGCGAATTTTTGATGAACAAACTCAAACGATTTAAAAGCGATCGATGACAACACTCTACGGGGGAAAATAGAAACCTTTTTATCTAAAACTGCGTATCAGAAATTCTAACTATATGTTTATTTTAAAATTATTTTGCGATATTCCTGTTGAATTGAATTTTGTGGTTTAAGCTCGAAAAACATGATATTTAATAAATAAAGGTAACACAGAAAACGCCGATTTGGACGTAATTTAAAATCTTTCTGATTTTTTTTCGCAGTGTACGTTCAAAATATTTATATTAATGCAACAAACACCGAGCAAAAAATGTAATTGAAGACAGACGTTAAAAGTTAGTAATCATACAAATAATAAATAATATCAACGTGTATGCATAAGTTAGTTGTTTTGGATCTCTTATCTTCTGTTGTTTTTACCAAGATACGCATGTATGATTTTCACTTGACATGTTTGGTGATGGAGGTGGAAAATCGAAATCATGCGAAATTAAAATTTTGATGTGACATAAACTAAAAGTAAGACATAGTGTGTAAGAAAATTATGTGTAATATTTAACAAGATATTTGAATTATAAAATACTAAGGCTGTAAGCGGATAGTAGTTAAACAACTAGTTGAATTCGCGTTCTGTAGTTTTCTCCGTTACAGCACAAATATGATTTCTTTACTAAAAGCCCTTGAAATGCCCTCCATGTAGACATCTCTTATCGAAGATAATAATAATAATCTGTCTGTAAGGAATCATTGCATCTCTGTCATACTTGTTTGCGTGATGTAAACTATTAGCGCTTTCAACTAATGACTGTAAGCTTGGTGGCCCAAATCTAGACTTAATTTTTCATAGTTCCTCTTCCGAAAAATTTTGGAATGTCTATAATTTATTCAGATTACTACCGTATTTCCTCATTTCTTTTTAGCCCTAGCTAGGATTCTAAATATTAAAAAATATTCGCATCATTTTATCTTTCTTCAGTTGCACCTAGTTTTTACATCTGTGGGCTAGTTTACTATTAAAGCGTATTCGATTGCTTGTTTTGATATTTATCAGTGTATTTAATTTGCATTTGCATTTCATCCAATTTATTTCCCCTTGCATTTATTATTTGAGACTCTTTTTGTCCAGATTCTTCGTTAAATTACTCGGACGTGAAAGGTATTCTCCCAATTAATAAATTTTCGAAATGTGTAATTTCACTTATTAGAAGTTCAAGCAACATTACTCAGCATTAATTTTTAGAATTTGCAGTACTCGTTTCGAAGGTTTTATTACAAAACCTTATTCTTCAGCTGCAAGAAGGAAAATGACGAATGACAAACTTGTGCATAAGCAAAACCAGTGAAAACAATAGATTAGAAAATTCCAATGAAAATTAAGTGAAAATACTAAAGAAAGTTGATATAAAAAATCAAAACGTAATTACTAGATACTGATTTCTTTAAAAGCTAGCAGAAAAATCTCTTTTGTTTATGTTCGAGGTAATTGCAGCCTTATCTAATGCTGATGTATTCAATCTTTTGAAATCTGGGACTTTTCTTGCACTTTCCCCTTTGTTACCACCATGTTTCTCTTAAGAAGTGCGGTCAATACTCATTCATGTGCGGTCTCTTGGGCTTTACTAGGTAGTTGAGCGGAACACGCCGTGCAGCCGCCTCAGTTACCCTCAGATATCAAGTCATTGCAATGTTAATATCACTATATATTCTTATTGGGGTGTAAGTTTCTTTTAAAGAGTTTATCTATGACTACTTTTTATTTGTTATATTTTTTGTAATCGCGTTCTTCGGAAATTAAATTGTTCGCAGAATGTTTTTTTTCGTCTGGATTTTGTACGATAAAATTAGTTATAAAAAGGGGTGTAGAAGAGAAAATAAGATATTTGTAAACACGATCCGATTCATAAGCTGCATTAGCACGTTACGTGATTTTTGACAGCATAGTAGGAAGCTAGAACGTTATTTCAACTCTTAGTTTATTTCAACTTTAATTTTATTCTTTCAACAGCGAACTCAGCAAATCCGGATAGCATATTATTTTCTCACTCTGTCTCGTTTTCAAGACGATATGCAGCGCTTATCCAGATTACAAAGGCAACTTTGATTGGCACATAATGTTCTGGAAACCGTGCCGCTATAAAAAATTGAATTTCAAAATAATATTCTCAACAATAGCATATAAAGAACAAAAATAAAAAAGTATACCCGGTAACTTGCAACTTAATAAAAGTCACAAACAGAAGAAAGTGACACTTCGGAACCAAAAAAACTAAACTTTTAAACTTTAGAGATTTACCCAATAGCTATAAAAAGGGGCTGTTAATAGGGTAGGCATTGAGAAAAATCCATTCTGCAAGCTAAATACCTCATTAATGGAATAGAATAAAGCCAATAAAAATATGCAGTAACTTTCCGGAACACTCATAATTCATAATGTATTTTCATATCGGTGATCTTGTTTTTCATTCGTCTGGTGATTGATGTGGGAAAGGATGTGCACATATTGCTTCTGAGATAAATTGCTAGTACTGCAGAAGTGGTTCTCGATATAAAACAAAACAAAATTTAATTTCTCATCATTTTCTTTCTCTGTGCAGCTGCTTTCGCTTCACTACGTATAATTTTCATTAATATGCTCATTCAGTACTAAATAAATATGTGCTAGATAAGTATTAAAGATTTTTACATTCCTTTAGTTCTCTAGACCCACATTAAAATTAAATGTATTACATACCTGACAAAATGTCATTCTAAATTCATCGCGTAAAACCTTTTCAATTAAATTTAAGCATTTAATGAATGCACTCGTTAAATTTTCATTCTGTAATACAATACCACGTTTATTGCTTTAAGAAACATTTCATTCCGCTTTTAAAATTTAATAGAATAGAATTATTTGTCATTATAAAACTGCTAAAAAGGAAATATTTATCCTCATATGTTCCATCAATGAGAACGACCACATGTAGTATTATTATTACTATTTATTGGAATATTTCGGCAATTTTATTCCAAGCGTTATTTTATTAAGCTATTTATTTAAAGTCTTTATGCATTTGTTCTACTAATCACAGACTGGGATTAACTTAATGATAGGTGTGACTTTCTAACGAATGTATGAAAGGAAACAGTTATTTCAATTAAAATAGGAGAACGTTTTAATTGTGTACAAATCTAATAGGGAATTTTTATATATGCAGGTAAATGCGGAGTTGCTGTATAAACTTGGAAATATTTTAGCTTAAGACTTAATGCACTTTTTGTATATTTAAAGATTTCCCGCTATTTCTAAAAAGTTATTTTTCTCGAAATTACCTAAAGTAATATGAGGGTCGAATTACGGTTACAGCTAATAGAGTCATCAATTACATGTATTAAATTATAATACTTATTACGGTAATATAATGATCGAACCAAAAATGTCGCCAAAATAGATTGGCGATCTTTTGGCGATCTCTCACCAAATTTGGCAACAAAATTAGTCATCAAAACTGCTGCTTACTTGGTCATATCTTGCCAGATTACTGAAATACCTATTTACTCGATTTTAAATAGAGTTGCTCCTGTATTTTAATTAACTTATTTTAATGCCATAGTTTTTTTCTCTAGATTTTTCATGTTACCTTACACAGAAAAATACAAGAATTTCACATATAATTGCACTAAAATCATCTACCTATGTGCAAAATTCCCAACAATATTTTATGGATGATTCGCAAAATGAACTATATCACGCAATGAGGCGTAGCAATCAGTTAAATCTAATTTTGTTCTCTTCTTAACGCGGAATTCTAAAATAAAATGATTGCACTACACTGTCCAAATTCGAAACTCCCAACCTCATCTACTCTCAGCTTTATGTCGAATTATTGTAATGAATTGGCAATAAATTACAGAACAAACTTAAGAACTGAAATTTATTCCAACGTTGCTTGCGGGGCTATAAATGTAAAACAAATAACAACACTAGTGGATAATCGCTACTTTATTGAATTTTACAATAGGAGGGCCGTCTTATAGCAGGATACAACTCGAAAGCGCAACAATTAAGTCAATCGAAATCAAATATACATTTATTTCTAACATCTGCAATTCAAATGCCTGTTTCACAAAACTGTAAATTGGCGAATAAAAACAGTACATGGAAAATGAGAACATGCCTCTGCAAAGAAATCAGCAATTTCTTTAGGCTGAAGGCAAATTTCAGTAATCATAAGATGTAATTAAACCTCTTTTGCTCACTCAACCGTAATATGCTTCCAGATTGGAAAGAAGATGAAAAAATAGAGAGGACACAAGACTAAAAACCATCTCCTCGTGAATTAATATAAATCTTACAGTTTTACAAATTACAACAGTTTCTTTCATGTATCTTTTGAGGCTACGAAGTCGTAAGAGCGAAAACAACGGAAAAGAAATCTGATACTGACACCACATGATTTAATTACGGCCTGTTAAATTATACACATTTTTCAGCAGTTCAAAATTTTGTATATTTATTTTTTTATTTCAAGTACAAGTTAGGATAAAAATTTCTATGGCCATAAGAATAAATTAAAACACACACAATACTAAATGCCAGCTACTTTTTTATTGAAGAACGGATGCTTTTTAGGTCTTATTGTAATTACATATCAAACAGCCATCAGCAAGTCCAAAGTTTGTTTTATTATTCTATTCTGCAGTATTTCTTCGTTTTCTATCTTAATTCTTACATTACTATACAATAGGAATATATGTGTTGTATTATAAGCAAATAAATATTAACTTTAATGGAAGTTCCTGGATGTCTAAAAGGATTATCTTAATTTTATATTCATTAATTTTTATGGAAGACTTTCACAAGACCAAAATTTCTTACGTGATCTTCAGGCCACCGCAAGAACATTCCAAATTTATCTTCAAAATTGGACTCTGCTTCACAGATTATGTAATATTTTATTATAGTTTTGAAATTGCTTTTAACATGGTTTTATATCTTAAGATTTCTAATTTAATCTTGGAACAACTTATTCATTTAATCAATACAATTTTGAATATTATACAAAATTTTTCTTCTGTGCTATCACTAATGCTTTTTCCTCAAAAGGCTTCTTAATCGCTAAGCCTTTTTCTTCTTGAATGGAGAAATATGTAATAAAAATACGTAACTTCAGCTATTTCACCGATAATTTTTCGTGGAACATTTTCATCCTTATTCGTTGATTGAACATAGAAATATAACATTATTTATCTTAACACAGAATAACGTAACTTAAAACGTAAGAAACAAAAGGACTGGGGGCCCGCAGTTTCATGTGACCTACGTAAAGTCAATACTCAGCTTTTTGTAACAGTTATCATATAGCCATAACAGCATGATTGTTTGTAGTAACAGTAAGCAGTGTAAGTGTAGCTTCAGTACGAACTAATTAACTGCTCCCAAGTAGCACTTCACTAACAGGTGCAACTCTTATATTGCGCTCCACTAATTCCCTTTTACTCACTTTGTTATAGTTTTTACGCATTCGCCGAGTAATATGGGTTTGGGGTGAGCAATATTTGAAAGTTATAGTAATTTACTCTTAATTCGTCTTTTATTTGTAAATTCAGGGAATTATAATAAATGCAAGCTCAATTCGATATATGCGATACTGGAGCTCGCTGCAAAAAAAGAACGTGGCTCTACGTGAAAAAAGCGAAAAGCGCCTTCTATATTGCGCAGTATTACCCTAAAACAATGCAATGTGCCTGAAACTAATTACTGGATGAATTCTTGGTATACCTAGCTTGGTATATAACACAGGGTGATAATATTTGGTGGCAGTAATTTGTAAAGGTGATACAACGCACTTTAGTATTTCAGGTCTAATAAGACTGTTTTAAGATCAAGTTTGTCAAAGCTAAGCTTTTTAAGACCATTCGGAATAACTTCCTTTTGGGCTAAAAAGAAAAGGAAGAGATTAATGGAAACGAATGTAAGCCTTTTATTTTTTAAATAACAGGCTCTTTGAGTAACGGTCATAAATTTTGCAGCTAGATTTCATAGAGACTCTGCAAAACGTTTAGAAGGTTAAGACACACAATTAGAATAAGTATTGCAAGTAGGAAATTCTGTTTTACACTAACGTATTCGAACTTAATCTGATAATATGTATTTAAAATTTTGAGTCACAGACTTATGCTACAAACATTTTGTAAGATTACTACTTTTTTTTTTCTTTTCAGAGCTACTTCAACAAGGGTTGTCGCAGCAACTTGGTGGTTTTTTACACTTATCATGATATCATCGTATACCGCAAACTTAGCTGCTTTTCTAACAGTCGAAAGGATGAAATCACCAATCGAAAATGCAGATGACCTCGCCAAACAGACGAAGATACAATACGGATGTGTGGCGTCGGGGTCAACGAAATCCTTTTTCAAGGTAGGTGACTTTAAAAAAATATAAACAAATAAATGAATGAAGCTTAATTCGAGTGTTTAATATAAACTAGAACTTGTACTAAACTCTCCTGTATTGCAAATACTTGTGCTGCATATAAATTGCTTGCTGCAATCTGTGATTGCTTTAACTCATACAAATTCGAAACCTTGGCTAACCTGTAAACTTGAATACCGAAAACGTCAGTCACTGTCCATTACCTGTCTGGTAAGTTTCCTTCCCTTCCGTCCGTGAACTCAAAAAGACGTGTGAAAACTCAAATGACATCATTTCTACTTCCTAACAATGAAGCTTCCATTAGCCTTTTAGGACAAGCTGTTTGCAATAAACTGATACAGTGCATTTGGGACAACTACACCAGCTACTGCATACCTTAGCGGAAGGGTAGGAAACAACATCGCAATCTCGGTCATTTCGGGCGGTTGTTGTCGTTTGAATGAAATGACGTCTCGAGCCTTTTGGCCTTCAAAGGGAATAGCGGGAAAAATTACTTCATATTCTTACAGCTACAATGGATGCCTTGTGGTCAGCCTGGTATGCAAGATGCTTCCTTGTTCTATACCTCTTGACGATTTTTAACTCTATACTATCATAACCATCTAAATTTAACATATATAAATAATTTCATTCAGGGCTCTTTCATTTCATGTCATCATTTTACCATCTGTTAATTACCAAAATTTGGAAGCAAATATTTTTCAGGTCGGGTTCGAGTCTTAGGCGTAACCCAGATCCACACTCCAATTCAATAAAGCAGAAATATTTAGAGTTATAAAGATTTTATAAAATTCAGGTTTTTTAAAAATTAAAATCTCTCTCGTACTTTTTTTAGGTCAAAAGGGACATTAATCACGAATGGGGTGGTAATCTTGAAACGGCATTCTGCGTTGAATTACAAGAAACTGTTAATCATTTTTTAACTTGTTGCAATCAACTGTTATTGTCCTGTAAAGGACCAACTATAATTAATGTCCAACTATAATCAACAAATATATATAATGTCCAACTATTATTGCCTAAAGAATTAAATAATGAAGAATTTGCATGAATGTTATTATGTTTCTCTCACTGTGAATAAACAACAGTATCTAGAGCTATCAAATTTTGAATAACGTAGTTCTCCTCTTGAACATGAGTAACTGGAGGCCCAAATTTTTTATTTCGAATTTGTTTTATTATCTATTTCATATTCTGTAAATCCTTAACGAAAGTTTGATTAAAAACTCAACAATTTAAAAGCGAGCTGTGGTAAAACTGTAACAATTTTATCTCCAGCTTCCGAGATTTTCTAACGGAAATTCTAAAGATATGCTGTTTTTAAATATTTTTAGCCCAAATGTTTTTGAACCGTGTATATGTGTGTAAATGGAAAACGGGTTCCCGAAATTCAAATTGCGTTTTTCACATCTCGAAAGCGCGACTTAGAATATTTCGGAGAAATTCATAAATTTAACTTGGCGAATTTTTTTCAGTTTGAGCCAAGAATAATTCACTTGGCGAACTTCTTAATACATGGCAACCTATTTTCCTTCCTTTCCATTGTGCAGCGGAGGAAAAAAGTCATATCGCCTTTTACATTCTGGATAAGAGAAAAAAAAAGTCACATTGTTCTAGTTTCAAATAATTTTAACAAAATGCGTAAAGCACATTTTCGTTATCATCGCGTTCAACAAATATGCCAAATTTCAAAACGGGCCTATATATAAATTCATGTATATCTTCGGAAATTTTGAATAAAAAGCTCTAACATTTTGCAGGTATGCTTAGAAATACATTTACTTTAAGATGACGGTAAAACTTTTACATATAATGTTATAATTCAAAATGTTTTAAAAAAGATTACCAAAATTATTTAAGAATACAAATTTAAAAAATAAATCATAAAAAATGGTTTAATTTTATTATTACTGGAGGTAACAGAACTGTTTCAATTTTTTTCGCAGTGTAATGAGATAAAGTAGGCATCGTAGGCTATTACATTGCTTTACATTTTACACTTTAGGCATACTTTTAAAACATCACAAACTAAATCACTTGTGATTAAACCTCTTAATATACTCAGTTTTGTCGAATAATTGACTTGGTAATGAAAATTCAAAGCTATTTTCATTTCTTTCCTATATAGATGAAGCCCTTGACATTTTTCCAATGCTAAATTGATATGCCGACTACTTGCACGGAAATTATACGCTCTAGAATTTCGATCACTGCTTAAATATAGAGGTAGTTTCACTTCTCTTTAGGAAGTATTATTTCCAAGGAAATATTCCTCTGTGTTAGCCAAATATATGAGTGAAATTTAAGGAATGAATATAATGACTTCGAACGTAGTATTTGCCGTTAAATTTTAGAGGATTTTCTGTAAGATTTGTAAGAGTACTTCAAAAAACTATGCGTCCGATTTCAGGATCGTTTCCGAAAGAGTTTTAAGTTACTCATGAATATAATGAAATAAAGTGCACAAAATAGTATTATTTAGATAACTTACTTTATATTCGTTTCATCGCTGGGCCATTTTAAGTAGAATGTATTTCTTTTTATTTATGCCTAAGATGCATTAGATGCTTTTATTTATTTTCTTCTTCAGCTTGTAGTTCAGAATAAATTCTGAGTTCCCACTGTGTCTTACGGAGCAATGTTTCCCCCTAATGAAAAGCTATATAATCGCCTTGAAGAAAGGTTTCCTGTGTTTGGGGTGTCTTGATACTTTGGGAAAGGCTAAGTATCATACAGTTCGGCATTTCTAAATAGTATAATACCTTGCGCTTCTCCGAATTCTTCTCCTTTAAAGAAAAAGAGTTCTTTTTAAATAATCTGTTCCATGCCCCCCCGCTCCAATTTAAAATATTATGATATGTACATAAGTGCTACCTTCTTTATTTTAAATCAAAGAATTCATGCATCGTCATAAAAGAGTTTTTATAAAACTGATAACTTTTAATGAATGAAATTTCTTGCAACTTTCACAAAGTATGAAAAAGGAAGAACAGGACTTTATAAAAAAATTGTAAAATACCTAAAATTAAATAAAGGATCTCAAACTAAGGAGGACCAAAAAGGATCTTCAAAGGATCAAATCAAAGGGCACGAGCACGCTTTTTGACACTTTTCCAAAATATAAGAAAACAGAAACGGAATTTTATACATAAAAAAGAAATCGACTTATAAACTACCTAAAATTAAATAAATTTAATGATCTGAAACTTTTGCATTGATCATCCAATCAAAAAGCACTTCACTCGGCACCTTTCTCGAAGTTTAAGAAAATTAAAAACAAAATTATGTAAAAGAAAAGAAAACAAATAACTACCCAAAATTAAATAAACACAACGATCTTAAACTCTTGCACTGATTATCCAATCAAAAGATCCTTGATATTTGTCTTATCTGGAAATTTCTCTCTGAGGAATTCAACACGGTTCAGACCAAGTTCGGGATGCGTAATGGCAGACCGCACATTCAGTTGAGCAATGTTAAACGAATTACGCACACTGCGCATGCTCAGAAGAGAATTTGGCGCAATTATGACTTTGGCGTAATTTTAAAAGAAAATAAATATGGTATATGGTTGATATTCTGTTATCTGGATGTAAACATTTCGGGCTTTTAAAACTTGTTAGATCGAACGTTGCTTCAATACTTAGAGTGTAAATATCGATCGTACACTCCCCAAATTTTCGTTTAAGAAAGATTACAAAACAGGAAACATTACATGATGTTAATTATTGATTGTACTTGAGCTGAATGTTTATTGATTGTACTTCTGGGGAATAAAAGCAATCGATTATTTACCATGCGTTCCATTCATAAATACTTTAACAACTTAAGGAATAAATCTAGTTTAAATTACTGAATAGCCAAAGAAATTATTACAAATAACTGATACTAAGTGTAATGTTTATGAACAAAATAAGCCAAAATGAAATGAAACAGAAGCAAATGCAATAAGCAAAAAAAAGTATCCATAATATTACAATCGTAAAGAGTCGCTACATGATGAACAGGCTTGTGTAGGGTTGTTTATTTTTAGTCGCCAGTATTTTCTCCTACGCCAACGGTACACTATTGAGCATGCGCAGTAAGCGAAATTCGTTAACATTGATCAACTCAATGTGCGGTTTGCCATTACGCGTTCGTCGGGGGACTCAATCACGAACTGGAAAGAGCAGGAACGTTTTTTCCTCCCGAGTGAAAGTACACTTCCCGAAGTACCAAAGTATCAGAGTGTCATTCAAAGGGCACGTTTTCTTAACACTTTTGCGTGGTAAGAAAAAACATAATTTTGTAAAAAATGTTAATTATCTAAAATTAAATAAACGCTGCAATCTTAAACTCTCGCCTTGGTCATCCAATCAAATGGCCCCCTTGATATTTGTCTCATCTGGACAACTCTATCTGAGGATTTCAAAACGGGTCAGACCCAGCTCGATACTCAATCATGAACTGCACCTTTTCCGCTGCTGAGTGCCATGATACTTACGAAAATATGAAAGTGTCAACCAAAAGGCACGTTGTTTTTGACACTTTTCAGAAGCAAGTAAAAACGTAATTTTGTCAACAAAAAAATTGTTAATTATCTAAAATTAAAGAAACTCAATGACCTTCAGCTCTTGCATTGATCACTTAATTAAAAGTCACGCTATAATCATAGCTTGCTCGCGTAAAAAAACTCCTGTGACATCAAGTTACAGGAAATTTTTCCTTCCATAATTTTGCTCCGCAGTATAGAAAATTAATGTAAAGAGAAACTATTAAGCACATCATACTTATCCTTAAAATGCAAAATCAAACTCTAATGTATGTGTAATAAAAATCTATGAATGAAATAACTAAAACAGACAAGAAACAAAAGTTCTAAAGAAAATTTTTAAAAAATTACAAAAACATTAAAAAAATCTGAAAGATTTCAGATTTTAAATTACGTCGAAAGGGGCATTTCTTTAACATTTTGTGTGTTACCTTTATTTATTAAATATCATGTTCTTCGCAGGTAAACCACAAAATGCAGTTCAATAATAATATCGAAAAATAGTTTTAAAATGTGCATAACTTTAGAATTTCCGATACACAGTCTCGCGCGCTGGAGATATTTTTTATTCTGTACAACGTTTCCATTGCTCGCTTTGAAATTCTGGAGTTTGTTAATCATAAATTCGTTAAAGGTATACAAAATATGAAATCGATAATAAAACCAATTACAAATTTCAAATTTTGGGCTTCCTGATGTCCATGTTTGCAGAAGGATTACGTTATTCAAAATTCGATGTCTCTATGTACCGCTGGTTTATCTCAATGCGAGAGACATACATACATTTATGCAGATTCTTCATTATTTAATTTCTTTAAATATAATGCAGGGCGATAGTATTTGGCAGCAACAATTTGAAAAGTGAAACAACGCTTGTAGTGAATCAACACAAAATGCCAAATCAAAAACTAAAACAAAAATTAGTCTTTCTGGGCAAATTGCCCCTTTGGACTAAAAAATCTAAAAGCTTTCAAATTTTATATTGCGCCCAAAGAGTGGTTTTGTTTCATTTGCACGTTTAGAGAGCACACAACTTTTCATCTAAAATTATTAAAAAAGAGCATAGCTTTAGAATTTCCGATTGTCATTCTCGTGCGCTGGAGATAAAAATATTTATTCCGTACAGTGTTTCGCCACAGCCCGCTTTGAAGTCGCTGAGTTTCTTAATCAAAAACTAAGTTTAGAAAATATGAAATAGATAAAAAAACAAATTCGAAAATCAAGATTCAGTCTTCCAGGTGCCCATATTCTAGTGGAGGACTACGTTATTTAAAATTTGATGCTCCAGGTATCGTTGTTTTAATAACTATGCAAGAAACATGCGTAAATTCAGACAAATACTTCATTATCTAATTTGTAAATGTAATACGGGGCGATAATATTTGGTGGTGGCAATTTGAAAAGTGATAAGCCGTTTATAGTGATTTGTGTTAGGTGCAATTGTCACGTCACCAAATGTTGTGGTATCAAATGTTAAATACTAACTGTTACAATAATTAGCCTACAATAATATCAAAAACCAAATTCTAGTTGCGTTGTGTTTATCTTTCCTCAAAACTAACCCGAACAACCCCTAAGACCAAGCAGGAGTACTGGTGTTAAAAACATTCACACAAGTCATCATAAGAAAAACTCTGAATCAAATATATATATATAACCAAGGATATTTATTGCAGCATTAAAGGAAGACACTCAATCTTTCAACTTAAATTTCTAGATCTATGGTGTGTTCAGGTGACAACTATTTAAAATAATGCATTTAGAATTATAATATATATATTGCTAATTTCAAATATGCACCGAGATGAGTTAATCAGAAATTTACACCGTAAAAATTAATATTAAATTTTCATATGCAGTTATCAAACTCTGCTGGCCAGCATAAAAATACCCAGGAATTTAATGAATCACCGAGCATGGTGTCTTTACCAATATTGATAGAGATTACTTAGTTCAAGAAATTTCTTAATTTACTCAGGTAAAAATTACATACATAAATTTAGCAAATCCCTTAGGCAGTTAGAAAATATTACATATTCAAGTAGACCCGTTGGAGAAAAATGATTACATTTATTCCTACATTCAATTACACAATTAAAGGTAAAGTAGAATTTAAATTTTAAATTGTTCCTTAATTTGCAAAAGTTAAAGTTAATTCTCAACCAAAAATAGTAACAACTTAAAGTAAAAAGGTAAAATTTAGATAAGTTAACAAATTTAATATCCTGTCTTAATTCATTATATATAAATTTTAATTACATTCCAAGTTAAAGTTAAAAGTCCTAAATAGATTAATAGTGCAGCAGTTGCTTAAATACACAGCCTGGATTTAAGATCCAGCAGAAAAACCTTGACTAAAAGTTAAATAGAATTTAATTGGAAATTAAACACACATATAATTACTCCTTACATTAATAATTCATCACTGGAAAATTTACTTCAAATAATCAAATCTCTTAAAAAAATTTTAAATTACCATATTACTTAGGAAACATGTTCACGGAATTTAGGTAGCAAGCTGTACTAAATTTCAGGTGAAATTAACAATCAAAAGGTTGAACTCACTTGAAGGGAAGAATTGAAAACTTAATTAAGCATTAACTCATCTTATAGATTTTTTTTCCGGATGTCCAATCCATAACAGGTGTTGGACAAGGCTCTGCCGACGACCAATCCTTCGCAGATGTTGAACGAGGGAGTCCGGCTAGAAATCTGGACACTTGGATCAGACACTATGAAGATGGTAAAGTGCATTCGTGCAGCAAAACAAGAGCTCCTAAGGGTTCCTCCCTTTTCCGTATATTCTCATTCATGCGAGTTGATGGTAGTACTCGAGTTGATGGTAGTAATTCGATGAGGAAAAAAACAACATTCTCGACTCCAACACGGGGATGGTAAAGTGCGGAGGAGTAAACTTCAAGTGATTTTTTTTTTTTTTATGTTCATCTTTATCTTATTTCCCATCTCCGGCTCTTCCAGAGGAAGAAAAAAATAACGTGCTTCTAACGCTGCGAATCCAAGGCAAAAAGGGCCTGAGCATGGCCTTGCATGACGATTTCAATCGTCCAGAATCCAGAATTTTCGAAAATCACCAAATTTGGTGAATTAGTATGCAAATCTCGCCAAACACAAAACAGTGCTGCGAAAACTTAGTTTTTCCTTCTTCACACCAAAAAAAATTCCACCCTCGCCACCCCCTTCGCCAACAAGGAGGGGTGAGGGAAAGAATGCGACAAACCTATCACGCCCCTACCACGCAACCGGACGCAGTACATGACCTTGACGAGAAAGTGCTCAAAACGACGCTTATAGCAGAGTAAATTTCTAGACACGAAATTCAACAATTTTAGCAATTAAATGGGCATAATTCTCCAACGGGGCGACGTACAGTCATGAAAGTAGGTTCATAAGAAGGGTAAATTTTTTCTCTTTAAGAGGTATAAATTTCAACCATGTGAATAAAAAGGAAGTATTTTTAAATTTCAAATATTACGCAGAAACAACCGATTTCCCATTGTCTCCTTCTCCCGAAGGCTAATACTGTCGAACGCGTAACGTAAGAACGAGAACTCTGTTTAACTCGTATAAAAATAATTGATTCAATAACATAAGCAATACAATTCGTGAAGAAAAATTTAGAATAAGCATAAATTAATGCATATAATTTACTCACTCAATAATTAATTAACAAATAACTGCAATTAACTACACATTAATCCATAATTCTAAACTAACCAAAAATCACTACATAACATTTGACGCAGAATGCCTTTTCGAGACTGCTAGCCCTTCTGGTTAATGCTGTTTTGGGCTAAAAATATGTTTCGCCCTTGATGGTTCTGGTAAGTCATTGTTTTGCCTTTTTTTGAATCTGTCAGGTTTCTAAAAAAATTAACTTTAATAAAATATCCGCCATTGTGTTCGATGATCTTTTGCCATCTTTCTGATAGCTTCATGATTCTCAGAGAACGTTTCGTCGTCATCAGCAAAAAATGTAAAAAATTCCGATTGGTGGTCATCGTTACTACTGAATTTTTTTACATTTAAGAAGTTTTGTTAGCTTCCAAATAACTGATAATCCGCTGAACCAAATTCGATCCTAGATGGGAAATGCAACATCACTTCCCAACCAAACTCCAATAATTTCGCACTTCTAATTAAAAATGTGTGAGTCCTCGCACTGCAGTGACGGAACATGGTTCTTTTCACATTTGACAATTCTGGCCTTTTTTCTTTAATTGCTTCCTCCAATTTCATACGGTTTTGACAGTAAACATATGAGTTGATCGTTTAGTTGCTTAGAAGCAACTGAAAATACACAACACCTGTGTAATCCGGCCAAATTAACATGCCCTATTCTTGATGCAATTTAGCTTTCGATATCATTTGTGCTGATTCACAATGTTTGGACCATGGTCTTTTTCGATGAATGTTGTCGCAGCCGATCCATTTTAAAAAACCAGTAATAATTTGTTAAAATAAATGTTGATTGCATTACCTTTGAAATCCGCATCGTAAATATTGCAATGTTGTGTTAAGCGAATTTCTTTCTTTAACGCGGATCCGAGTAATCAAGCTTCTTGTCGAGTTCAAGATCCGAGACATACTGTATATGATACATTTAAGCTTTTTGCTATCTCTCACAGTTATATGACGACTTGATTCAATTATAGCTTTAATTTTGTCATCATTAATTTCAGAAGGTTGACCAGAACGTTGGTCAGCTTTAAGTGGAAAGTCTCCAGAAGGAAATATTTTAAGCCAGTTCTGGCACATGTATTCTAACAGCAATTAACACCCTACTCTCAACATATCCCTTTGAGAGCTTCAGACATTATTTTGATTTCTTGAAAATAGAAAAGTAAATTATGTCGAAAATGTTTATTTTTGAACCCCACGTTAAAATCGCCCTTAAACTAAAAATACACGGAATTAGTTTTTGTAGTATCCCAAAAGGAATCAATTTCAAATCTCAAAAGAAATCATAAGATTGACAGAAGAACAACAAAACGTACGTAACCTATCTATTTGTGCGAAGTAAAATTACTTTCTTGCCAACTAAGTCGCATGAAGGAGAAACTAGAGGTCACGACAATACTTGCTTCCGAAATTCAGTAAGTTCAAAAATTTTATTTCTACTTACCTGCTCGTCTAGGAGATTAAGTACGAACTTGCAGAAGCGGATTTGAATTCTTTGTTACTTCCTCATTTTTAATCAATTTATATATCATTAAAACGAAGTCTGTCTCAGAAGTTTAAAGCTTTAGCATTTTATTTCGCAAATTCAGCTCAGGTATAAGCTAAACATGAATATATATGGCAACGGTTTCGAATTTATATCTCGCCTATTCTACAAAACTTTATAATTAAAATCCTCTCATCTAATATGTGTCTTTCCCTTGGCATGAAAATAAATTACTTTCTAAAGTGCAAAATAAGTACAAAATTCTAAAAGCAGATACACAAAGAGGTACTTATTTTATTCTGTTATAACCAATCGGATTATCCGATACAAAAATTCAAGATAGATTCAAACATGATTATAAAGTATTCATGATAACCACTGAATAAAATGGGATACAAATAGAAGCTGGCAGAAATATTTAAAAATGCAAAATATATGTATGTATTAATTTAGATGGAAATAATAGTTTTAAGGACCTGTACCTTGTACATTAAAAACAAATCTTGTTTTGAGAAAATTGCGTAGATAACAGTTAAAACGTGACTGACGTTTTTATTAACGAGTCGCTAAGTTCTAAAGCCAAGTAAACAGACAATTATTTTATAACGAATGTTGAATAGGGGTAGAAAAGAAAGTAAAGGAATGTAAGAGAAAATCGGAAGCATGCTTTTCTTTACGTAACTTAGTGTTTTAAATTTGTATAAATTCCTGATCATGAAATATGTCAAAAATAACGAGATGACTGATTACTTGCATTTGATGATCAAACAATTTAACAATTTCTAACGGTTGAGAAGCCCTTATTTTTATAATATGTATTTACATGTTACTTTCAATATATTATATATATTTATTTGTAAAGTTATAAATAATAACATTATGAAAATGGAAACAATTTCTTCTTCTTCATTTTTTACGTTATCCCTCTGAATAAAAATACATAAATTTTAACAACAAGAAGTGAAATATGAAAGCAGCTCTTCAACCTCATCACAGAATCACGTAGTCAATCAGTAGTTACACTTTACACTTCTAACAACATTAAACACAACGTACTGCAAAGCGAATCTAAAGAGCGAATCTAACCTGGAGATATCTCAGTATTCCGAACTTAATAGCTAACTACAACTGAGAAACTAGTGCTCTTGTCTGTCTTATATAGATTTCTTCTAGCCGAGATATTTCTAGGACTTTCTGTTTCTCGAAAATGCTAGAAGGCATATGAAGCTGAATTAAGGTTACAGATACATACAGCACCGATTATAGTTATTGACTTACAATATCCAATATGGCAGTGAGGGGACCGAACCAAAATGTTGCCAAATGGTCGCCAAGCTCCGATACGTTTGGCGATTTGTCGCCGAATTTGGCAACAAAATATAGTCGTGAAAATATCGCAAAATTTCCAAGACAGCCATTTGCTCAAGAGACTTGTCCCTGTATCCTGTACCTTTTCGAAATAGCTCATCTCTAGATTTTCATGTTGCGTTCTGTAGGGGACAGGAGACCACTGGGAGCTGTGCCACCGCGAAGATTTCCAGCTTTATTGCTCACTCAGTGCGACCATTTCTATATGAATTTTTTAAATATTAGAATAAAAATTTGGTTTTGACACATACATAATTTTGATATTTCTTTGACATACACTGGCAGAATTTCATACAAATATCAACAAAAATTTTGATGACACGTACATAGAATATAGAATGCATAACGCAGAATACAAATAAAGAGTTGTACACAAAATTTTGATTATATACATAATAAACAATATAGGATTTTGATGGTATGCTGAAATCTAATAATAGTTCACAGTTCATAAATAGTTCATAATTCATAAATAGTTCATAATTCATAAATAGTTCACTATCCATAACAGTTCACAGTTGATAAATCTGTTAAAGTTTATTAGTCCAAAGGGGCTTTGTCCCTGGAGGAATATTGTTTTCGTTTTGCGATTTTGCGTCGGAAACATTAAAAGCCTGTACCACTTTTCAAACTGTTGCCACAAAATATTGCAGCCCTGTATTATATTTAAAGAAATTAAATAATGAAGAATGTGCATAAATGTATGTATGTCTCTCGCATTGTGATAAAACGACGGTACCTAAAGCCATTGAATTTTGAATGCCGTAATCCTGCTGCGAATATAGGCATCTGGAAGCCCAAATTTGAAATTTGGAATTCGTTTTATTAACGATTTCATATTTTGTAAAATTGTAACGAATTTTTGATTAACAAACTTAAGGATTTCAAAGCTGGCAAAGGCAACGTTGTACAGAAAAAAAAACATTTTTATCTGCAGCGCGTGAGACTGTGCGTAGGAAGTTCTAAAGATGTGCTCAGTTTAAAATTATTTTGCGATATTGTTCTTTAACTGAATTTTATGGTTTAAATGCGAAGGACATGATATTCAATAAATAAAAGTAACATACAAAATGTTTTAAAAACGCCCCTTCGGACGTAATTTAAAATCTGAAACCTTTCAGATTTTCTTTTTTTGTTTTTTTATCTAATAAAATTAATAGTTAGTCTGAAGTAAGTTCTGATAAAGTTACGTTACTGCATTATACAGAAAAATTCAACAATTTTACATGAATTGTACTAAAATCATCTGTCCATGAAAAATTTCGTAACAAATATCATAGTAGTTTATAACATCCTCATTTAGTGCGCTTTTTATCAAACGCTTATTTAATTACAAAAATATTTAATTATTTAAAACATAGCAGCGCATTTGATTTCATAAAACGCTATCACGAGGTTTAAATATTTCCTTCAAATGGCATTACCTTTATTTTGGCAGCACAAGGTAGGTTAATCGATTAAGGCCTAGCAAATCGAGGATTATATCCCCATAGGAAGAAGTATCTACTCCCCTGTGGAACGGTGTTTGCTACACCAGGATACCTGAGCCTTTGCTCTACACCTTGTAGAATAAGTTAATAAGTTAATAGCTCTTCTATTAAAATTGATATATGATTAACCTGTCAATTAAGGATATAATTTGTGTATATATATATTTTAAGAGTTAAAGCTTAAATTTAATATACGCAATTGCAAATTAAAAACTAACAAATATGAGCAAAAGATGAAGTGGGAAGTTGATGAGCTGTTAATTAAATTAGGCCCAGAGGCTGTCGAGCTAGTGAAATGGGATATCACATGGTAAAATAATGCAAATACTAGTAGCCCGAATCCATATTAATAAATAATATGAAAATGTTACTTAAAACAAATGCATGAAAGAAAATGATAATTAACTTTACATATATATATATACACAAATACAGACATATAATGCAGTAAAATGATGGCACATAGCAATTAGATCTTGTCATTCGATGTCGTATTAAATCTGTCATTTCAAATTAAATATTCCGAGTTAGAGCAATTCAAATACTTTTCAATAATTTACATTTTTAAATTTTAACCTTTAATAATTCTCTCATACATGTAGTTTATGGTACGTCTAATATGGATGATGTATAAAATATGCCTAATTAATAATAGCTATAAATATTTGCATATCTATTAATTAAATACAAATATTTTGAATGTCGTGCATTAAAAACTGCAGTAGAACTGTTTGTATGCACCTAAAAGATGAGTTTTCTCATTGTGAGAGTATATATATATATATATATATATATATATATATACTTTCTTTTTGGTATATATATATATATATATATATATATATATATGAACATGGAATATGTTTAAGTTTTCTAATACACATTTCTCTATTAGAGAGCGTTAGATATAAACTGAATTAATAATGGCTATATGATCCTGTTCACTAAAAAAAAATATGTTTTTATTTTCCTTACAGCAGTATTATGTAAAATTAAATTGAATATATGAAAAATATGATTTTAAAATATTTATTTGTAAGGTATTTATCCCTCCTTTTTAGCATGCTTTCGTGGTGTAGTGGTCAGAAAGCTCGGTGCATATTCGAAAGGTCTGTGGTTCGAGTCCCAGCGAGGGCATTGCATGTTTCACATCTCCTGCATTAGAATAACCGAACATCTCTACATATTTATTAGGAAGAGAAAAATATTGTTTTTATTATCCTTGCGTGTATAAAAACCATGTTTTTTATTCATTCGTTTAGAAGCCGAAGGGACGTTACCATGTGTTGCAGTAAATGAATAAATAAAAATGAACAAACAAATTTATGAAAATAATAATTAATTAAGAATTCTGAAAGGGATCAGATTTCAACTATCGGCCGAAAGAATTATTTTAAAGTTTAATATAGTTTATTAGAGACACTATCGAGTGAGATAATCCAGGTGGAATAGAGAAGCATTCTATGGGATGCAATATGAATATGCATTTAAACGTTATATATCTAATGTAAATTTGAAAAGTGAAAAATACGTAATGAAATTCTATAAAAAATTTAAATTTTGAACAACATATGTGATGAATTATATATATATATATATTTATTTAAATTAATTCGATTAAAAAGTAAAAAAAAGCAATATTTATGTAAATTGCATTTATTTTTAAAAAATATTCTAGTTTGTTAATTAATTACTGACAAGTTATTTAAATTAATCCGATTAAAATGTAAAAAAAAATAATATTCATGAGAATTGCTTCTATTGCTTTTAAAAAGTTTAGTTTGTTAATGAATATCACACAGGTGAAACATAGAATAATATCTTAAGTTGTTTCGAATAACAAAACCCTCGAATTAAAAGGAAAATATCGTGTTAAAATGAGACAATGCAAAACCGTGTTTCGAGACATTTTCGGCTAGAAAAAGGAAAAGGAAGAAGAAGCAAAAAGAGAATCTCAATGGATTACGAAACAATATATATCTAAAGAGAAATATTGAAGTAAAAATGTGTGGTATGAGAAAGAAAATTTAAATCAGCCCTCTACTATATTTGTAGTTATTTTAATATAAATCAGGATAAAAGCAGCTCCTAAGGTTATTAATATAAAAGAAAATATTTTGCTGGAACAGCTTCTTAGTAAAATATCATTTAATGGATTCATATGCTCTGGGGTGTAAAATATTTATCTCTTTATATATATTTTAGTTTAGCTATTGAATTTTGAAACATGGCAAATGTCATATCAAAATATTTATTTGTTAATAATAGTTCATAAGCGGCAATTCCTTTTTACTTCCTTGTACGAAGTAAAAGAAGAATTCTAATTTCGAAAAATTTCGAGTATCATATTTCAGCGAAAATACCCATTTGAATACACTCGATTCAACAATGTTTTCTGCGTGTATCTGCTTGTACGAACAGAATAACGAACTCTTTTTCCCAAAACGGATTTTACAATGGATTCAGAAGAGAATTTTTGTGAGAGCTGTACATACGTCGGTACGTACGTATGTATCTGGCATAACCAAAAACGAATCGCCTCAGAACGTTGAAACTTTGTATATGGTACTGCTATAACATGTAGTTGTGCACCTCCCTTTTTGGTTGCAATAAGTCACAGAGAACGTATATATATATATATACGTACAACTCAAAACCGGGTAGTCGTAGAACGCTGAAATTTTGCCAATCTCTTACCCGGCTCGGTGAGCTCAGTTTTTTATACTTTGCTAAATTGTGCATTTTTTGCATTAAAAGTAATTGAATTATGTTGTTATTATATTCCGGTTAAAAGTTTTTTGACTTTAGTTAATCTGCATGCAATAGTTGTTGAATTATCAACAAGGTACAGGTTGTTTACGTGCTACTAAGCCTAATGTTGTTATGATTAACAAGATAATCATTCTTAGAATAAAGGTAAAAAAGGCTTACCTATTCTGACGATCTTCTTTCTCGTTCTTCTCCTAAGGTATTTCCGGGAATATTTTTATTAATTGCACACATGAAAGGCACTACTCATCTAAAAAAGAGAGGCTTCTAAAATAATAAGATACGTTTAATTTACATTACTAACTAATTACATACACGACACAGAGAGAAGATATTGGTTGCATCTTTAACTTAAACGTCCATTACAAGTTCTAAAGTTCAGTTATAGTTCTGTTTCATTTTCGCTGCGCGCATGGGCAAATCACGTGGTGTTTGGTGACAGTTTTAATCGCGAGAGTTTCAGCACCTAACGAACTTTTTTCAATATTTGTCTTATCCAACTTCAACAACTCTTGTCGTGTTCAACAACTCTACTAGAGGGCGCCACATCTGCTCTTCACAAAGGAAGAAATTAACTTTTTACTTATAAGATGCCTACTCAACTGGGTCAATAAGTGTAGAGTAAAAGCCGTCAGGCCGACTACTCTCTGCAACCATAATTCCCTGCCAATAATTCACCTAACGAAGTACCAGCATTTTACATGGGAAATTCTTAGTAAAACAGTGAATTAAGTCAGTTTTTGCACCGACTTGGACCAAATGTAAACTTTCACTTTTGTGCACCGAAAAATCTGTTTTCTTGCCAGTTGGCCTCATTACTTGTTTTAGCGTAGAAACGGTAATGTTAATTCTAATTTTTTTAACTCTTCTTAAATGTAATTGTTGTTTTATGTTTTTCCCTGTGTTTTACAATTTTTTATCAAGATGTTTTGAGTTTATGTGCACTTTTGTTTTTGCGGCAATCTGAGAAAATTAATTGGATGAGAAATATATTTCTGATGAAGTCCGGGGAAATAAGTGTAAGTGAAAAGGCAGCAAAAATATGCATAATTTATACAGGCCATACAATGAAGTCATATGGTGTCCACATCAGATTTTTTTTTAGTTATGAGTACTACGGAGACGTTGGGGAATATAATAACTTTCCCTAGCTGAAAAAAATGTATGGCATCAGTACTTATTAGTTAGGATAAATCTTAAATAAAAGAAATGTAAATGTTACAAATATGGTTCACTTTTTTATTGTGTATTAAACCATTAAACGGCTCCTCACTTTAACTTACTAGTTTCTGAATATCAATAACAAAGTCAGAAGCTGAATATTCTTTGTCCATTTCTACTTTAGAATTCACAAATACCAGTGTACGAGAAAATGTGGTCTTTCATGGAGTCAGCCCGACCTTCTGTGTTCACCCAGTCAAACAGGGAAGGCGTGCAAAGAGTGCTTCAGGGGGACTATGCTTTCCTCATGGAATCTACATCTATTGAATATGAAACTCAGCGAAATTGCGAGCTCACGCAAATAGGAGGTCTTCTTGACACAAAAGGATACGGAATTGCAACGCCACAAGGTATTCTTTTTTCCTGTTCCTATTTTGCCGTGTTTTGAATCTTAGCTTGTGATACGAAAATGGTTTTTTAAAAAGCCTAAATAAAAAATTACTTTTTACGTCCTTGTAGATTGAAGATTATTGATTAGAACTTTCTTTCTGCTTATGCAAGTTATCAAACTTTTTATGCGTACGTGACATTATCGACATAAACACAGTTTCTATTTAAAGAGTCTGTTTGAATAGAATGCACTCCTACTGAGGCATAAATAGTGTTTCTCAAAATTATGGAGCTGAAAATCTTTGAATGAGGAATTTATTACATTTTAGTTAAACTTGCAGTGGAATTTGAGAGGTAAAATCTGCTCAGATTCACTTTCGTTTGATATTGGTGTCAGGTAAATAGCTATGTATTCATCTGAGACCTGTTTAAAATTAACGATATAAAAATTTTATTTTTCTATCAATCTAAAAATGACGTAAAATGTTTCGTTTCATTTATGCAACACAATTTAACTTTTAGAAGCCTTTACAACTTTGCATTGTAACGTTTCACAACTTAGTACACTTCAAAAAAAAAGTGGGGGACAGTTCTATATCTCCCGTTCTACTGGCCCGATTGACGAAATTCAAATTGCGTTTTTCATGTCTCAAAAGTGCGACTTAGGATATATATTACATTATATATAGCATTGTTATCATTTAGGTATTTTGACACAAAAGCGGGCTTTTCCTGAAATGGCATGCCAAATTTTTTTCATATTTCGTTCTACGATTCAAATTATGCCTAAATATTAAATTTTGTAAAATTTCACGAGACATTTGCGGAGAAATTCTAAAATTTACTTTGGCGCAGTTTTTTCAATCTGCGCCAAAGATAATTCACTTGACGAACTTCATAACATATGGCAACCTATTTTTCTTTAACTTTTTACATTGTTTATGAGAGGAAAACAGTCACATCCTTCCTACTTTCAAATAATTTTAACAAAGTGCCTAAGCCCTATTATGTTATTATCGCTTTCAACAAATATGTCGAATTTTGAAACGCGCCAATATGTAAATTTACGTGTATCTTAGGAAATTTTGAATAAAAAACTGTAATTTTTGTAGTAAAGCTAGAAGTACATGTACTTTAAGAGGATGTATAATTGAAAAGGTTTTTAGAAAAGAAATATAAAAAATATTTAAATAAACAAATTTAAAAAAAATAAATTATAAAAAATCGTCGAATTTAATTTGGAATGAAAGTAAATTTCAAAATGTGAAAGGAGGAATAAAATAAATTTAATAAAAAAAAGAAATATTAATAGATATGTATCGAATTTACTTAACACAAGGAGCTAAAAAATTTTGAGAGATAATTGTTTAAAAACTACTTGTGCGAATTTTACAAAACATAGCAGTTGGGGATAATTTTGGTCATAGAATCGAAATAAAGAAAAAAATCGCCATGTTATTTCAGAAAAAAACCGATTTTTTGTTAAAATACCGATGATAGAACAATGTTCTATATAAATTTAATACATATCCTATGTCGCGCTTTCGATACATGAAAATCTCAAGTTGAATTTCATGAATCGGCCCAGTAGAACGGGAGATATAGAACTGTCTTTTTCTTTGCGAGGAAAGAAAAACTTAGGCAAGTATTTAAAAAAATTTCAGTTTCTAACGCTAAAAACTAGGAATGGATATGGGAGTTTAATTTGCTTTACGTGTGTACCAGAAAGCCATGAATTAAGGCAGTTGTATTTTATGAGTTTTTAGCTCGGCTTCATACCTGAACAATGCATCCATCCTCAGTAACTTTAAAGTAACTTCTAAAACACAGTAAATGTATAATATTCCCTAATATTTTGCTTAAAATCCGAGCTCAGCGATACAAATCCTACTTACCATTTATAATAAGAAGCTAAGTTTTCCGTTTTCGTTGCTTACAAAATATATAGTATGGTAAAATATTTATTAATATTGTCTAGAGCAAAGAAAAAAGAATTAAAAGAAAATTTGTGAAAATGGTACAAAACGAAAATATTAGGAAAAAATTGAAGGAATTATTGCTATTAAACGGAAATAAATTGACTTTTCAAGGAAAATAAACCTATTTCCGATCAGTTAACGATAATTCACAGAAGCAAATGTGTTTCGTTGTATTAATATGGAAGAACCGATTGTAAAATACCAAGCCAGGAAAATGTTGAGTCAAAACTGATTCTAAGTACTATTTAAGAACTAGTTAATTTAAGAGTGTACATTAAAGTAACAATTTAGAAGTTCGCCAGTTGGATTCAAAGCGCAAATCAAGAACGAATTATTTAAGTAAAGATTTGAATATGCTTGCATAAAGACCCTTCCTCGACACATTTGCTGCTTTTCATAGTAGGACAATACAGAAACATCATAAACATAAAAGGAACTAAAACATTGTAAAAATGTAAAAAATAAGAATAAATTTTAAACATTCTTATTGTATTAAAATAAATTCGTAAATTGTATGAGACCTTAAAAATTCTACTCCCTGAAACGATATAGTGGTTAAGGGAGCCTACTGCGGTATTGAAGGGCCGGGGTTCGAATCCCCGAGAAGGCATGGATGTTCGTAAATGTATAGTGTCTTAGTGGCGTGGGTGCACTCTAAATATATGGCGAACCGAAATTCCTCTCCCGTGGTTTGATCTTAAAGGGAAAAGGTGGGAGACCCTCAGGCAGGCCCTACAGGCTACTCTCCTCCAAAATTGGGGTGGAAAGTTGAAATTCAACCTTCTTGAGTCTCTGGTAACCATTCTTTGATGAAAAATACATGGACAAGACAACAAAAACTCTGAACATCTGCATAAATGTTATGCATTAAAAAGGCTAGAAAAGAATTAAAGTTAACTAACATGCTTGTTAAATTCAATCAAAGAGCGAAATGGCAGAGTCGATCAACGTTCCTTATAACTGAATGCGACTAGAGTTGTTATATTTAGGATAAGAGATTGTTTCAGTAGACGTGTTAAGCTCTATTTTAAGATGACGAAGATTTTTGTAAGTGTGCAGTGTTTGTGAGGCAGGGGTTACTTAAAATAATAGTCCTCGAAAGTCCTT
>KK113953.1:152634-233000 GCA_000611955.2 Stegodyphus mimosarum
TTTGAGCAGATTGTCACCAGTGTTGTTCTTCATGAAAGCTGACAAGGATTTTCATTTTCTCATGGCTGTAAATCGAACACCGTTTGTATGCATTCTGAGCAACTTTCTTGATGGTAATTCTCGGATGAGGAGTATTGGCTATTCCCATCTAATACTTTAAGTTTCAAATGACCCGCTGTTTGAAAAACAACAACAACATTCTTAATTTTATTACTATGTTATTTCAATACTTGTTTGAAAAAATCATTCAAAAATTGTTCCTGCAAGCTTTGTAATCGTTCTAATCATAGTTTCAAGGGCCCACCAGCGGCCGAGAAGTAACGTCACTAAACATTTGCCGCTCCATCCGAGATTCGAATCCCGCGAACGGGCTGTCCCCCATGGTAACTAGTTTGCCTTAGAAAGTCATCTACAAAGGCATCCTTCCTCTCAGGCAGATAGCCCTCGAGACTGCCGTAATCACATAAACTAACCATAGTTTCAAGACAAATCGATGAATAAATTCTTTCATTAATTTCCACGCAAATATTTGCAATTCATAACAGAAGCAGATTTGTTTAAATATCCGAAATATGAAATGCTCAGTTAACATCCTTTTGCGTTTACTATTCGTTTAACTGCTTCAAATCGCTTTACAACTTCAAAATCAGCGTACATTCATATTTTTAGCATTTTTACTGGTTTTAAAATGCAAAAGATCTAGTTATCTGAGTTCAGCTGACCTTTTTATTGTGAAACCGTGCTCAGAGCTTCACGCAGCACTCTAAACTGGAATTTATTTGCAGAATAATTTATAGACTTAAAAATGGAATGTTGTTTAAATCCTTTTCTTGATGCCAAAGAAAAAAATGAAATTCAATAAATGCTTCTTTTTTTCCGGGAAATATTAAAACATAGATTAGTTTTATAATACTTATAATAATTTTATAATTGTTACTAATAATTGTACTTACTTATTGTTACTAATAATACTTACTTAATAACTTTATAATTGTTACTTGCGTACGGGTTCTTTATATATTGACTGCACAAGCCGTAAAAAGTTAACAAAAATTTATTCTTTCCACAAGAAATAAATTAAAATCCTGAAATATTTCTTCACAGATCTTCGCAGATCTTCGCACAATATCAAAATATCTCAAACGATTAGCAAAACCTCAATTCAAAACAGATAAAATAATTCTATTCTATCTCACAGCGAAATCGCTAGAATCAATACAGCATTAAGTAAACAAACAGCAGTTCGCTCTTTACAGCTACAGGTATAACAGCAACAACAACAACTGAGATGAGTCTAGTCTAGTCTGGAAATCTATCGCCGGGATACCACATAAGATGCGGTGTATCCTGCTCACTGAAGTTTGCAACAAAGTGCTCCTAATGTATTTTCCCTGACAAGTAAGCAAGATAACTGAAGCAAGAGAGAAGAAAGATGAGAGTAGAGAAAAGAACAGGGGTGCCAGACACCGCAGTGTAAGGAACCAAGACCAACGATGGAGAGGATATCCTGACAAGTCATAATTCATGAGCAAGTGCTATGAGTACATAGCAAAATACAGTAAATTAAAATATAAGGAATACATAAACAATAATAATGAATAACAAATAAGAGTACGTGAAACACAGCAAATTCAATAAATTTAAGAACATACAGTAATAGATGAAGTTAATATTTACATATATACACTGCAGCAATAACTGCAAAGTTTAATTATTATGTCGGGAAGTTTAGGTCTCTAGTCAAATGTGCCGCAAGAGGTCTTAGGTTGTAGTCTTCTTCAAGGGCTACGTAGTCAAAAACTGAGAATTTATTTAAGTGTTCACATCTTAGTGCCTTTTTAAAGAAATTTCTATTTAGTCTGTGTAAATATTCATTCAGGTATTCAATCCTGAGATCCTTATGCAAAGTTTCATTCTTGACATAGAAATGAGCGTTCGTAATAAGTCGCAAGGCCTTGTTTTGCAGTATTTGTAATTTTTCTATATCCTTCCTAATATAGGTGGCCCAAGCTGGAGAGGCATAAGTCAGGATTGGTCTAATGATTGCGATATAAATGTGCCTTTTCTTGGCAAGTTCTAAATTTGATTTAGAGCCGATTAGTGGTACCAGACTAGTTAAGGCAGCGATTGCTTTCCCTTTCACACTGTTAACATGTTGTTTCCATGTGAGTTTCTCATTTATGATAACTCCTAAGTAGGTTGCATGCTTCACGACGGGTACCACTGTACCAAAAAGAATCAATCTCTCCGTGATTGGCTTCCTAGTTCGTGTTCGTCTAACGATGAGAAGCTTGGACTTTGCCGCGTTAATGGATATTCTCCATTTTTCACACCATTTTTCTATTGCAGGCATGAGTAGCTGTAATTTTTTCACTGCATAGTCAGGACTTATAGATCTAGTTGCTATAGCGGTGTCATCCGCATAACATCCGAGGTAATGGTTCGTAGTAATTCCGTCTTTTGGGAAATCAGCCACATATATGATATA
Source organism: Stegodyphus mimosarum (assembly GCA_000611955.2). Taxonomy (NCBI): domain Eukaryota; kingdom Metazoa; phylum Arthropoda; class Arachnida; order Araneae; family Eresidae; genus Stegodyphus; species Stegodyphus mimosarum. The sequence goes on from KK113953.1 coordinate 155,123, forward strand.
GAGAAGCGGGCCTAAGATAGAACCCTGGGGGACCCCAGCGCCCAGCCTTTGATGTCCTGAAGTGTCGCTGCCTACGGAAACATAGAAGGTTCTTTCTCTGATAAATGAGTAGATGAGATGCACCAACTCTCTACTGAAGTTGAAATTTATTAGTTTATAAATAAGCCCCTCATGCCAGACGCGGTCGAATGCTTTCGCCACGTCCAGCATGAGTAAGGCGACAATCTGTTTGATGTGCAGCGCCTCACCTAGATATTCTGTGAGACGGACTAACTGCTTAGTTGTAGACAGTCCTGCTCTAAAACCGAATTGTTCCGATGGCAAGATATCCAAATATGGTTGCATTCTTTTTAATATTATCCGTTCGAGAATTTTTCCAAGGCCTGGAAGTAAGCTAATCGGCCTAAAACCTTCTGCCCGCGTACAGTCCTTTCCCGGTTTCGGGAGCAGAATCACCTTTGCTTTTTTCCAAATATATGGGAAATATGACAAGTCCAGACATCTATTTAAAATTTTTACATATCTGAGAAGTATACAGTCCGGTAGATATTTGATTGTGAGATTTGTGATCTCATCAAAGCCAGGTGCCTTGCGCATGCGCAGACGTTTTACGATATCCTTAATTTCCTGTAAATTAGTATGCTCTATCCTGTTAGGAGCAGGTTGTTCTATCATCCAGTTTTGTAGATAGTGTCGGACTTCATATACAAAATTTATGTCGCAAGGATCTTCGTGGGGTGTAAATTGATGAGATAAATGTTCCGCTAAGACTTCTGCCTTATCCTTGTCCGTAAGTGCTATGACTTGATTCGAATAAATTGGTTTGTTTACCGTCCGTTTTGACTTAAGTCTTCTTGCAAAGGACCAGAAGCCGTCTCTAGTATTATTAAAGGAAAGTATTTTATCCTCCCATAATTCTTGTTTGTAATTTATAATGTCTGTTTTAATTTCCCTATTGAGTTTATTTAAATTGATTTTCAGCCTGGGATCCCAGGTTCGATTCCACCGTTTTCTCATCCGGTTTCTTTCTTTGATCTTTTCCCTTATGAATTTTGGGAGTAAGCCTGCATATTGCTGCGCTGGAACTTGTTTAGTTGCATTTTTATATGCATCTTTAATATCATTAGTTAACTTATGGACTTCCATTTCGATGGCATTCGTGTCATGTAAGTTTATTTCTGATGGTTCAGATTCCGATAGAAGATAATCAAAAATTTCCCAGTCCGTCTGTTTCTTCATTTTATTATTTAATATTTGTGACGTGCCCAAAGTAATTACTACAGGTACATGGTCTGATGTCAGATCTTGCAGAACTTCTAAACACATTGGGATGTCTGTGGTTGATAGGACTATATCTAAAATGTCACCCCTGCCTGGGTTACTAGGGAGAAATGTATAGTCCGTCGGAGCATAAAAATATACAGGATGATTTAATATGTATTTTAAAAGAGCTGCTCCATTTCTATTAGAAAATCTACACCCCCACTCTCTGCTTTTAGCATTTAAGTCGCCTGCAAGAATGGTGGGTTTGTCCAGAGGTAGAAGTTCTTCCATGATTTTCTCTTTGATGTATCTGTGTGGCGGATTATACAAGGCCGTAAAGTACGTAATTCCATAATCTGGTAATAGAACTGAGACTGTAACGGCTTCATGACCATTCTGCCGATCTTCTTTAATTAAGCACGATTGAAGTGAGCTCTTTACTAAAATGGCCACTCCTCCGCCTCTGTGTGTGAGCCTGTCACAGCGGTAACTTTTATAGTTTGATACATTAATTCTATTACTTGGAGTGGCATGCGTCTCCGTCAGGAGTGCTATATCAATAGCCTGTGCATGTAGAAAATATTCAAGTTCATTAATTTTATTAAAAATGCTATGGGCATTCCATGTCACTAACTTTATTGAAGCTCTCGTATTAATTCGAGGGCCCATTATTTGATGTAGTGTTTGTCTTGGTTTCCTGACTAATTTTTGTTATTTCTCTCATTTGTTGGGAAATTTGGAATCCAGCTGTTTTTATAACAGCGACCAACTCTGCCAGATCAGAAAAGACCTTTTTCGCTTCAGTAAGAGTGTCAGAGTATAAGCCCGATGATAAGGCCTGCGCATAACTCTTATTTTCAATTACTCGATTCGAGTAATTTTTATTGCGCTCAGTTTTCTTCTTTGGATACTTCTCGCATCCTTTAAAACTACTAGTGTGTTCCAGCCCACAGTTTGCGCAGCAAAGTGGAACATTATCATTGTTTTTATTTGGGCAATCTCTGGACTCGTGTTCCTCACCACATCTGACACAGCGTGGTCTATAGTTACAACCCGATTGGGTATGGTTGAACCCCTGGCAGCGAAAACACTGCAGGGGTCCTTGGCGTCCTAAATATTCCCTTATAGAGATTTTCATTCCACACAGAAATCGTTCTAAATATATGCTCTTTGATTTTTCAGACTTAGGCAGTGTCACTAAGAAAAGTGGGAGCTGAGTCACCTCACCTTGTCTGCGTCTAGTCATTTGTTTTATGTCTTCTATCTCGTATTCTAAATTTAATAATTCCTCTTTGATGTATTCTAATTCTGTATCTTCGGTTAATCCCCTAATAACAACCTTCAATTTTCGGTCTTGAGGGAGGGAGTAAGAATGGTGCTCAATATCAAGCTCTTTTAGTAATTTGACTATGCCTCTATAACTTTCTGCAGAATCTGCAAAAATCTTTACTTTATTTTCATAAAACTGTCCATAGTTTCCTAATTTTCGTTCCTTCATAAACTTTTGGATATCACTCCATTTAATTTTGTTACGAAGTATTGTAATTGGCGGTATTTTGTTAGATTTATTATCCTGATTTGCGTTTTCTGATTTTTCAACATGTTGTGATACATTATTTTCAACCTCATTTGTATCCATATTAATGTTGTTTTCATCCTGTACAGTGGGATTTACCCCAGATGTACTTGCATTTAAAGTATCAGTTTGTTGCATATTGGCAACAGGAGAAATCTGCGTTTGATTGCTAAGTTTAATTTTCTTAGCAAAATTTCGATAATTTTTGTGCCTAACTGTTTGATCGCCTCGCCTACGCGGCAAGTCACCTTCTGAACTATGATCCTGATCAAGTGTAAATTCATTCTGCGAGTCGGATTGTAAATTTATAGGGCTTCTTGCCCGTTCATTATCACTAACCTCATTACGAGACTTACTAACATTTTTCTTGTCCTTACTATTTTCATCAGCCTGCGCTGTAATTTCAGTATTAACCGCAGTTAACATATCAATCATGCTTCGCAAAAAATACAAAAGCTTTTCCTCAGTATTAGTAAGCGATCCATTTTTCTCCTGCAAAACCTCCAACTCACTAATTTGCAGATTAACAGCTTCAATAATCCTTTCCATCGCGCAACAGAAAAATCAGAAAATCCAGTCCGACGCAAAAAGCAACCGGCGCCCTGGAACCAGACACGAACGAAGCCAGTCTGGCAGACAGATGAGCCGGCGGAAGCTCACGAGGTCCCTGACAAGCACCTAACAGCGCAAGTTCACTAAAGTATGCGCAAAAAGCTTTAAAGATTATAAATAATACAGCTAAATTAATCCAGCAATCAGACATAAATGGTTCCAATCATGCAATTGATTTACAATGTCCGTAAAATTTACTTAAGTATATATATAAATACAAAAAATTAAGCGACTGCTACAAGGCAATTAATAATTACTTTACCTGAGCATGCGTTAAAAAATGCAGTACAACCAAGAAATAAGCATTAAAAAATGCTGTTGTCAATAATCATCAAACGTAGAGACAGGAATTCTACACACTTTATACACAAAAGAATGAAACTCTATTACTCTGAGATGAGCTGTTTCAACTCGGCGTTTATAAGCTTTTTAATTACCAGTAGAACAATCACGATTTTTCTAGACTTTTCTGGATGGCAACAGTAATTACGAGATATTTATTTATTAAGCATTAAATGCACGCGCTCTTTTATTATTTTTTCGACGTAGCTTTCTCTTCAAAAATCGTCTGCGTTGCACGGGGAAATAAAAAGGAATTTTAATTACAATTCTAAATAAATAGCCAAATAAATGTGAAATTCGTAACAATATCTTTTTGCACTGAATATTAATTTTTAACTCTTTTAAAACAGTTAATTAAGTACTTAATCTGATAAAAGTTTTGCATAATTAAAAAAGGAAACAGCAAGAAGGTAGTGTTAAAAAATGTAATGGAAAGATTTTATTTACTACATTTAACATTCTTATATACCGAATTGCTACATTCTGTCTAGTTCCTTTAGCTGCTGATATCTGCTTCACGAATATTTGACACATGAAGTCTCAGCTTTCTGCTATGCATTTAAACAGCTTTCATGTTTACAAATACACCGAAGCTGACGTAGGATAACGAAATAGCACCTGTTTTATTCATTTCCAAAACAAACATTTTCTTAAGTATCTATGTCCCTTCTTTAAAATAACATATTTGGGATTTTAGTTGCTATGGTAAGCAGTTATTGGCAAATCGTGACTTGTTGAACAAAAGCGAATAATCTCCGCTTCCAATTTCCAGATGCAAATTTCAACCCGTTTTCCACACAAACACCATTTGCTTTTTTAAGTGACACAACGTAGAGCCTCGGGCAGTCCTTTTGTGTGCAGTGAAACTTATTTATTTAACACTTTTCTTTCAATACATTTAGCTGTAAAAGCAAAACAGTCACGCAGTTGTTTCAAGCTTGCTATTTCATTTTCTGTAGAAACTATAACTCAATAATTGAGGTTAAAAAATACTAATTTTGCATTTTGTAAGCGTAAGTGATTCAATTGCTGTATCTCCTCAGGCATGTTCCAACGTCATTAGCTAACAAAAGCATTCATTAACATAACACAAAAAACATTGATTAACGCTCCAAAGAACATAATGATGCGGTTAATGAAAACTAAAAATATCTGGGTATTGGTAAAAGCCTAATGGCAGTTAATAGCAAGCGGAAATTGAATACTTTCTGCCTTTTTAGTTTTTGCTAGGATTCAATGTTATGTAATTTGAAATTATGCTAATGTTAGCCAAGCAGGCAGTACAATTTCATGAATTGACATTAGAAATATAAATGTTTTTTAAAATAGTATCAGAATAAAGCTCGAATTTCTGAATTATTCTAAAGTAGTCCCACGTAAATTTCTTGCAACATTTTGCTAATTCATAAAATGCTATCCAGATCGATCATTTGACTTAGACAGACATTTTTGATTTTAAGTATCAGTTATTTTCATTTTGCTGTTAAATTTGAAGCAAGTTATCCGTTTCCATGATATCAGTTAATAAATATGCAAAATTTCAATTGAAAATTACGCAAAGATATATACTTTAATTTTACATGAAGATTTTAGAAGACTGTATTTATGTTAGATTACATGTATCTGATTAGATGCATTATTTGTTCTCTTATACAGTAAATGGGAGTTTGATTTTGTTCAACTGTTCTGTTTTTCGTCGCAAAAGAGCTTTCTTATGTGTATATATTTTTGTGCTGAAGAATGCATTTAATAGCAATTTCTTTAAAACGACACCAAGGATAATGGCTCTTAAAACCATTTCTAAATATCTGCATCATTTTAGTTTAAATAACTCAATAGTAAAAAGCTGCGTAATACTTTCCTTAAGCATGTGCTTCTCAGCTTCAGATAATAATAACGCTGGCTAGCTCAAAGACAGCTTTCGGTTCCTGTTATGGATAACTAAAATGTTAAAGGAAAGTAAACAGTCTACGTATTTTTTTAATAGAGTTACAGTTGTTTTAATTGTCTGTAAATATCAGTTTTTTTTCAGGTATATAGTTGTCTGTTTTATTTATTTATTAATGTTCATTGTGGCAAAGTGTTCGAGGGACATCTGCCTAAAGGGACATATACCTTCACTGAGGACTTTCTGAGGGAAACTGGGCCGTGTACGCGTTACACATGGGGAAAACCACGAAAACGCCCATACAACCAGCCCGTTCGCCGAAATTCGAATACCAGACAGAACTACGAGTGTTTAACTACACTCATGTCCATAAATTAAGGATAATTCGGAGTCACGCGGAAATCGAACTCTAAAATAAATATATCACCTGTAAAATCACTACACACATCTTCAAGAATCATATGCAAATTTCAGGAAGTAACCAGATGACACCGATGGTGCGTCACAATGACGAGAGTGTAAGAGAGTGATATATACGGAATACAGGCAAATAAGTAAAATTGTTCGCAGGCGCTTTATAAGCATTTCAGTGCAATAACCGAATAGTTATGACACAAAGGACGCATTTGGATGATTTTTTACGTGGTAGAATTATCGGCCGTCTGGAATGTGGGCGTATAAAACTGGAAGTATCAGACGAACTTGGAATTGGCCAGAGTGTCATCTCCAGGCTTTGGCAACAATTCCAAGAAGATGGTAATGTGAGTAGACGTTACAGTACAGGTCGCTCCAGAGTTACAGCGCCGAACGAGGACTGCTTTTTGGCAGTTACTGCCAAAAAAAAACAAGCGGAGCACAGCCTCAGACCTGTCTCGTCAGCTCTCTTTAGCCACTGGTACGATACTTTCAAGGCAGACCGTGTACAGACGCTTAGGGCGTTTGTTTCGGGGCGCCATGGGCGCACAATTTGTGTTTATGGATGACAACGCCCGTCCTTACCGTGCAAACATCGTAAGCGAAAGCCTTCAATCGGAGGATATCACCCGTAGGGACTGACCAGTATTCTCACCGGACTTGAATCCAGTAGAGCACGTATGGGACATACTTGACCGACGAGTTTCAGCCCGTCAACCTCCTCCTACATATCTACCGGAACTTCGGAGAGCATTGCTTTTTGAGTGGTGTAATATCTCCCACCATCAGATCGATAATTTGATACTCAGTATGTCTAGGCGTTGTACGGACTGTATTGCGTTGCCTGGGTGACATACAGCGTATTAACAATCCTACCAACCATGTAATATTGGTTTTTTGTAAATAGGTGTTTTTTGTAATTTGCTCCAGGGAGAAATATTCGCTAATTTTTTTAATAATATCAAACATATAACATCTTCTTTTGCTCTTGTTTTGCTTCTAACTCTTCCTTTGCCTGATTTTGCATTACCCTTAATTTATGGACATGAGTGTAATTTACCGTTCGGCCGCTGGTGGACCCCATTCACATAGTTGTTTCTATTCATTTCCTTTATTCATACATCTCTGATATAAGTAGCCTTATCAAATTATGTAACTGAATAAATGTAGTGAAAGGATTCGTTGAAAGTATATAGATCTTCTTGTTTAATTAGCGTTTTCATGGAAATGAGAGATCTAAAAATTCCTGGATATTTCCAGTCGCTTTTAAAAGATTAAAATCCCAGTTATTAGTTTGGCTTAGTTTGCACTCAGGAACGGTTAGATGAAATAATCCAAGACTTTAATTTCGGAATTAAGAGCTATTTTTACATTTTACTTTGAATTAACTTCAAAGAAGACGTCGCGGATTTTCTTCTAGAATTTTTCGAGTAACATTGATTATTCATAACAGAAGTACGAAAATATTCTGGCATTGAACACTATCTAATCATATCTACCATGATAGCGGAACTATTTTCTTACTAGTACGCCTTACTTCTTAAGGCGTTCATAATTCTGATATCTTATTAGATGGAGCTTTTGATACCTTGATGCCGCTGAGTCGAAAAATATAGGGAAAACAACATAACAATAAATGACTTCGTAAATAGAAAAGCACCATTATCAGAATGGCGAAATAATTTGATACCAAGATGTTGACTGTGCCTAAATTTCCTTTTTTAATGTCAGCTTTTGATCATATCTTCAAAGGAATCCAAGTGGGTTTTATGTATTCTAGATATTCTGAGTTTCCTCTTGTATCTCATTAATAATCGCGAAAATAAATCAATAAGTAAATTCAATAACATCAAACGCAAAGAAACTTCAAAGGAAGAAATACGAAAAAACTACTTTATCATTCATAATCTCTAAAAGCAAGTAAAAAGAATTAACATGCTCTGACGACTATTAGGAAGTAAATTATAGAAACTTGTACATTTAAACATGAAAAATATATCACAATTAATAATTCAAAGAAGAGCTTCAGTAATTTACGTTTACTTCCCGTCAGTTTAAAGGACAACAATGACGGAACTATTAACTTTAGGTAAAGGTGGTAATTCTATTCGTATAACATCATCTACTCATTAATGTGATTATATAATTTTCTGTGTGAAGCTTCACATCCCTGACAATGATCTACTATCTGCATTGAGGGTGATAGATGATCCTTATACAGTATGCGCCAAAATATACAATACTGAAATTCGTGCATCTCGAACATGTGTGGGCGTTTGTCGACGGGACATAGCTCCGGCTGTACGTGGTCCCGTTAGTGAAACGGAAGCTGTGTTAAGCAGTTGTTGTTGGAAATGGATCTCTCGAAGGACGAAAAAGTATTCATAGTCGACAATTATTTCCGCTCATGCGGAAGTGGTCGTGAAGGGGGACCGAGTTTGGAAAAGGTAGCAGAACAATTCCTAGAAGAGTTTAGTAAAAGGCCACCAAGTAACACATTTATGCTGTCCATTGTTACGAAATGTCGCCCTTCTGGTAGTGTACTGTCTCAACGGAAAGGGAAATATGGTTGACCAAGAACTGTTTCGACAAATGAGAATCCAGAAAGTGTCCTCCAGCAGGTGCTGCATTTGCCCCGGCGAAGTCTACGACGAATGGCCTTGAACGTCCGTTGGCCGATCGTTTAAGGACATAAGTAGATTTCCGCACCGGATACAAATTAGACAGCGCTTGACAGAGACAGATATACGAACCAGGATGGTGTATTGTGGAACATTTTGGGCTATGGTGTCCCAGGATCCAGATTTCATGAAGAATGGGTGGTTCTCCGACGAAAGTCACATTCACTTGAAGGGCTGTATCAATGGCCAGAAAACTCGCTTCCTTGGTTTTGAGCGCCAGATGCTATCGTTCAGAGACCGGCACATAGTGAGTTGGCACATAGTTGAGATGGCACATATGACAATATGCTGTGCCATCTCAGCGCACGATTTATTAGGTCCCTATTTCGTTGAAGATGAGGAAGGCAATGCTCTTACAGTCACCCAAGGACGCTACAGGGGTTTAGTGATTGAGCCGTTTCTTCAGGATTTCAGAACGTTCTCTCGTGCAAGGAACATTCAGATCAGTCTGATTCTGTCATGCAAGGAATAGTGGTATTAAAAGGATGGGGATAAAGACTTAATATTATGTTATATGTTAGGATAAAGACTTTAAGACATAAGTTAAGTCAAGATCCGATGGATAACCATCTTTTGAGTGATCGCATACTGTATCAGCTTTTAGAATGTTACTGAAAAATGTTTGATTATTTTTGATTTGATTTTCAATTTTGTATTTTTAATTGATATTTCATAATTCTTATCAAGACTTTAATAATAAGGATATGGTATTACCAGGTAAGAATATAAATGCAGGGCAGACAAGAAATTGTGTTATTTAAATTTGTCAGGACTGTGTGTTCTGTGCATGTTCTTGGCAGACATCTTAAAGTAACTCCTTAAAGTCCTAAAGTCCTGATCTGGAACAGGGAGCTAAAATCAGCTATGTTCTGGTGTAGATACTGTGCTGAAGAATAACTGCACTTGAAGGAATTTAAAATCCTCTTTTATTAAATCAATATTATTTACAAATCACTTCCCCACTCGGGAGGGATACAGAAAGTAAAACACCACACTTGGATCTAAATGAACATATGATAAATTTAAACTAAAACTAAATAGAAATTTTATTGATCTTTGCTCACAGAGCTCTTCGCGGAGTTGGCCTCTAACTAAATGATGCGTAGCAAGAATTACTAATACTAGCGCACTTGGATTTATTTCAATATTTATTTCAATCACGTAGCAAGCACTATGGCTTATAATTCAGCTGCTAGCTGGTCAGGCGAACGTCGAACAGAATGACCGTGATCTGAGACTAAAAGCTCTCTCACGCTAAGAGGTTTCTACCTCTGGTTTAAATAGTACTTGACTCTACTTCAAATTAGCATAACCTGAAAACGCGCGCTTCTTCTTTCTATCTCTTCTCAGTTGAAACTGAGAAGAGATAGAAAGATTTAAATTAAAATAAAACTTTGTTAGTTTAACTAAAACCTTACAAATTGTCTTCATGAAAGCTAATATTTTGAATTTCTGATGAAAATTCATATTTCCTTTGCATGCAGCAAATGCATCAGTATAGGTAAATTGGCCCACAAGTAGAGATATGGGATTACTTCAGAATCGTTAGATTTATTGCAAAGTAACAGAAACAGAATCAAGCTGACGCTCGAGAATTCTATTCAAAACAACCTTTCAGATCGAAGAATGCTAGAAACTCAATGTATCTTTATTCGATGCCTCGAATAATATTTTTTTTTACTAATACTGAGCCCTTAGCCGACTTCGGCTTGCCCACTACTAAGGCCAGAAGTGGTGGTTTCTTTATATGGATGCACATAATAGGCCGGCCAGCTTTGCCTCTTATGAAGGGACGGACAGTTACAACCAGCCTTCTCCGGAATTCGAAACTGGGCCCTTTGGTATCGCAGTCGTCTCCTCTATCCACTATACTGTCTGGGTGAATAATATCTGATTGTAACAAACGGTTTTCCGCCAAAAACGTTCTTAATAAAGTTAGAAAAAAAACCATGAAATCATTACGTTTAGCGCGGGTAGCTACTCCTTGTGGATAATATCACGGCAATCCCAGCAGATACAAGGTATGATCTATTTGTTAGTCAAATTCAGCTTTGCGACTCTGCCGACGGATTCATAGGACGCAGACCAACCCCCTTTTCGGCCTGTGTTGTTGAAGTGAATCTACTTTTCATCACAAATGACGATCTGGTGAAGAATTGTGCTCTTGCGTTGATATTCGAGCGGATGGATTAGTGCAGGCACGAACACGTGTACGTATCTGCTTGAGTCAGTCATGCGGCACCCAGTGATTGAACTTGCACGTCAAGTTCATGCGATGCAGAGCGCAGCTAATGGACCAGGCAGTAACGCCTTAGCAAGCTCTCGATTAGTTGCATATAATGTTCTTCCACAAGTTCTCGCAGGCTGGTTTCATCAGTAGGCCGGCCAGAGCGCTCTGCTTCTTCAATGTTATAGTCCTTGTTTTGAACTTTCGGTATCAAACGTCTACAGTGTCATATGATACAATATTAGGACCTTAAGCTGTACGCATGATTTGGTGACATTCGTAGCTGACGTTTTGCAAAAGAACTTGAAGTATGGTTCTAATCTGGTAGCGTGGTAATTTCATTCCAGACACCTTGTACTTCATGATAACAATATTTTTCTTTACAAAGTTCACAACACAGCGTTCTAATGCAAGTCTTTCTTTCAAATGCCAAAAAACATTTGGCAAAATAGGATTAAATACGCCAATGTAAACTTTTTGCCAGACCATATTTGTGGTGATGGGAAACTTTCGTTAAAACACGATATAAACAGTGGACGGGGAAAATGATTGAGCTAGAAATTTATTACACACAAATAAATAGCATTTATTACTTTCAACATGAATACACTGCTTTAAAAGACTACATTTTAACAAGTACTTACTATTCCTTACATTTTATTTTAAGCAATGATTAAATTTTTTGTTGAAATTGCGGCTTTCCGAAAATGTTTTTACATTTCAAAAAATGTTTATTTTTTTGTTTAAAGCTCCTGCGTGAAGTTCGGCACCACGTTTTATACACTTTCATAGTCGTGTAGATATTACTTGTAAACGTAAATTGAAAGCTTATTTCTCAGCCTTGTAATACCTTCAGAAATAAATTAATGAAAAGCACCTATTTCATCTTGCATAGAAATACTATATGGAAGTGTCATTAATAACAAGGATGTCATTTTAACGCCATGTGTGAAGCTTTAACATGTTATTTCACTGTCAGATGCACATGCCAAACAGAAGGTAACGCAAACAATAAATACGTACTTCTTCTTCCATCTCCGCCGCTTCTCGATTTATGCGGATATGCCTTGTCGAGATTTACGATCTATTAATATGATATAGCGGTAGTTCGGTTTATAAATTGATTTCTTTATAATGTAAAATTTTATTCGAAACCAAAAATGACGAATAATCACTGCGGGAAAATGATTGCTACATTGATAATAGATCTGGGTTCTACTGCTTTTTCATACATATAGAAATAATAAATATTGTTGTAAAATTATGTGTGTTTTGAAAATGCATAAAAGGCGGCTATTTTTATAAAATTTATTTTGGCGTCAGCATTTCGCTATTTATCGGAGAGTTTTGTAGAATTTGTTTTATTACGATGAATAATCAGTTAATTTAATAAATAAATCGCCATATAAAGACGAATTTTTTCTGTACAAGTATTTTCAAGTGCATAAAAATTTAACTGAGGATATAGAAATACCAAATGAAACTGTAACACAAATTCAATCTATATTAAGTAGAAATTTGGGAAGCACGTTTAATTTTCCTTCTTAGCGTCAATTTTAACTATAATCTAAAAGATCTTAAATTCTTTCATTAATAAAATAGATTTTTATGTGTTTTAAAAGCATTTAAAGCCGTTTACAGCTCCATAATCTTGCATCAATAACCGATTATGATTAAACGAGATATTTTAATACAATTATAACGGTCTTAAATTTCAATCACCACTTATCATGCCGCTTGATTCATTCACTCTATGCTAGTATTTTCATCTAAGTTATCAGCTTTGCTTTGAAATGAATTCATTTGCATCATTTTCTTTTAATTCTTAAATTTAAGGAAAATATTAAATTCTAATATATAACGTACACATTTTGCTTTTCACTATAGAGTCGTGAATTTTCCAATAGTTATAAAGAGGTCGTAAGATTCGGATCGAAAAATGAAAGATCCAGCTTTACAACCAGCCAATCAATAAGATCTGGGATCTTTGTAAAATTTCCTCCAAAGCAAGCACCGCGCTATGGATTTCCGATTGCGAATAATCCGCAACGTTTACACACACACATACGCTCACATACTTCCATACATGCTTTCTTTTAGGTTATTAATAAGCTGATTCAGCGAAATTATTTTCGAAGGTAAGATAAACAAATTTTTAAACTCGACTTTCTAATAGAATTTAGAAATCTTGATGATTTTGCTTAAAATGTACAGTAACCAGTTCTTAAAAGTCAAAACGTCAGTAAAATTTCAGTCAACTTGAGAATGTGGATGATTTTTACAATCATTACTATATTAGATTTTTAAAAGTAAGATAGAAAAGTGCTAATTTCTGTATAAATATTTAAATCATGTAAAAAGAACAAATTAAATACATGATTAATTAATTTCATAAAGTACTGGTTTTCCTTCAAGATATCCTTCCATTGATTATTGCGTGAAATTTTTAAATACAATAGCTGCCGCCTGACGTGATTACCTTTATCCATAACTTTTTTGATAACACTGAGCGATGAGAAAAGTATTTTTCGAAAAATTATATATATTTAACTTAATGTAAATATACTTATATAATATAAATTATTGAGAAAGTCATCGAATTTTCTGTTCGTTGCTGAGAGAAAAACTAGAAAATTAGTAGAAAATTTGCGCTAGTGCTGTAAAATTTATTCCATCTAATACGGGAAATGAAATGTGAGAGAATTACTTAAGGATTGTAAGAACCATGATCCCCTACTCATTTCGATTTTCATGAACTTGAAAATTTATAATTTATACATTTTTCAGCAGAAAAAGCAAAGCAAAAGTTAAAATACTAAAAACGGTGAAAACCAAAGTTAATCTTTTTATTCAAAGCTCCATACTGAACTTGTCAAGGGAAAGGTGTTCTGAAGCTTTATCGGAACAAAATTCGATTTATTGTTTAGTTAATTGACTTTGATTAAAGTATCAAAACACTTTTCCCTTGACACGTTCTGTTTGGAGCTTTGAATAAAATGATTAACTTTGGTTTCAAATCTTATTCAAGTATTATAAAAGTAAAACATATTTAAAACTAAACAAACTGTTTCTACCGTATTTTAAACATTGGGGTATGTGATAGCCCATGCGCCCACTCTGGTAACTTTTCTTGAATAATAATGCGTCTTTTCCGGGTTAAGAGTAATGCGCCTTTTCCGGGTTAAGAGTGCTCTATGTCCCGCTTCATATTGTTAGCGAAGCTTAATGGTTTTTTGTCCAGTTGCATGCGCATTGCATCTAAGTTTAATTACTTTGTTCCGCTGCTTCAGTAACACTGATTCAGTAACAGCGAAAGAAACTTTATGTTTAATGCTGGCAGCGGTGTAATTGCATCATCTGCCCAAGTCCGAACATAAAACGGGACAACTCATGATACCTCTAGCGATGGCAGATCTTGCGACTTCGATGGCAGCAAACAATAGCAGCACTTCAGATAACAGAACTACACCGGGTCCCAGGAAGGCGGTGTTAATCTGGGATAATGCAAGAGTCATTTTCCTAATACTCAGAGTAAATAATAGGTGGCTCTTATATCGCTTGCCCTTATATATAACCTGACCCAACACTTAAGTACACGCACTGGGTCATATGATAAAGCCATATAATTTTTAACGCTCAAACTTCTGATCTACATGCCTGGGCGTGAATTTCTTAAACTTTATTTATTGCAAGGGGAAGCGTTAAAGCTAATAGTGCTCATTTTTGCTTTATTTGTAATGGTAATGGGTAGTCTGTCATTTCTAGGTTTTACACTCAGGAAGAAATGAAAAAGTTTTATTTTCTTTTTTATGAAGCTTCATTTTTTTATTTTGTTTCTGTTTCTAGCTTTCTACGATATTCTCGGAGATGTAATTTTATGTCTATTTAAATGGTATTATGTTAAGCACGTTTTAATTTAATACCTTTTATAAATGCGATTGAAATGGACCACATAGTTGTCCTTTTTAGGCAAAACGACGTCATTCATTATTTCCTAATCCCAATTTTCTATTAAATCGATAATGTGTGGTTTTTTAAAATCTTCTAAAGCTATGTACTTTCATTTTTTAAAAGTGTCATCTTTGTTTACACAAGTATCTTTATTCCTTCTTTTATTACCTTCTAATGCATTTAAGCTTCTTCCTGATTTTCTAACAAATTTATCATCGCGATACTTCATTTTTTACATAAAAAATTAAATAAACTAAACAGAAATAGTGTGAAAAAATGCTGGAAATATCACTCGCTTTTCTCATATATAAAGACTTGTTGGAGGCGTTGCGAAGGTTATCCCTTCATACTTTTCTATTATATTTTTATTTCTAAAAATTGTTTAAAACAAATATAGTTCTGATTTATATCTGAAATTCCATTGGATTATTCTAGTTTTGCGAAGAGGGGAATTTTGTTTCGTCTGCTGGCAGTGAAACCTTATCACACAAACACACACACACACAAATATATATATATATATATATATATATATATATACATTTCTTTGCATATCCCAAATACGATGAAAATATAAAGCTATATAAATTGCATATAAAGTATTTGAAGCAGACGAGAATAGCTTCTTGGAAGAAAAATTACTTTCGTATTCTGACTCAATTCTCAAGAGCATTTTATTCGATTTTATAAAATTTGGACGCAGTAGCTTTCCACAAATAAGTAACTTTCCACTGAGAAATATTTCTAAACAGTCACAAACCTAGAATAAGTAAATGGAATTCATTTGGACTGGTTTTCCGAACTAAATCTTTCTTTTATTTAAATTATTTTTATAACTACATGCTCTTCAAAGACAACATTAATTGCATCTTCAAAATACATGTTATTCGCGACAGAATGTAAAGTTACTAATATTATTTTATTTAGCCAGTTGGTATGATTCAGACCTTTACTATCACATCTCTTTTCTGTTTCGTCACCAGAATGACACTGTTGTTTTAAATTATAATGGGTTTTTGCCTCCCCACATCGACGCTGTTTTATCTTCCCCTCCCGTTTCTTCAATAACCAAGGATTTTGGATTTTAGGATAGACCTTGTTTCAGCTTCTCGATGCCAAGTTCCTAGGTTTGCCAATTCTCATGAGAATGTAATTCTTTGGTTTTGCGTTGTTGCTGCCGACATGTAAATTTTTTCTGCAATGAGAAATTTTTGAGCTAACTTTGAATTATGTCAAATGGTTTAGTGCTTGAGTAAGTTTTGATTTGAATTTGACTGTTACTGTAATGACGTTGCCACAGTGCTGGTTGATTTGTAAGCACGAGACATGCATTTTATGTTCAAATTCTAATTTAATAAAACGGTGGTTTATACCTTTTCAAGACTGTATTGTTACTTCAGATCAAGCAATAATGCACTCCAAGTCTGCTAGAAGTTTTATGCTAGGTTATGCTATAAAGTTCCAAGACGGCATGTTGTAGTTCCTAATTTTTGAAGGCGGCATGCTGTTGCTGCCTTCAGACTAGAAACGGACTGTGACTACCTTGCTGATTACCTGCACAGATTCGGAATAGTGTCCACCCCAAACTGCATCTTATGCAACAGTGATTATGTGATGGAGGCTGAGGATCTCGGAGTATGTCCAGTTGTCTCAGGATATATTTACGATAGCTATTGGAAGTCTAGAGCACAGTTACAAGGTTTACATACTAATTAATGTGTGTTACCGATATGTTTGTTTGTTTATGATTCACTCTTTGATGTTTCTACTTTCTTTTTTATGTTTTTGGTTAGTTGTTTCTCCCTGTGTGTTTACGATGCGTGTTTTCACTCTGGCGAGTTACGTATGTCAAATGCTACTGCTAAAAACGAAAAAAAATATGCTGCCAAAGCAAACCAACTCTATAATGTTAAAATACAAAAGAATATTAAACTAAAAAGGATCGACAATTTATCATCTTGACATGGCACAAATGGTAGCGCTTTTCATGAGAAACAAAGCAGACACGGTAAGTGGATGCAGGCTTTCCGAGTTCTATGGTCAATTGTTTCGGTCATAAGTATATCCACTTTGATGAAAGCTTGCATGATATATAAAGCACACATGACTTGAAATGGTAATGTCTCCGTG
Source organism: Stegodyphus mimosarum (assembly GCA_000611955.2). Taxonomy (NCBI): domain Eukaryota; kingdom Metazoa; phylum Arthropoda; class Arachnida; order Araneae; family Eresidae; genus Stegodyphus; species Stegodyphus mimosarum. The sequence goes on from KK113953.1 coordinate 172,207, forward strand.
AATGAAGTTTTACAAAACTACAGTACGAGACGGGATATGCAATCAGTCCAGGCTTTAGGCTTATTCCCGACGGAGTGAAATCTTTGCAGCTCCTAAAATCTGCCTCTCGTTGCATCTTTAAATTATTAAAATTTAGTTGCTCCGAAATTCTGTCCCCTAGTGCACCCGCATCGGTTGCTTTCTCTGCATACAATGTGATATTATTAAACCTTTTTTTAAACGAGTCATCAAACTCTGACATATTTTCGAAACATTTAAGTTCTTTTAATGTCATAAACTGGTTAACAACCTTCGATGCACATAATGTTTCAGCGTGTTTTATGTGCAAGTATAAGCCCCCAGTAACATAACATAAAATTTATTAACACACAAATATAAGAAATAACACTAAATAATTGTGGATATAGTAATAGGCTACCTCGGCCTTCCGCATTTTGTACGCTTAGCATCTCACCTGCCACTGGCTAACAGAGCACACGCAGCGCCCTCTACCAATCTGTCATGGGTAATATGTAACATTTCTTATACAGAGAGGAAAAATACAGGAAACTAGGATCCATTGGAAACAAAATATGCTAAACATTATAAATTCTGAAAATTAGCTGTCCGTTTTAAAAGTTGAAAACACTGTACTTCTGAAAGGTTAAAAACAGCAATATCGTTTTACCATTAAATTAAATTAGAGGTTAATTTAATTTAAATTAGAGAATAAAATCTTACATACATTCAGTTAGTTAAGGTGTTTCAAAATACACCATTTTAACTTAGAAGAAAAACAAATAAATGCTTTTGTGATAGTCATGAGAAATAAAATATTCCGTCTCTCCTAGTACAATTGTACTCTTCTATAAAGTTAACTTATAACCATCATTTTAATCATAAATATATGTTCCCTAAACCTGAATAACTGTGTTTATAGGGATAAATTTAAGTTCTTGGTATGCAGAGATCAATCGAACTACTGGGCAGTGTGAGAAGGCACTATCCAACAGAATATATCAACAACTAGTATAAACATTTTGTTTTGTGCTCTTCCTCGTTATTATAAGATGATTTAGTTTAACATTTTAGTAAGAGTATTATGTCTTAGAGAAAATAAACTGCTTCATAATAAATGTTGAATCCAAAGGAGACACCTTTGGGCAAATATTTTAAAAAATTATAGTTTGGGTTTAACATTTCAGAATTAAACTGAATTTTAATATAGGCTTATAAGTCTTATTAACCGAGCACATATTGCCAAAATTACTTCGAAATATTGTCAATGAATACTCCTTCTTGGAAAGGAAACTTTTAACTCAGTATCCATGACATTTTACTCACCAGCAATTTCTTATTTTTTAATCAAAATCCATATTTTAAGCATAAGATCTTTTATTTTTTTAGGTTCTCCATATACGACTCCATTCTCCAGCGTGATATTAAGGCTTCAAGAAGATGGTGTACTACATGCTCTCAAAGAACGTTGGTGGGCTCCAGAAGGAGAACCTTGTCCACCAGAAGAAAAGAAAGTAGGAAAAGTTACTAATGAATTAAATTTGGTTAATGTTGGTGGCATCTTTTTGGTACTTTTGGCTGGTACTGGAAGTGCTTGCGTGTTAGTCGTCATAGAATTTATAACAAAAACAAGAAATAGGAGGGTAAGTATGAGGCTTATAGCTGTGCTTGTTTCTTTATATATGCAGAACATTCCTTGTTTCCTTTTACCCGAAATAGTATTGCAGGAATAAATCATATAATCTTTCAATTTATAAAATTCAACTTCCTCTATATGTTTGAAGAGTTATTAAGTTGTATACCCAAGCATATCAAGTAATCAAGTTACCCGTGTAATCAAGCACCTTTGAAAAAGAAATAGTAAGTTTATAAATGTGTAACTCTTGATTTTGGGTTTGATATGCTAATCTAGATGTCTGTATTAGGTAATCTACTTTACTGCAGGTTAGGTAATAAAGCTGATAGCTCGTAACGAAATGTGAGTCTTTTATCTAATTCACTATACCGTAACAATAGTTGTGGGCAATCGTTGAAAACAAAGACTGAATGTTCAGTTGACAGTTGATGACTGGAGACATCAAATGTCAACTTCAGATTGATAAACATGTTGGATATGCAGTGAAAATGTGCAGTTGACAGTTGACTGGAGGCAAAGACGTCATCATCCAATCGAGAGGTTAGGTCGCATTCTCTCGCCTCCTCGAATACTTAGCATTAGAAGATGCATCTAATAACATTGTGAGATATTATAGTCGCTGTGGCTCAGGACATAATTACAGAATTTGTGAAACATGTCCAGCAACAATGACAGTGACGTACCGTCAATGAATTAGGAAAACTAGACTATCCGCATTGTATACAATAGCACTTTTAATTATATTATTACTTAATATTCGAAAGCATTAAAAAACAATATTTTACCTCTTTTGAAACCAAATGCCATTCGACTTAAAGTCGGGTTTTCGCGAGAATGGGAGGAGCATGGCTCTAAGAGAAGAAGAAACTACCTTTGACATGTTCCCCTATCTGCCTTGGATATGCTATTAACTACTGGCAGCAAGTCTTAAGAAATTATAATTTTCTCGTGATTCTTAAAAGCGAAATTAATTCAGTTGTTAAAGCTGTATTACAGTTCCTCCTTATTATTCTTATGTCACGGTAAGTAATGCAAATTAAAATTATTGATGAAGTATAGGGCGAAGTCTAAAGTACGGAGATGGAAGCGGTACAGACAGAAGAGAGACATAAGAGGCAAATAGGGATTAGAAGCAAGACATAAGAGAACATAACTCCTCACATAAGAGATCATTACGGATTATGCGCAACTTATCTTTGATGCCGTTTTATGACATCGCCCTCTTGAGATCACAAACCTATGGTCTCGGTAGCTTCTCTGTGATGATTTATGAGATAATATGCAGAGGGGTTATAAAGTCCCGGACCAATTTGATGTCTAATAACTCATAAAATAATAAAGATGGATTAAAATTGTAACATAAATGGTTAGATTGACTCAAAACGTTTCATGACCCTTGTCAATGAACTTCCACGTGTGCCGACTTCGTCGCACGGAGAATATAAATTCGATATTCAGTTTCACGCCAGGTACCGGCAAGCATGGCGGCATCCACAGAGACTATTGCGATTGTAATTCTGGCTTTTTGGTCATCAATGTTCGACACTCTCCTCCTGTAAACGTTGTCCTTTACGAATTCGCAAAGGAAAAAGTCCGGCGGCGTTATATCAGGTGATCTGGGTGGCCAAGGATTTCGGCCTCCTCGCCCAATCCATTTTCCTGTAAAATGGTCATTCAAAGAACTACGAACGATGGTACCCCAATGAGGTGCTGCACCATCTTGGTGCAAAAGGACATGTGGCTGAAGCTCTTCTAGTTGTGGAAATACGACGTTTTCCAACCTATGTAAGTATACGACTGATGAGACGGTCTATTCTGTATAAAGGAAAGGCCCAATAACTCAGTCCTTACATTAGTCCGCACCACACATTAACCTTTGGGGAATCCCTGTGTGCCTCACGGCATTCAAGTGGGTTTTCAGATCCCCATATGCGCACACTATGGCAATTAAGAAAGCCAGAAAGATGAAAGGATGCTTCGTCGGAGAACATTACAGAAAAGTACAGATATTAAGACTGGGAAATGAAATTATCTGAAATTAACCACACGCGCAGACGATATTTACAAAAGTAAGGACATTCAAACCTGAAAAGGAAAATATATAAGTTATTTCATCAATACATGCCATACGTTTGTTTATATCTCCATTTTTTTATGAGTTAGTAAACATCAAAATTGGTCCGGATCTTTATAAACACCCTGTAATTTTAAAATTCACCAAAATAATGAAAAAAAGGCAAATTTACTCCACATGCTTTCATTTGTACAAGCATGAAAATTTTTAAGAATTCTAATACCCGTCAGCCTAATATGGAATATTATATAATTTTAAAATGGTTAATGATATGCAAATTAAGAAGTAATCTATTTTGATGACCTTCGGCTCTTTGAGATAAAAGGTTTTTAAGTAAATATTAAATTCGTATGACATACATGAGGTTAAAAAATAATTTATTTATTTTAGATAGATCAGTGTGACTTCCTATTTTTAACCAGTTTTCATAAATTCAACAGAATATTTTAACTATTACTGTACCCATTAGTCTTTGAACTATATCATTAGTCTTCATATCCCAAATCCAATAAACTGTGTTGTCTTCATAACCTCCTTAAGATGACCAAATCTGAAAATGACCAGCATTTCTACAAACATAAATGAATACTAGTACTCAGTTTCACCTTTCTAAGACGATCACCATTGTTGTCCACGAGCGAAAAGTCTTGGAGAGGCTCAGCATTTTCTTTAATATCTAGTGTCCCGGAAAAGTACGAACGCCACTGCGTTTAAGGTACTTTAGATTTGCTCTCTGTATAAGTCCAATTGGAGAAATAGTGTATTATTGAAACTCAAGGACTATAAGCTCATCAGTTGAAGAAACAATATATTAATGAAACTCAGATTAATCCTCTATTGTGTTTCTAGAGCTGTGTATTCAAATGTCCATTCTTCCTGAAAATTATTTTTTGGAAGACTATCAGCTCTTAGAACAGGCTGTACTAGTATACTTTATATGAAGTTGTTTTTGAATATAACAATAGTAATAATATGGTAAAATGAATTTCGTTTCCCCAAAATATAATTTTAAAGTGTATTTTGTCTTTGTCTTTCAAGAAATTCAACTGATAACATTACAAATCCTATAAGTGTGAAAAATATATAAATTAAAAGTAACAAAACTTTAAAATATGGCAGTTATAACGGATTACTCATCAAAAATAAGTATTAAAATATTGCATGATTAATTGCTCTTGCTCTATATTAAAATATTAAATTATTCCTGGAAAGAATATTAATTGTAATCTTAGATTTGTATGTTTACCAGTAAATGTGTCTAGAATTAGCATTTTACGTGCAATTTTGCATTTAAGTTAAGAAAACTGTCTTCACAAACATAATTGGAAATCATTGCCAGTTACCTTCTGATATTGAAAACCAAGTTCTACCGTAAACATAGGTCTACTGAAAACGTGCTGTATCCTAATGAAGACATGCATAAAATATCCTTAAACTTAAAATTTTATTCAAGAAAATGCAGTCAAAGACAAATTATTGTACACCGTTCCTCTGAAAATAATTTCTTCTGTTAATGGAAAACTTTCTGTTCAATTATTAGAAAGAAAATTCCTTTAATAATTAGAAAATCAAAAATTCTGCTTCTTAAAATTCAGTTTTAATTCTACTTTTCAGAGCCCCATTACTTGAGCCATAAATTTATTTTTTTTTTACTGAGAAACTGCTTCAATTTTTTATACATTTCTGCTTAACAATTTTTATGAGACTGCCTTCAATATATTTTAACTGCTCTCTTTTTAACATTACTTTAGAATTTTAATAATTCAGACTGCAATACTCTCAAACTTCAGTTATTGGAGTAGCTTTTTCTTTGTAAGTGAAACTGAAAACTTATTTTTAATCCTTATACATTCATAATGCTTCCTTTCATTTAAATAACACGAAAAGAAATATAAAACATAGAGCGTAACTTCAAAGAAGAATTTATTATTAGTTTAAGTTAATATATACGGCAGGGAGTTTGGTCAAAAATACTGGAGACGCTGCCTATGTTATGATTTCTAACATCATAATATAACATAAAGTCTGGTATAGTTATTATTAAATGTTATTATTAAATAACATACCTACTCGTATAATAACATAACATAAAGTACCTTATAATTGGTAAGTAATGGTGTGTTATTTAGAGGCTTATATTCCTTCTTTTAATTTAAGGACGTAATTAAATAAAATATAATTTGATTATTTTATTTCAAATTGTCTGTTTATTTGGGTGTTTAGGCACAAAAAAAAAGTAAAACTTAATAATATTGTATTTCCGAAATTAATTTACTTTTAGTTCTTTGTGCGAAGTAAAAAGGAAGTAGACTAATCGCGAAAAATTCCGCGTGCCATATTTCAACGAAAATATCCATTTCCACCGCTATCGAATGAAATTGAACGATGTTTTTGCGTGATATCTGTACATAAAGACAGAATAAAGGACTCTGTTTTCCAAAACGAGTTATAAAACTGATTCACAATGGATTCAGAGGAGATTATTTTCATGGCGTCTCTACGTACGTACGAGTGCATGTATGTAGAGGATATGTACAGAATGTATGTATCTCTCATAACTCAAAAACGAGTAGCCTCAGAACGTTGCAATTTTGTATATAGGACTGCAATAACATGCAGAATTGCACCTCACTTTTTGGTTTCAATCGGCCGCACCAAAAGTGTATAAATATATGTATATATGTGCCCACTCTGTTACTCGGCTCAGTGAGCTCAGGTCTTTTATATATTGGTAAATTGCGCATTTTTTTCTTTAAAAATGATTTAATTATGTTGTTCTTATCTTCCGGTTAAGGATTTTATGCCTTTAATAAATCTGCATGCAATGTTTGTAGAATTATCAACAATTTAAAAGCTGTTAAAGTGAAACTAAGCCTAATTATTTTTACCATAGCAGCCATATTTGTTTACATTTGAAACTTAGCAGAATAGTAGATTTGTTGAGAATCTATAGAAACTAAGCTTCGCAAAGATAACGCCTTTTTTATTATTGAGAGTTAAATCGTGCTTCATCCATTCTGGAATTTATTCCAGGAAATAAGTGTTTAAGATTTACTTCGTAATTTGTAATACAGATATTTTGAGTTTTAATGTATTTTTGCTTTGTCGAAAGGTGAGAAGGGAATTAATTGAATGAGAAATACTGAATCGTCTGTAAAAAACTGGAGCTTTTTAATTTCTTTTATATCTCGCTTTAGATTTATTATAGTATTTGAATAGAACATATGGGAACGTTTAGATAATTCTTCAGATGATACGATTTTTGTGCAATCGGAGTTTTAAAATGAATGAGTTGTAACGCTCTTAAGTGAAACTAGAGCCAAAGTGTTACTATGTTAAAGAAATAAAGTGAATTTTAAAGAGAACATTGGTTCTACTGTGGTTTATACGTTATCGATGAAGTAGATTTAATTCAATTCAATAAGTTTAAATGAAATGAAATAAAATTGCGTATAATTTAATATTCCGTACAAGAAAGGTCATGTGCTGTACACATCAGTTTCGTTTTTTTTTTTTATTTTGCTTTACGAAGCTGAAAATATTTTATTCTAACTTAAGGCCTTGGTATCTATTGAAATAAAATATGATAAAGGGGAAATGACGTATAATATTCCCTGTTTCCTTTCAAAGAAAATATATTTTGCATACAGGAGAGAAATTGATGACACAGTTACCCGGATTTTGCAAATATTCCTTTGACTGTTTTCCACTCACTTGAAATAATTTGATTTATGTCATAGTATAAACACTCACTTACAAAAATTAAGCTCAAAGATGTAAAATGCAAAAAAAAAATCAAAAATTACTGCTTTGATTGACACAAAATTCGGCACGAAAGTAGCATATATATTTATGCATAAAACAAAATCAATAATTATATACAGAAATGAAAACAATATTAAATTTTTGTAAGTTATCAGATAATGACATACTGGAGACATAAACAGAATTATGCATAAAGTGAAAATAAACTGCATAAATAGAAAAAAGCCATTAATAGGGCATGTGATGCTCTCATCTGTATACAACGTTTACACCTTGTGACCATGATTTCAATTAGGTGGTCAATCACCGCAGAATTAAGCAATCGCCGTTCTACTTGTAGAGCAGTTTCCAGCTCAATAAGTGTGGCTGGAGGTGGGAAACGTGAAGATACAGCACGGCTGAGAGCACCCAAAGATTTTGAATGGTATTCAGGTCGGGAGAATATGCTGCCTACGCCATACGCGCAATCCCTTCACTCTCCAGGTTGTCATCGACGATGTCAGCTCTATTGCGACGGGCGTTATCGTCCATTAAAACAAAACTAGGGCCAACTGCTGCAGCGTACGCTCTCACAATGGGTTCTAGGACTTCAACTCGAAACCGGACAGCTGTCAAAGAACCCCGTTTAAAGATGTGCAGGTTGGTGCGGTATCCTAATGAAATCCCAGTCCACACCATAATGCTTCTGCCTCGGAATGCGTGACGTTCGGTGATGTTTTGGGACTGATTGGGTGTGCGCTGTTCACGCCATATCCTTATACGCTTGTCATCTGGCTCCAGAGGAGATCTTGACTCATCAGTAAACATGACATTGCCCCAGTCAGACACATTCCAACTGGCATATTCCCGGCACCGCTATAATCGTGTCTCTCTTGATTGGACGGATAGAGGAACACAAACTTGAGGTTCCCGGGCGTACAGTCCACTCATATGTAATCTTCGGCGTACAGTAGCTGCAGATATCGCCTTACCAATGGACGCTGTAACCATAGATGTCTCATTTGTGGATGTCGCTCTGCGATTCCGCTTGGCTACAATAAGAATATATCGATCTTCCGCGGGGGTTGTAACACTTGGGCGACCGGCTATGGGCCTTCGGACAACTGTCTGTGTGGTTTGGAATTATTTTCATAAACGTGAAATTACAAAGTGATGAACGCCGAAGAAAAGAGCAACATCTGTGATCGACTATCCTGCTTTAATGCGCCCCACAGCCCGCCAGTGCTTAGAATCTTCCACTCGTCTTCTGGAAATGATAGGAACAGGTTTGTCTTGAAAACAAATTGTATGAAAATTGGTTAGTATTTATTGCTCTGGTTCTTGTGGTTAGAGAGGGTTACTGCTTTGTGTAGGATTGGTGGACTTTAATTTTATGGAATTTTGAGCCAATAGTAATTATAGAGGCGGTCCACATTTTTAGCGTCGCAAGATTTTAAGAGGCGGAGGGGAATTTTTAAAGATTTTTGCCAGGTTTTCGAGATTTTTTTAGGAGAGAGACGGCCCCGGCGCCCCTCCCCCGTTTTCGAGACCGACGCTGTCCGCTGTACGGTTCCGATTACAGGAAATTATAGGGGCGAGAACTTCTCCTAGAGCGTTGCGGGCCCCTATCATTGCATCATCGGTGAAATTGTCTGAAATCTTGCGGTTACGTCCAATTCTGACATGTTTGGTTCGGTTTCGTCGCTGATGTTTTCTCCCTTTCAGAGAAATGTCCATGAAAGTAAAAGGAAGACCGCTCCCGTTTGTATTTTTCCTGCCGTCGTCGTCATCGAGGAACTCAAATTCGCGCTGAAGCTGAAAATTACTGTTGAGAACACAGATGATGTGTCGACCTGGCCGTTGGTATTTTTTGCTGCCGTCATCGTCATCGTGGAACTTCGAATGAAATGAGGAGGTTGCTTCTAGACTGAGTACTCTGCTAGATTTGTGAAAAGGATTCCACCGTTGGTCGTATAGTGTTTTCGATGATTTCAAGAAACGGTCCGACTGCTCTTCGGGTCCTACAGTTGGTCGGTATGCGGTTTATGCGCGAGTGTTTTTTTTCTTCTCATTATGTTTATTACTAGCAATTTTACTAATATCAAAGAGTGATTTTTATTTTTTTAAATGTTTAATTGCCTTGAGTCATCGACACTGCATCGACACGGCCTGGAACTGTGTGCACCATAACTGATATAAATGCTTCTTCTTCTCCTTCTCTGTCACAAACGCCAGTTCTCCAATGGGGGTGCCATTACAGATTATCTTATGCAATAAAATATCTTAATGTATCAAGGCCAGTACTGATGTAGCACTTGCACAATACGACCACAGTTATGCACATCAAAAAATGGCATACCTGGTACTGGTAAACTGGTAATGTATGTACTATGACTGAAGCCATGAACTTTTCATGAGCTGTGATCCATCTATGAACTGCAACTCCGTACTGACACTGCACACTGTGCATACCCATCAACTTAAACCGACGACACCCACTATGCAGTTCCCAAATATGTATTACACTGTACCAAATTACATCACATTAATACCACATTAACTTAACCAAGATATTTATGTTTAATGTTTTTCCATTCAATTCTATTTGTTTATTTGCGTTTATTTGTGCATATTTATTCATATTTATACTTCACCTTTAACTGCAATGTATGGTATTGTATTGTAATGTCATTGTCACCAGCAACTGTATCTCCCGGCCATGCTCTGTACCACAAGTTATGTATGCCCTGATGATAACTTTTCAATTAACACTGATGGGTGGCGTAAGTGCGCCCCGTGGAGGTGTTCTTCTCAAGACGGTTAGTGTGAAGGAGCGACACCAGTTCTGCCAATGGCGTTGTGTTGGTGCTTCCCACACTTAGTCCTGTCCTGTCCTGCCTTGAGTCATCACTTCAATTAAGGGAGAATAAATATGAAATTCTATCAAGAAATTTAATTATATCTATATGTCGGAAGATAAATACACTGAGGTGTTACAGGTAAAAGAATAATAAGTTCTTCTACATTAGCTTTACTTGTGATCTTAAATTTCTTGAGTGCTATTTAAAATATTCGTAATTGTAAAGTAATTAGTAAGATTTTGGCAGGATTTATAACTATTTAAACACTGTAAACTTGTTTGAGACTACTTGATTACTGCTGAGTGGTAATTATGCAATTATTGTAAAGTGCATGAGTAGTAATTTTGGGTGCAATATTGTTAGTTATACATATTGTCAGATGAAAATTTTCCAGAAAATTTTGTATAATGTTTTGTAGCGGTAGTCTGATCTGCTATCCGTAATTAAAATTTTCGGAATATTAAATAAATGTACGTTATTGATTTACTATTGTACGATTTTTTGTGTTCTTATCTTGTGGTCTACTGTAGGTCACGCATGTGATCCTTTCGGAAAACATGGTTAAACTTCCATTCGAATCTGGGTAGTTTATTGCGGGAGGAGAATTTAAAGATGTTTGTAACTATACGATCAGATTTATTAATTTGTCTAAAACTGGTGTATTGACTTCTTAGTGGGAGATTTATTTTTCCATGGTGTTTTGAATTGTTGTGTGTTATACTTAAATGAAAAGTGTCTGTGGCTAACTCTAAAGTTGTATTGAAATTTATGTGTTTAGAGGAAGCAGAGAGGATTTAGTTGGTTTTAGTCGGCTATAGCATGTTGATGACTTTGTTTTGGTAATGCATCTTACTTGATTAATAAGCTTTAATTTTAACAAAACGTCAGGGAGGATATTTTCATTTCATTGTTGAACACAAGAGTTGGGAGTAGATATGATAAACCTTATTTTACTGTGTTGAGGATTTATGAGAATTTGATTTAGCTTAAAGCAGTTAGTTTCAGTACACCAGTATCTTTGAATTGATTTAATGAATACAGTATATTTTTACGAGAAATTTAGCATTGTATTTTTAAGCACTAAGTTAGGGTTAGGTCATGCAGAGAGTTAAATGTAAAAAGCAAACCCTTAAATTTTTCCTTCGCAACATGTTCTTTTTTTTGTCCCACGTATCGTGAGCAGAAGCAAATTTCTTTTATAAACTCCTCAAAGAAGGCATCCTTTCCTTTGATAGGAAAGTCAAATGTTTTTGAAGAAATAAAATAATCGAATTCCATCGTTCCCCATAGGCAGAGTCCTGATGAGCTATGCCACATTCAGTTATGCAAGTAAACAAACAAACGATAATATCTTAAATTTCGACATGGATTCAGTGAAACAGTTCTTGGTAATGTTTTTCAATTCTTATTAATTTTTATGAAGCTGTGTATGGGAACGGATTTAAACAGCTGTTATCAATTTTCATAAAGTTTCAATATGGTTCTGAAGAAGTTTTTTATTATGTTTGAAAAGCGTTTTATTGCAAATTAATACGATGAACAGTACATCTAAACTACCCGTGATAGTTTTTGGAACGTATAATTCATTTATACATTTAGTTTGGGGCATAGAATTCCATGCTTATCTTTGATATTTGATCTTAGTTTCTATAAAATAAACAAAGAAAGCGAAAAAAATTAATTTCAAATTCGTTCTAGAAATTCAACCATAGATCAATTAGAATGCTTTATTAATTATGTCAAGAAATGTCATCCAAGGGAGGACACTTGGTGACACATTTTAATTCTCCAAAATCATCAGTTTCAAACTTTGACATTCCAGTGTTATTATTTGTCACTCAGTCAAATTTTTCATTCATTGGTTTTTAAATCTTTAAAGACTGCTTCTTATTCTTAATATATCTTTGTCACCTCTTGCGGATTTATTACGACAGAATATTTAGAATATATTATAAAATGGTCATGTTTATAGCATTTATTCTAATTATACGGAGACGTTTTATGAGTACCATTGCCATATTATACTATCACATATTTCTTATCATAATATTTATTATACAACGATAATATTTATTACATTATTATAGTTTTTAATATTGTAGGGTGGTAATAGTAATAAATGTTATTATAGTACTTTAGAATTATTCCAGTAATGTTAGATCAGGTGCCTCATAGAGTTCAAATGTATTGTATATGAATTTTTATTCTTTGAGTTGTTCTTTTAACACAATTCTGTTTTTCTTTTCCTTCACAGAAAAGACGTCGGAGGTAGTAAAGACCATTTCTCTGATGCCTAATACATCGTAAGTAACAGCTTTAAATCCTTCAGCTCATGCTTTAAGCATTAAACTTCTGTCTTTAACAAATCCTCTGAACAAACAAATAACGAAGCTTTTTATTAGCTTCAATGACCTATTCAAATATTGAAACAAAAAGAATCAATGTTCTCTGATTTTTCTTTCAGATACTGCAATTTACATATTCAACGACAGATGTGCGATTAGTTAATTTTCCCATCCATATTACAGTCTTAATGGTTTTCATGCTCACAACATTAACTTAATTAACTTACATTTAAAACTTAACTTTAAAATACCATGAGTAACTTAAACTTCCTTTGTTGCTTGCATAAATATTTATAGAGATAAAGAAAGGAAAATTTAGAGAATCTAAACGCTACAGCATGGCGACCATATAACAAACCTAATATTGTCACAGAGAAACGGATAATTACGGAATGTCTAAATGAAATGAGACACACTTGAAATATAATTAAGGAAGAAGTATTGATTAGAATAAATTTTATGAAAGGACCTTGAAAGAATGTAACGGAAGCTATTCATGATATATTATTATAGCATCTACCAATTAATTATTTAAATGCAAACATTGTGTATGTAATCATTATCTTGACATCGGAAAGAAAATTTTTATTAACGAATAAGTGAAACAATAAAATAGTCCTTGAGGAACACCCATTTCTTTAAGAATCGATATTTTTAATGAACGGGAAAAATGATGAGGATTATTTTTTTAAGTGTTCCATGTTTTTAAAAGAATATTTTAGAGCTTAAATATGTATCTTAAAATCAAGCATTAAGCATTCCTATGTAAAGGATTTTGAAACATTTTTCTATATGAATCATAAACTCGAAAATAATATTAAAATGATAAAACGTAGTAAACGGTAAAAAATAAATGCAAAGGGATTTTATATTTTTTGGAGGGGGGCTGGGTGTGGATTATGAGTTTAGAAGCAAAGAAGAAAAACATGACCACCGCCCAGACGGCATTGTGGTTAGAGGGACTACTGCAATACTGATGAGCTCGGATTTGAATACCGTAGGAAGCACGGATGTTTGTAAATGTATAGTGTCTTTGTGACAGAGGGGGCACACTAAATACATAAATCCTCACGAGAGGTTGATGGTTGGGGAAGAACCCGGTGGAGCAGTGGCTAGTGCGTCGCGCAGCAGCACTACAGGTCCGGGGTTCGATCCTCCGGCTGGGCAAGGTTGACTCAGGCTTTCATCCCTTGAGAAGGTCAATAAAATGAATACCAAGTTAGCTTGGGGACCAAACACTGGGGGTCCTGCTATAAGCTGACCACTTGTCCAGGTAATATGCACAAGCACCCCGGAGCCCAGGTCTAGAAAGCAGATATCAGAACACTACCGTCCATGACTCTCTAAGAGGTATTTGTGCCGTCCAGTTTAGTTTTTAGAGAATTCTTTTGTTATCGTCAGACAAGTGAGATAAGTCACAACACAACACAAACGAGACTTTATTTTAAACACCCATACCTTACAAGATTATTTTACCATAAAATTTTTTTCTGAACGAAAATGTGTTGTTTCCATTAAATTTTTCATGGGCCAGTGTAAAAATTTAGACTGTACTTCTATTGAGTTTGTTCGCTTGCACTCTGAGGCAGCTAGTAATAACTTATTCTCTTTTTAAAGAATTTTAGCATATAGGTACTTATTATCTAAAATGAATTATTTTTTAATTGCAGAAAATACATTTCTTAACTATCGGTTCTTGGATTTTCAGAGTGAAACAAAAGAACTATGGCTCACGGCAATTCAATTCAGAGTCACTATTCTAGTCAATGCGAAACTTAAAATTAGAGCGAAAAGCAACTACAAAATATATGTTAAAGTAAAATTGCTTTCCCATGAAATTTTCGCCAGTGTTATGATAGTAGAAAATATGACTGCAGCCAACCCATTCAGCTAGCGGAATAGCTGATTGGGTTGTGTTTCCAATGTATTTGTTGAAGTACTTCCAATTTTCAAGATTCAAATCAGAGGTAGTGTGGGTAACAAGTTTTCTAAAACAAAAATGTTACTGTAAATTTATAACATATATGTCAGGCCATGTATGTGAACATCTTTCAAATGTTACTTTTCAATTTAAGAGTTTTGATAATAGGTAGTGTTCATTTAAGTTCTATTTAGCCTATAAATTATAAAATTCACGATGAAATGTTTTAAGTGAAGTTTATTGGTCGCGTATTATAAACTAAACAAATCTACAATCACAAAACAAAATGCTTCACCTTGGAGAGATACACCAGGTGAACGTAATGCTGCTAACAACCGAAACGTATTTGTGACGTAAAAAATTCACTTGGACTGGCACTTTCAGCTTATTGCAATTGAATTTGAAGTTCACTTACCGAGTCTACTAATCCAAGTTTGTGACCACTCTAGAGCACCTGCATTCAGCTAAATTTTTCTGTAGCTGGAACAGCATGTAATCAGTCTTATTGACTAATATATATGCTGCTTATAAGCGAACCGCTATATATACACTGGTGTCCAAAAGTTAAGCATAAATTGTAAAATGCGAAAAACATGGAGTAAATATTCGTAAAATTATTCCAAATTTCTTGCGGATATTAATTGGGTGAAGAAGAAACATTGCATTCATGCAAAGCATTTCAGTCGACTACGTCCTGCGCGAAACACCTGCGCATGTCGGAACGCAGAGAAACCGATTCACGCAGCATAGGCAGTTCAGCCAAGTTTTGGGCAACTGTTGTGCGAAAGAACGTTGTTAACCATCAAACAAGTTGAATGATGGCACAAAGACGCCAAATGGAGATGTTTGCGAAAGTAAGAATTGTTGGAATGCTGGAATCCGGACGATCACAAACCGAAGTGTCTCGAATTCTGAATGTGAACCAGTCTCTGATCTCAAGACTGTGGCAGAGGTTTCAAAGTACCGGAGATGTTACCCGACAACCAGTATCAGGTCCACCAAGAGTCATAACCCCTCGCCAAGACCGATATCTGGTAATAAGTGCGCGACATCAGAGGGGAAGTACTGCCAGAGCACTGGGTTCGGCGCTCACAGTCGCCACAGGAATACGAATTTCGAGACAAACTGTTTACAGGAGACACAATCATACTGGCCTGTATGCCAGAAGACCAGTTTGCATTCCCCTCACGTCTGCGCAGAAACGCGCTCGTTTGAACTGGAGTTTGAAACATCAACATTGGAGTGTTGGATAGGGAGCCAATGTGATGTTCAGTGACGAGTCCCGGTTTAGTCTGAGTACTAATTCTCGTCGGGTAACGATATGGAGAGAACGTGGAACACGTTTTGAACCAAGAAACATATCGGAAAGACATCATTTTCCATCAAGGGGAGTAATGGTATGGGCAGGCATCATGATGGACGGCCGCACAGACCTCCATTTCTTTGACACGGGGTCTGTGACTGGTCAAAGATACAGAGACGAAGTTCTTGAGCCTTATGTTCGCTTGTTTCGAGGTGCTGTCGGCCCTGACTTCATATTCATGGATGTCCATGAATATGAAGTCCATGAATATGAAGTCATGTCACTTACCGGTGCTGGTTGATGACTTCCTTGAAACAGAAAACATCTAGCGCATGTCGTGGCCTGCGAACTCCCCTGATTTAAATCCTATCGAGCATGTATGGGATATGCTCGGAAGACAAATTGAAGCCCTTTCGCACCCACCAAGCTCCGTTACAGAACTGAAGAGAATTCTTCAAGAAGCTTGGAACCGTTTGAGCCCACAACTCATTTATCATCTCATAGCAAGTATGGTAAATCGCTGTGCAGCGTGCCTGGCTGTCAGAGGTGACCACACGCCTTATTAAACTGCAGCATCAGTAATTTATTTAATGTTTTCTTTCATTTTTTCTTTAAAGTGTGAACACTTGCTATTCTCAGTTTTCTTTTAAACTGCTACTTTGGATAATAAAATTAATTATTATTGTTCTTTTGATTTGCTTCCTTAGTTTATAACCATTTTACACTCGCATATCACGTTTCCCGCCATTCTGATTTACAATTCCTTCTTTATTCACATAATTATCAATTATGCTTAACTTTTGGACACCAGTGTATATTGTTGCGTTATACGGGTTTGTGGATTTGAGAGTAGATGAAAACACGATGCAGAACAATAAAAAGCACAATTTATTTACAAGAATCACTATTTACAGCACAGTTCCAAAATTACCTTTAAAGCGTCGAAAATCTACAATAAATACGCTGAAACAATCAGCAACACAGCTTCAGGCTGTAACTGTAAAGGTAGCTTCACGGCAACACTAAACTTATAATAGACACAGTGGAACAATCAAAAATACACTGTCAAGCTATACTTCGTATATAGCTTCACGGCAAAGCACTATCTCGATCGCTTTCCGTTCACAAAACTCTCGCGTAGTTTAGCACTCACAGTAAGCAGCTATTGTCACAATTCTGACAATGCCGGCTCTCAGAAACGCAAGGGTTTATATAGCTTTTCCTTAGGTTACACAGGTTTCGAGAAATATCTCGACAGAAGTTATTCTAGAAGCTTCCTGAATGGACCATGGGATATCGCCCATTTGGTCGCCAAATGGGCGATAAAGTCGCCAATCTGGCAACCCTACCATACACTATTTTATGTCAACCCTAGGGTTATGCCGGAAACCTTACATACAGGCGCAACCGCCGAATTTTTCGCAACAATATATATGTTTTATATGCAAACTGCAATTAACATTAAATTTATGATATTTAAAGCTTCTTTTTTCAACTAAATTTGCATAATCTGCGTAAGATTAAAATAATGAAACGGAAAATAATCACCACAAAAGAAAAATTTGCCTTGAGAGGTTTCTGAAATGAAAGAACTACAAAATAGTGGAAATCCAAATCCACGGCTATAGCGAACCTGGCTTATAACAGATACCCGAATATAGTTTTTGGTCTAATTCAATTTCTTATACACTTACAACTAAAGGAAACTTCCAAATAAATATAAATCCTATATATAAATCTTCACGGATATCTTAGAGTGATTTTAGTTTAATTTTAAAAAATGTTTTTCTAGAATTTCTTTTTTTCCAGAACTTTCAGTTGTGAAATTACTAATTCCTAAATCAACCTGTTTAGACTTTTGGAATAAGGAAAAACAGTTTAGGTTAGTGTGTTTTTATGTTCACCCCAACCTTCTAACAAAGCCTGTAGTAGATATGGCATGCAATTCTTGGAAAACCAGGATAGATAATAGATATAACTTAGGAAATTGTGTAGCGTTTTGAGCAAAGGAACAATTGATAAATTCAGACTAAGAGCTTGTAATGGTTTATTAATTCAATTCAAGTTGTTTGAGTAAACCTGTCAGATCAGACAACACTATATTCAAAGCTGATGCTTGTTCATATTTGAAAATGCGATTTTTAGATGTAATTGTGTTGTGGGAGAGATGAGTCTAACGATGACTTTTATGCTAAACAATCTTTTGTATAATATTATTAATATATAGGGAAATTAATACTAATGCAAAAAAAATCAGGAAGAGCACGTAATAATAATTGCAACTAACATTTACAACGTAATCTCTGTTTCTGAAAGATTCATGAATCAGTTTTTACACTAATTTTAAGATGATCTATTCTTCCTTATCCGATCGGATGCCAGTTAATAACATTTACTTGTACCATTCCTTCGAACCACAGATGCAAGTGTGGCCGCTGACCCATGGATTTCTGCTATCCTTATTAGGTGAGGCAGCGAGCTTGCAAGCTGCTATACGAACAATAAGCGAGTTCTCTTACACCACACAACCTCGGTCACTCTGAGGGAGTAAGAATTAAATAGACTCTACTAAATCACAGGACTAAGAAGCAATGGGGGGTTAGTTTCCGAGTGGCCAAGGTTTACACCGTGCATCTCCACATCAAAGAGTAGAAATGAGCACAATTAGGTGAAAACAGAAAAGAAAGGATTAAGGGAAGAACAACATGGCTAAGAAAAAATGAGAAAAAAATGAGACAAGGACAGAAAAGCAATTGGATAAGATCAAGACTTATTTAAAGGAGGGAAATAAGAATTCTTGGCACTGGTGCATCTATCATAGCATGCAGCAGGTGAAGGAGTTTATGAGCCGGGCGGGAGCCGAATCCACGAAACTGTGAATGTAGAGGCGAAGGGGCGATGATTGAGTCAATTCGGCTACAGGTGGTTAGTAGAAATGTCTCACTCAATGATTTAATATGTCACTGTAACTGGATTTTTAGTGGTAAATCTTAGCGTAGAGTTTTTTTAATTAACACTGGAAAATTAACTTCAGATTTGCTGGGAACAAGTTTCTGTTTTTCTATTTTCTTTTATACTTCGATTTCAGGTATTCCTGATATCCACGATAAGCGATAAGCGACAGAGGACGTGGACACTACCCCTTTACCATTGTGGTTAATCAGTACAGCGCCACGTCCACCTTTATCTAGAGAGACCAGATGGGATAGTCTCGTGTGAGCCTCGCTGTAGACGCCCAGACCGAGCTCCCGATTCCTCCATTTGCAGTACTGCTGATCAAGAGTGCCTTATAGAGCCCCTGGACTTCACCCTGACCCAAATGAAACAGCTGTGATGAGTATGCCCGAACCTCTGGCATTCAACTAAATCGCAGGGTGCTTGGATTTTTCCTCAAACATCCCACGAAGGGAGTGGAGCTTATGAAATTGATGAACAAACTGATCGGCATGCTACCTGTACGAATGTCTGACGCCACTACCCTGCGGTAAAGCATAAGCTGCCCTTTTGGTTATTAAGAACCGGGCTCGCGTATTGAGCTTCTCAGGATCGCTGCTTCCAAAGATGAAACTGTTAGAGTACAATACTGAGTCAAACAAAAGATTCCAGAGAGTTATCAGCTCCGAAATAATAAACCAATGGATATAGATAACCATACTTTGCTCCCTTGAAATTCAATATATCAGTGCTCGACGTAAGTACTAAAGAGAAAATCAATATTTTCACAAGAGTAATGAGTGGTTTTCGAAATTTAACTGGATTAATGCTCAAAGGTAAAGTCTTGTATTTACTATGCTTGAAAATGAGAAAAAAAGAAATTAAAGCTGAAATACAATGCATTATGAATATTTCACATTTGTGTCTTCATGATATTCATTTCGTATTTCATCAGTATGATGCATTTGAAATGTTTAATCAAACAGGGCATTTTAACGAACAAAATGCGTATTTATACTTTAAAACTCTACTAGTGTAAATAACATAGTAAACGAAGGAAACGAAATTTGAAACATTTCAATTAAAGTGAAGTTTCCAGTAGAATTTTCTTTACTAGTATTAGCAGTTTAAAACATATTGAAAAGGATATTTAATTGTACATGTCATGCAAGTGAAATCTGTAAAAACTGCTAAATAAAGAAATGTTAAAGAGGTACGTATATCGTATTAATATATTTATTTAGCTTCGATGGTGAACATTAGTATATACTAAATAACAAACAGATGACAGAAAGGCAAAACTGGCGTCAGAATACTTGACTTTTCTGTCTGTCGATTTCAGCTGATTAAAAACGTAAAGTGTCAAATCTCACTAAAATAGTCCGCAAAAACTCCTCAACATACAGCTCAACATAAATTTTCTGTAAGTTTCAATATAATTGCTGCTTATGAACTGAAGCAATATGCATATATAATAGGATACTTCATACGCAATACGGACCTTCTAAGACATCTTTTCAATAATGTCTCTTATATATATGAAAGGCGTATTCCAAAGCAGTTGTTCCCAGCGTGTGGTAAGCGAATCTTTGGGATACTCAAAAACTCATCCAGAGGTATGGGAGAAAATTACCAATAATGGCAGAGAGCAAGGAAGTGTTTTAGTTACTGCTATAAAATTTCAAAATATTCAGAGTGTTTGTCATTGAAAAAACGTGAAAGGTTGTAGCGAGTATTTCCGACGTGATTTTATTGGCCAAACTAAGTACAAATTTAATCTAAGTATTTGCAACTAGCCCAACTCACACTAGTATATATTGCGCGATTTCGTTGTACTACTACTTGTTGAATACTAATAATTCTGTCCGTGATGATGTCCCTGAGAAAGGGATGATTGCATGGATTCTTCGTAGTTTTTCCTGTGTGTAACATGGTTACGAACCAGTTTTCCTTAACAATTCCTCCACGAAAGCTTCTTTTCTCATAGCCTTCGAGTTGCTTTGCCTTATTCAGTTAACTAACCTAACCTTCGTTCAACACATAACCACCCTTTCCCCCTTCCGTTATTAAATATTGTATTAACAATTAGCAATTAATCATAGTTTCACTATAAATGTATCGTCAAATGAGTTATAGATCTCTGTTTCTTTAAGGTTGTAGTATTCAGAAGAATTCAGAGGTGCAGTTTTGTTTAAAACTAGTTTTTGTTTGTTTAGGGAGTGTGGTTTATGTAAGAAATTATCTGTAAAAGAGATAAAAACTAAGTATTGGTGAAAATTGAATACTTTATTCTACTGAAGATGCTACTCAATGTATTTCTGAAGAACAATAAACACCATTCAGCTTTCAATCCGCATGATTTCTTAAAGTATCAAGCATATATCTGATGATAATGAACTAAGCCCTGATGTATAAAAACTTTCGATGTTACTTTTTATTGCAAGGTAATGACGAAGTGTGCAAGGTTGTCATACTCATCAATTATAGTTTTATTTAATATAATACGACTGTGGTGTCTGCATAGTTGCTGTTTATGCCAACTACTGTGGTGAAAATAGAAACACTAGTTTGTGCTATAGTATCAAATACATGGCACCTCAGGTATATGGAGCCATAACTTGCTGCATCCTTGTTATGATATAGATAGCCTGAGTAATGTAGCTCCGCAGATGAGTAACGGTTTAACGTAATTTTGTCGGCGTTATAATATTTAATTTAATCGCTTCACCATTGCATAGGGAACAAAATGATCCGAGAACTAAGTAATCAAAGAGCTATATGCAAATATCTGCAAGCTGGGCTGTAAAACAAAGTACTGAATACATAATTCAATTATATTACTCGTAGATTACACTGGCAGGAGCATAGCTATTTTATTAGGTATTATAAACAGAGTAATTGTAATCCTGAGAATAGCTAATTTGTATACAGATTTAACACCTATCTTAGGTTCAACTAAACTCATTTACAATCAAACTTAGGTGCTACACGGGATCTGCTGGTGAGTTGCCCCCAGGAGAATTACTAAAATTTTAAAACTAACATAGCAAAAGTAGGAAAAGGTTAAATTTATTTACATCTAATCTACCTCACAAGGATTCAGAGCTCCAATGCTCCATATTGATATGTATATATGTTCTCAGAAATATTGCTCACAATCAAAGACAGCCGCTACGAAATAACGTTCTGTGTTGGAAATTACGTGAATTAGATGTAACGTGAATTACATCAATAATATATATTAAAAATAACATACAAATGTAATAAACGTTCGCTTATATACTTAAAAGCTCTTAG
The DNA here is from genome assembly GCA_000611955.2 of Stegodyphus mimosarum. Taxonomy (NCBI): domain Eukaryota; kingdom Metazoa; phylum Arthropoda; class Arachnida; order Araneae; family Eresidae; genus Stegodyphus; species Stegodyphus mimosarum. The sequence goes on from KK113953.1 coordinate 194,319, forward strand.
TCTGCTTAAAAATATTAATTAAATTTTGAAAATCTATTAAAAATTTGATGCCACCTCAGATGTAAACATCTGCTGAATTAGGCTACTGTGGATGTTAAATGTTTCTTGATGTTCCCATATTTAATTTCCAAATCTCAATAATTAACAATGAGTTGCCTTATTCGAAATGATTACTACTTACAATTATAATATAATTAGTACAAAATAGAGTGTAAATAGTATTCAATAAATTTAGTACAGTAGAAGTCCAGAAATCAGGAATGCTTGGGACCAGAGGCTGTGCGGATTTTAGGATTTTGCGCATTTCAGGACAGAAAAGCCAAGTCATAATATTCAGACTAAAAGTGCAAAATAAATAAGGCATATTAGGTACATTTACTTAAATTATTATGTATAATAATACACCGGCGGGTTTTCGGTACTTGACTGTACTTAAAAAATTACCTTTCTAATATAATCTTTTTATCAAGTTTCGCTGCGCAAATAAAATGACGAAAGAGGGCTTTTTTTATTTTTTTTAAATATGTATCGCTCCAAGACAATGCTTTTATCAAATTTTGCTACGTAAATAAAACGAAAAAGGTGCTTAGGAAAATATATACTCGTTTCTGAGATTCGCAAAGCAATTCTTTATTCTCCACCGGGTATAAGCCCTCCTTATCAATGCTATTTATTATGACGCTGTTGTTACACACTTTTCTCATCTCTTTTTGAAAGCTATTCGGCAAGCGATTCTTCAGACTGTCCAGAAAAAGAGAAAATAAAATCTTTTCTTTCCACAGAAACAGCATACTATACCATACGGTTATTGTCATTACAGCTGCTCTTGACACAAAATTATTTAACAAAACAAGCGAATAACATTTTCTAATATATGAACCAACTTTGCTAATATCAGTTTGCACTGCAAATAAATTATCATGTGCAGTATTAATTATTGTAACTGAAATTAGTTTTCAATATTTTGTAGGGTCCACTTGTCTAACTGCTGTGGGAAAACTGGAATAGTAGTAAATGCGCAGAAGAAGGGTTAAAAGTAACCTTTATTACACTTTAAAAATTTACAATGCGTCAACTCGACGCTAACAAACTACGTCTCTGCTTGGGCAGTAACTGAAATCAAGGAACTAACTAAATATCTGAAGACATTACGAAGTAGTAGAATTACGCTACAGGGCTCAGACTATCCTGTTTGCTAACAGAGCTTTGAAAAATCTAGTGGCAGCCATTAAACCACGTCTAACCAGCAATAACTGCTAAGCGGAAGCTTGCGTACAAGCATGCACAGAGATTTCCCAGACTCTCTCTAACTTTCCTTACTGGAACGTCGATATTTAAACTTTTTCTTCCACTGGTAAAATTTGCATTTCTTACGCGCGCTACCATATTTAAATATTCTGTCATTGATAATTAGGGGAAATGAAGGCTTATAGGAGAGTACTTTCAAAATAAATTAAACCGGTTATGTAAAATAAATATAAATCCCTATAATTTAATTATTCAAGAGATTTTCACGAATAAAAATCAGTGCACATAAAAACAGTTACAAAATAATTAACCTAAAAGGAGATAATAATCTGCTGTTTTAGGTGCAGAAAAAAATTAAATAACTTCCTTAGAATCATATTCATAAATTATCGATTAAAAACGAAAGACATGAACTATACTTTAACTGTGCTTCTTCATATTTTATACATTTGCGATTCCGATATCAGGTTTTTTCAGAACCAAAATATTCTGATCGAGTTCTGAAAAGGAAGGCCATATATTTGATCCACATTGGCATGTTCCTTTTATAATTAAATTGTGAAAATATACTTTAAAACTATAAATTATTAAGTTTTCGTATGCATAGAAAACAAGAGTGCGGAACGTTAACTGCGAAGAAAGAAAAAACGCAGAAATATATACGCTTGGAAAATTTTTGCCTTTAAATTTCATCGTTCGTTATCAGATTTATTTTGTTCCTTGCGTATTTAAATTTGTGCCTACTGTTTCCAGCTGTTTTTGGATAATATTTAAATAGTTTTTAGATGTTCCTTATAACAATACCGAAAATTTTGTTTTTTAGCATGGTAGTAATTTGTGATTCAGATTCTATGCGTTATTTATAATTTATTTGAAAGTTTTTTTTTCCATTCCAGTATTTACGTGAAGTGCTAGTAATTTTTGACAGTTATGATGGAAATGTTTATTAAAATATACCTAGAGGAAATATTATTTGCGTGCATACACCGACAGAAAAAAAACTTTTTCTTTCGTCTATGTGTAAATAAATGTTTTATAAAATATTGGCAGTTACGAAGAATAATTATTTTTTTAACTTATGTTTGTAGTTATATTTTAATCATAATTTCAAACGTATTCTTCATTGAGTTTTCGGTCGCTTTATTAGTAAAAATTATTTTGTTTAACTGATGCTAAATACAGAAACAAAATTATTTTCCCTTTAGAAATACAATCTGTTAACTGTACTATTTATACTCCTTCCGTAGTGAAAAGCATTTTCTAGTTTTCTAGCAGTTTCATCTTTATTATTTCTCTTCTTACCTTTTTTGTTTTTTTATATGTGTTGGTGTTACTGCTTGTTTTACCAATTGCCAAGGGTGTGAATAAAAAATTTTTCGTAGAAATATGTATGCTTAAAAAATATCCAGCAAAATTTAAAAAAAGAATGAATAATAAAATTACGTTAAATATTTTCAGTATTCATGAAATGTACATTATTCATAAATTTTGGAAACTTGTTTGAAATAGGCAAAACAGGTATCGAATTCTACTTTGTTTACAGATATTTCAGTCTCATTCGCGAAGACGAATGACCAGAAAAACAAAATTCCCTGATCAGATTTGTTTTAAACATTTCACTTGCTCCTTCTTGAAAGACACATTTTTTAAACTTCTAGCAAAGCCACTATTACGCTAGTAAAACCATTAAGGAAAAATCACAAATAGCGATAACTCCCTCAAAAATAAACCAAACCGTGTAAAATTTGAATATGTTACCAAGTAAAGGCAGCTAGTAAAACTGCAATATGCAAATTAGTGCCGCTGCACTCGGAATGCGTCATCTGTGAAGAGCATAAAAGTCCATGTTTGAGAGCAAGCCCACATATTTCACTGTGATAGTAACATCAGAAATCTAAGATAGCCAATTCGTAACAATAACCTCCAGGCATAGTTTGTCTGCAGAACTAAGATGGAGAGCCATTGGAAGACTACAGGCAGGACAAAGTCAAACAGAAGTGTCCATATGGCTAAATGTGAGTCCTACGGTGGTTCATAGACTTTGGAGGTTTCAAACTACAGATTCGGCATCTAGGATGTTCCGCTAAGGACGGCCAACTGCTACGACGAGCGCCGGTGGCCCACATTTGACATTATGTGCACCCAGGAATAGAACCGTTACTCCGAATCTTCTTCCCTTGCTGCAGCCACCGAATGGTTGGTGTCAACGTCATTGTGTCTAGGAAGATTCACGAAGGTGGTCTGTATGCCAGGCGACCAGACATTTGCGTGCCACTCACATCACGCCATAGGAGGGACCGTTTGCAGTGGGCACAACAACATGTCCACTAGACGCCTGAATAACGGAGGGCTATTATCTTTACGGATGAGTCCAGGTTTAGTCCAGAAAGCTATAAGAGGCGTTATTTGATATGGAGAGAACCTGGAATACGTTATCATCCGCGAATCACCCGTGAAAGCAATGCATACGAAAGACGCAGAGTCTGTGTTTGGGGTGGCATCTCTTTGGGTGGACGCACATACCTCCATAGTTTTCCAAGAGGAACCATGAATGCTCAGGTTTATCGAGATGACATCCTTGAAGAATGGTTGGTGTCAACGTCACCGAATGGTTGGTGTCAACGTCATTGTGTCTAGGAAGATTCACGAAGGTGGTCTGTATGCCAGGCGACCAGACATTTGCGTGCCACTCACATCACGCCATAGGAGGGACCGTTTGCAGTGGGCACAACAACATGTCCACTAGACGCCTGAATAACGGAGGGCTATTATCTTTACGGATGAGTCCAGGTTTAGTCCAGAAAGCTATAAGAGGCGTTATTTGATATGGAGAGAACCTGGAATACGTTATCATCCGCGAATCACCCGTGAAAGCAATGCATACGAAAGACGCAGAGTCTGTGTTTGGGGTGGCATCTCTTTGGGTGGACGCACATACCTCCATAGTTTTCCAAGAGGAACCATGAATGCTCAGGTTTATCGAGATGACATCCTTGATGCCTGCGTGCGCGCATATGCCGGGCCAGTAGGTGATACTTTTCTGTTACAGCACGACAATGCAAGACCACACAGGGCTGGCATTGTAGATGATTATCTTCAACAGGAAACAATTATGCGCATGGAGTGGCCAGCTGGATCCCAGGATATGAATCTTATTGAGCACGTTTGGGATGCTTAAGGGAGGCATCTAGCTCCTCTGAATCTGCCCCCTCAGACCCTTGCCTCGCTTGGAACTGCTGTGAAAGATCAATGGCTCCCGCTCCTATGGAACTGATAGACCGCATAATTGAAAGCATCACACATCGCTGTAAATGCTGTATTGGCTCTAGAAGTTATCATATTCCATTATTAAATTAAAAGTATTATATATTAAAGGTACTTTTCCTATAGCAAACTGGCACCTTCGATTTCTTCATTTTATACATGCGCTAATTTCTATACTATCATAATTGTCTGGTAATTTCGTTTTATGTTATTTGATACCTTACTTTGTGTTGTATATTGTGGGTAAGTTTCATAAAATTCTACATGCAACTTTTTCAGTAATTGTGATTTTTGTGATTTATCCTTAGTTTATGATAACCAGTGTATTTACATCAATGCTTTTATTAGCATGTGCGTAGACATTCCGGATTCAAGACATTCATATATATGTCCACTATTCAAAATCGCTTATCTCTAATCATATTTTTTCCAGCAATACAGTTTTTATCATATGTACAAACTAGTTACAATAATAATAAATCGCCCTCTTATATAATTTAATTCTTTTCAGATGCTGGAAGTAATATATTATGGGTCATGAACCCCTTGGCAGATTGACTGCGCCCAGCAGACAGTGAAAAGGAAGCAGACAAGAAAATGCTTAGCATTCGTTGGAGGAATAGAGCGTTGACGAGCATAATACAGTTCCTTAAAATTTGCGTGTGCTGGAATTTACTTTCGACATTTTTCTGTAGCCATGATTTGTGAATTCATTTTATAAAATTTACTCGGAAACAACTTGATTCTAAGCTGCATGGAGGTAGACAGAAGTGTATTTTACCAGCTTTACATATTTCTTTATGGTATTTTAATCCCTGTTATGTAAGTAGGTTTAAAACCCTCTGACCGGCAAGGCCGTATATATACGGCCTAATATATTTTTTGTGATATCTGTAAGAACGTATATATACACCCATCTTGAAATACGTCAAAGAAATTAAAGCAATGTATAAAAGTACAAAAATCTAAGTATAAATTACTAAGGACGTTTTGGCAATAAATTTTGACAACAGAAAAACACCTCTTAATCACGACACTTCGGAATTCGAACTCTGACCAGAGGGTTAAGAAAGGTAAAAATAATTTAATTCAATGAAATATTTTCCAAGTAAATAAACATTATTATTATCGTATAAAGTTACTTATATTATACTTATAATTAAGTATACTTTTCATAAAATGGCAGTTAATTAATAAGATGTTATATGAAGTAAAAGAAAAAAATATAATGCTTTTACAGTTATTCACCATATGCAATATTCGCTACAGTTTCTTTTAGTATAAGAAAATTTCCTGCTAGAGAGTTTTAGGGGCAAATGTCTGAAATATATATCAAAAACATACGTATTACTTTTCGAATTATAATCTAAAATTGAAAATTATTAGTATATTTGAAATGTAAGTATGAAGAGAATCTGCAGTAAAATACTTTATTATTCTGACTAAAATATTAGTTTTCTTTGAAATGCAGTATGCTGTTTTGATATGCTTAATTTATTTACAAGTCTAATAATACAACTGGGATGTGTTACAAGTTTTCCTATATATTTTACAAGAAAGAACTAAATAACATGATGAAGAAATTATGTATGTAAGGTGAAGTAATTTGACTACAATTATAGTAATCGTACATCTGAAACAGCGTAATTTTATTAATTGTTGCAAAATAAGGAAAGGAATTTGAATAAAATTTCAATTGCATTTCATGAAACTAAACGAGCGTTGAGTTTTAAAATTCTTCTAAAATTGCTTATAGTTGAGTTTGTAAATGGAATTTAATGTATTATCATGCGATGTAGAGTAAAATCAGTTATATTTTTTTCTTCTAATGCTGATTTGGTTATTACACCTTTTATTACCGTCGCGAATTTCAGAATCTTATTTTTCTTTTCTTTTTAAAACAAACACTGCGTATGGACAATGCGTAAATCCTCTTCTTTTCGACCGTTTACACATAATACAGAAATTACGTTTCCAAACAATGGGGTTAAAATATTTAATTGCATATTACTTAACTTATGATTTTATTTAAGTACAGAACTCTGTTCGTTTTCAAATTATAGATGTTTCTGAAATACCATTTTCGATTAAGTATTTTTGCGGGTATTAATTTCGGTGGTTTTCTAATACCTGAAACTATCAGATCTTTTAATTCTTTCAGTCTCATTGCTATCACCTTGCATTATGTGATTGATCCTGATTTTTGTGCATAATTATAATGCATTTTAAAAGGCCATAAAACTGTTTTTATCATTAGGTGCTCGTCAAAGTAAATGCTGTCACTCGTACTGTCTTCATACAGAATAAGTGATATAACTTGTGAATTACAGGACGCGCTATTGCTTGGATAGCATCCATTATCAGCTAATGGATGCCGGAATAAATCTATGTTCGCATCGTAATGATGCACGAAAGCACTTATAATACATGTGTAAGGTATTAACTGAATATGTACACGTGTTTCCCACCTATATATATTGTTTGTGTAAATGATCCAAACCCTTGTAATGGATGAATATAAATACGTTTCCTGACACTCAAATATACGTCATGGCGTCAATATTTTACAATTAATATTACATTTCCTTCTGAATGTGCCTTCCAAATGAAGGAGTTTCATACACTCAGCTTTCAAATGTCTGCTGAGTTTTCAGAAAACGAGTTTGACTTTAGCTGTGTAATACTTGGTATCGTATAATTATTTAAAATGCTTTTCTTTACCAAAGGTCGGAACAACAAGCTGCTTCGGAAATGTGCTATAGAAAAATGTTTCAAATAAGTATAAAAATTATTTTTTGTTCTGTAAGTATATCAAGATGTGTCATGTTCCAAGCATAGCGACGAAAAAATATAAAGCTATGCTACATTAATGTTTTATGAGAAAAAATACCTCTAAAGGTTCTTAATATAATTATGAATGGTTCTATATCATATGGAGTGAGTTTCAGGTTTTAAGATATAATTTCCATTATGTTATGCATTTAATTTTTATTATTTTCATATTTTTTTTATTTAGCTCATTAGAACTTTTTCTTTATTAAGTTTCGGTTACGGTTAGCTATAAAAAAGCAAGTATGAAATCCTCTGTTCATGTCAGAATTTAATTTTTTAAGACCTGAGCGATAATAAAAATAGATCGGTTATACTAAACTATTTTACAGGACAGACTCCACTTTAACGCAAGAAGCAGGGGTTAAATACCAGTTTAAGAATATAGATAATACAATTATATTGACTAATTAATTAATCAAAATTTAAATTTCACTTCAAATGAGATTACCTTAATTACAATGTAGAAGATAATCCCGGTGTTAAGTGCAATTTACATTGTATCAATATCGTTATTAATTTTTTAAAAATTTCTTTAATAAAGGATTTCAGTATAATCCTTTATCCCAGTGAAAGAATACGATTCAATTATTAATTACTAAATTTTTGTTTAGTTTCCATTTCCCATTACATTAATACTTAACAGGTTCGGCCTAAAATAAAGTCACATAGTACAGAAATCTTAGCAGTATCAAAGTTAAATATTTAAGAGTATTATCCAGTTATTTTATTCGTTTTGCTTAAAGCTGGTTTCATACTTAGCTTTGATATTACATACAGTAACGTTCACCAGAGTCGGATGATTTCGATAATATATTGATCCTTTATGTCGTAACAGCTTAGGTCATATCTCTGAAAAAAACAATTGGTGATGCCACCCTTAATAAATAAACAAAATTAAAGTCAATAAAAGCTCTAACTGCAGGCCATTATTAACTTTAATTTACTTAATGATATATTAATATAATGGGACTTTGTTTTCAAATTAGTAATTAATTCAATTTTGAAGGAGAAAATTTGTTAAATTGTTTTCTTTATCTGGTTATGATTGTTTTTCTAATGTATTGTATGCTAAGCAAACACTTGTCACACGTAATGTGCAGAGTGAAATGCCAGAGAATGTCTCATGTGATATGCAGAACGAAATTGAAATTTTGAAAAAGAAATTACATTGAAACCCCGATTCACGAATTTTCGTTTCTGAAGGCCGTTCTTCATCCGAAATTATTGTAAATTGAAACTATTTTTCCTGAAGGAATTGGTTCAAAGTAGATTATTTCCTGGAACGAAGAAAATCACTTATTTAAGATTAACAACAATGCTCAAAGCAAAAAATAATGAAAATCATTCAATCTAAGAAAAAAAAAGTGAACGTAATATTAAATGCAGACGAAACCTTAAATAATCCGGACCATACGAATTAGAAAGGAAGACACGTTATTGTTAGGATGAGAAATTCCTTTTCATAAAAATGTCATGTAACTGTCTTTCTTGACATTTTCTTTACCTTTTCTCCTAGCATCTCTAGACTCTACTTGAGACTCATTGTGGCTGCTTTCCGTTCATAATTTGTCCACTGTGATTGTTGTTGTCAAGATGTTTTCATTCTATGAAACATTTCATTTCACTCCATTTTGCAAACATTTCTGGGATCAAAGAAGTAGGTTTATCGCTTTTTCGTTCTTCTTCCTCTGAATACACTTCATCCTCATCTATATCACTGATCACAACGATCACTAAACTATATAATGTCTTTTTAGACCCTAAAGTGGTTCTCTTCACATGTGAACTTCTGGGGAAATGAAGCGGCGGATGCCCTGGCGAAGAAGGATGCCGAGGAAGTCCTGGCTACTTCTAATTGTCTGACTTACCTTGAGCTGTATTCTGCCAGAAAACATCCTGATAAAATGCCTTGGATTGTCCCTTCTACACATACTTGCCATCGTGTTCCATCCCCTGGTGGATGAATTCCTCGCTATGAACTGTGACAGATGTATCCAGACGGCACTCTCACGATTTCGTAGTGGCCATTTAAGAAGCCTTGTGTTCTAGGGTGGTCCAAAAACCCACCCGATTTGTCCAAAATGTAATAATGAGCAGGCGTCTCCGGCACATATTCTTAGGGTCCTGGGTTTGTCCTTCGAAAACCTATTGAATTTTCTTATGCTGGGCTATGAGTTTTTGAAGGTGAACAAGCTCATGAATCTCGTTTAGCAGAAGCTGTACCAGAGAATTAGCAACAACAACAGCACTTTATCCATAACTGCTTTTGGTTCCTGCATCTGAAGGCGCTTCAAAACCTTCTTTAACTTATTTCATGACCCTCTAACAAATCTTCTATATCTTCATTGTTTTATTCCAAGCCCGTGGTTTTGCTAGAGACACACAATCATAAATAACAAAAAAAACTTTAATATCAAATCCTTCAAAATCTGTGTCTGCGACATATTCTGGTCATACTTTCCTTCAGGTCCAATTCCTGGTCCAGTAATTAACTTGCTGGCAGGCTTACTTAATGAGAGCTATTCAGTAGAAAATATTAAAATGATGTCTTAAGTAATAATAAAATATTAAATATTAAAATTATGTCTTTAAGTACCTGGGTGGAAAATCTGCACTATGTATACCACAAAATTCCCTTAAAATCATTTCTTACCGATTTTAATATTTGTAACTCGAGACACGGTTAGTCACCGAAGGCATTTTACGGTCAAATAATTTTTTCTTGAAGTTGGTGAAACGAGGCATTCATGACCCGAAGTTCCACTGTACTTAATTCTGTACTGTAATTTGTACAAGTACATGTATGTACAATTAGAATGTATGCACTTGTACAATTAGAAGTAGCCAGAACCTCTTCGGCACCCTTCTTCGCCAAGGCATCCGCCTCTTCATTCTTCCCTAAAGCGCCGTAACAAACCAAATTATCCCCATTACTAAACTACTTGCTGTTTACTAATAATCTAATTAACTCATTTTATTTTCGAGAAGGAAAATTGCATCGTTACAGTAAAATATTCAGAATTTCCGGTTTACTTAAGTGCATTGTTCTACAATTTTACTCAGCCACGGACTCATTACATTGTTATCTTAATGCTTTTAGACTTTATCTTAATTTAAGACTAACTATCATGTTTCCTTAAATTGACACTATTCGCGGTTCTCATTTCCAGAAGTAGTAGTACTTAAAAGCCTGATAATTGTGGTCAATTTAAACCTTATTTGATAGCATTTGTTTATGGTTTTATATATAAAGAAACAGACAGAAAGAGAAAAGAACGAAAATCGGAACAAAATCAGGAAATAAGAATTATGTAAAATTCAGTCACAGATTGAAGTCAATGCTAGAAAGCTGCAGCATGAATTTTGCGAGACCTGAAACAATGTTTTTTAATTAATAACATGACCTGTCTAACATTTGGCTTTGTTGAATTCTAAATTTCAGAATGTGAAGCTCCTCGTGCATCTATAAAGTAATGTTAATAGAACTCAGATCGTTTCAAAGCACGTAGGAATTCCTTTACGGACCTTTCTCCTTTATTAGACCTTGTTAGAGCTACGACTATATTCTAATCGAAAATCTCAGAAACATACTCTCTCCTTCTCGCTGATATACTATTCCATCTCCTTTACTGAGCGCCTTGGGCAATGCTTTACTAGCCCTTACTGAGAATTATTCAAACACATGGATTCTACTTGAGCTAATTCTCTGTAGAATTGCATATCATCCAAAACACCACAGAGCTACATCTAATTCAGGACCTGCATCACGGCTTGTAAACAGTTCGGAAATGTTACATTTCCACTTGATTTCTATCGAAGATAGCTATTTCATATTTATTACTCTAGTTAAAGATTTAAATGTTGGTAAAGATTATTCCTGAGATAGTTTTGGTGGACTTAGTCAAAGGATAAATGACATTATTGATGCACTGTTCTATCGAACAATAATGTTTGAATAATCACAACCTACTTATTCTTACTTTATATATTTTTACTTTATATGTGTGATAGTTTATATAAAACGTCTAAAATGCAGTTAGTTTAAATTTATGCTACCAAAGTTACTATTAATACCATTTATTTCGGGAAACTGTTACTTATTTTTAATTTTTTTTAATACTCATTTACTTTGCAGTCTTTAATATATAAATAAGCCTACTAGGCATTTTGAATATTTTACGATTATTTTCTTTTTTTTTTGGTAAAACATGTTATGAAGTGGTAAATCATTATGTACTTCAATATGTAGGTTCGCTTTAACACTAGAGCTTTCTCCCTACCTAGAAGCGTCAATGGCAGTCAAATTGACTGTCCAGCGAATTAAATGTATATATCAAACTGCAAAGGCTTTAGAATGCTTTTAAGAATAGTAAGTATAGTTGTTTAAGAACTTCTTTAAAAAACTATTATTTTTAATTATGGATTATTACTACAAAAATAGATTTTTTTTATAAATTTCAACTTATCCTTAATAAAAAACCCTTTTTAGCTTTTTCCTAATTTTTACACAACACAACTTTTTTAATGCTGGAAGTGTATTTTCCACACACATAATAAAATCTTTTACACACATCACTGGTTTTGTAGTTGTTACAAAATCCTATCTGGCACTGACGTCTTTTCTTCGAGAGTCCATTTGCTAGAGTTGAAGATTTCTTTGGGTAATCTTGTGCTTTTGCTTCTATTTAAATGAAGCTTTCTTAACTCCTCTGCTAATTGAAAGAGGAAGCTATGCCTTGTATTATTTTTATCACTCAATTTATGGTAGATAACATAGGCATCTGTTCCTGCTAAATCCAGCATATTATAGAACCATGCATAGGCTATTTACGTGAAGCAGCCGAAACAGAATATTTACGCGTCATCTGGTCAAGGATATCAACTCAGCATTTGGTTTTGTTGTAAAACTGTACTGTTTCTGGAAGTTTCTTCTTATTTTGTGAGTCAATACACATTTATACGCGGATGTAAGGTACTTAGTAGTAGGACATTTTTATTCCTATTTCACTCAGTGTCATAGACTCTTAGTATAGTTTCACAATTCTTTGGCAAAACTGTTTCAAATAGCCGGGTTTTTGATTTCCTTACTGCATGCGGAATTTCTTTTCGATGTCTTCTTACTGTGCCCACAAAACTTGTGTTTTAAGTCTTTTAGCTAATAATAGTAAAGAAAAACAATTGTCTGCAGTTACATTTCTACTTGAATTCAGGTAACGGCTTATAAGACGCATTACTACATTTTCAGGAAGAATTTCAGTTTCACTTCGCGGTGTACCTTCTTCAAGATATGGAAAAGCATTGCACATAAACTTTGAGTCTACATAGGCTAGCATCAAAATTTGATACTTCATTTGCCTGGTTTATTCGGTATATACTATATAAACTTGGACTTGGCTTTGGATTGAAATAACTGCTGATCTACGATTAGATTTTCGTTCTGTATATCTTTTTCCAAATATCTGAAAAAGTGCGAACTTGGAAACTACAACTTGGAAAATAATTCGTTCTAAATGTTGAGTCCTATTTGACTTCAAGTCAAATCTTAGCTATCTCATAGTATCTCAAAAACGATTGAGAAACATTGCTTCTCAAAAAAAGGAGGTCTCAATGTGTTATACTTCAGAAAAATCATAACCCATATCCTTGAAACTCTATGCTTCTAAAGGTATTGTCCAAATTTTTGCATTGCTCAAACCTGCCTCTGCTTCCGTGTACCTTTTAATAAGGCATAATACGATTCATCCAGAAACAATCTCCAAGCCCTCGACATTACTGGCCCCGAAATTTCGTTTTGCGGAAGATGCTGGACCGGACAATTCTTTTAGCAGATTTTGAGCTCCATTTTCCAAGTTGTAGTTTGTGAAGTAGATGTTACAGTCCACGATGAAATGTGTCTTCTGAGCGGAAGGAAAGTATATCCTGTTCTAAACAATTATTGAATGAAAAGAAGGTGTACGCCAGGTGTTTTTCGAAGAAAAAGTGTTTTCTGAGCGAGATAACAAGATAAATCTACCCAGTATTACTAGCAGTTAATATGGCTGCTCGTGGCGCTTTTAGGTATAACTAATAATATCTTCGATAATTTAAATTTTACTTGATCCATGTTTGGTACCAATAATTTTAGAGGTTTTTTAGAAAAATGCAAAAAATTTGTGACTTCTAAATTCAAAAGGTATTTTAAGAATACAAGGTAAAATGACAGAGCAGTCATTTCTAGTGTTAATGCTGAAATGATATTCCCATTATTTTTTCTTGAATCTAAAGTAGAATTTAGTATAATTATATTAATTCATAATGCGAGTTAATTACGAAATCATAATTTATTATGAAATTAATATGGCATAACCATAATGATGAACCTTTAGATGAAATCCTTGACCAGATTAGAATTAGATGAAACTAGATGAAACTTTAATGAATATTTTATAATAATTGAATACCTTAATATTTCAGTTTCTAATTAAAAACGAACCTTAAGAAAAATTACCTCGTTATTGTCATATTACATTCTTTCTCCTTATTTGAGAAATTCTGATTTCTTTGTTATGTAAGTTATTTCATAATAACAATGGCATCTGAATGTAGCTTCTACTGGCAGGCGTTCTTAAAAGTGGTTTCACCTTTATATTCTTTAACCCTCCGAGCGTTACGGGATTAGCCCTGAAATTTCAAAGTTCCTCAAAATGTCATGAATAAGTGTTATTTTCTTGATTTTAATTACAAAATAACTCTCCCATTTTGTACCTTGATTTCTTTTCTTTTTTTCCACTATACATCCAAACCGAAATCAGATACATTAAAAAATAGCAGAAATTTTCATGTGTAATGAATATAGTAGGCAGCCTTCTATACGGAATAATCCGGCCGTAAAGCTGAGAGGGTTAATACTTCCCTAATAAATAATGCTCTTTAAATGCTTTTTAAAAATTTTTGCACTTTAATTTATTTGTAATAAATCTACAATTCTATACACTATTTAAATGCATAAATGTAGTTAGTACAAGTGTAAATACTAATGTAGTATTTCAATGACTTCGGGCCTAAAACATATATAAATATTTAACGTTTTTGATTAGATATATCGAATTTAGTGCATTTTTATTGCAATCAACCAGATTGAAAAGTAAAAAAAATAAGGACTGCATGCATCGCTTTTAAATAGTGTAGTTTATTAATGAGTCAATATGTTTAGTCTGTTAATGAATAAACTTAAGTTTTTCCAAATGGCAATGAACTCGAATGAAAAGCGAAACAAAGCAAATTCGCTTTACAAATCTGGAGTGGATTCCACATGACTTCCTTGTAAAGCCTGTTAAATTGTACACATTTGTTGATGAATTTTGTTTATACTTATTTTTTGAAATTTCAATACCGAAATATTTCTCATTCAATCAATTCAGTTCTCACTTCGCGGCACGGCAAAGAAAAATACATAAAGGCTCAATATATCTTCCTTAAATATCGCAGAAATTCCTATTTTTCTAAACTGAAGGTCATAGCCTTTGTGTTGAAATGAAAAGGATGTACAGCGCTTGCATTTTCCCGTCTTTCCACTGAATATTAAGGGTATTACAGGGAATTTTTAATTACTCGGGAGCGGACAAGCCAGGCCTTGATTAAAAACATGTTTGCTTAATACGAAAGAAAGGAAAAATTATTATTACAGTAATCAAAATAAAGCCAACTTTATTTGAGAAATACAAAAAAAAAAAAAAAAAAACCTTATTTTAAAAAAAAAAAAAAAAAAAAAAAAAAAAAAAAGGGAGAGACGAAAATACCTGTGACAACAGCTAGTATCATAGTTTTTATGTGTTAAGTCAAAAAGAACACATAATTTAACTCTGCATATAAGCATTGTTAAACCATATATTTAAATTAATATGCTAAATCATAAAAAAAAATAAATGTAGAGCCATTAATCTGCTTTTCACATGATTCATCAAAATGCAAGAGTCGTATAAACAAAAATAATTTTTATTTATGTTTTGAATATTGTTCTTGTCTTTAAGCCTTGTTTAATTTGCGTAGTTAAATTAATTTTTTCTGAAGCTTAAACTGCTTGAAAATGTAGGTAAACTCTTAAAAGTGAGTTTCAGTTAATTACAGTTCCGTTTCTTCTCTTTCTCAATGTTTCCTGTAATGCCTATTTGATTAACCGTG
The DNA here is from genome assembly GCA_000611955.2 of Stegodyphus mimosarum. Taxonomy (NCBI): domain Eukaryota; kingdom Metazoa; phylum Arthropoda; class Arachnida; order Araneae; family Eresidae; genus Stegodyphus; species Stegodyphus mimosarum. Next base: position 209,823 of record KK113953.1, read on the forward strand.
ATCGTGGGTTCGCAGTGAATATGCACCTTTTGTTACCCTAGTTAACTGGGAGTCTACCGCACTTTAAAAAATTTAAATTTATCTGAAACAAAACATATTTTAACAGATATTACATACATAGTTAAATTTCACTTGGATTCATAAAAATATAATACAAATTTCTCAAAAAATGAATTTTGAATGATAGTACATGAATGACTTTTCTTATACTTTCAAACGCATGTGGTATAATTTGTGTAAAGAAAACATAAATTTAACACAATACACATATATTTATTCTTATTCATTATAAAGGAATCTCAGGGCTAATAATGAAAACCATTAAGTGCGACGAACACTAATTAATGAAGGAATTAACACATAAAAGAAAAAATGTTTAATTTACATAGCTCGCGCTGAGCTTTCAAATCGTCAACTAACGTTCGTTAAGTCAAATGACTGTAAGAAAAAAGAAATGTGTATAGTTTTGTGAATCACGCATCACGTGACCGACAAGCAGATGCGCCGTTTTAAGGATGAGTCACTCCATCTGTTGCATAAATAAATAAGTAAAATATAAAAGCAGTAAATATAGTCTAAAAACAAGTGAGCATTTTGACGAATATTTGAATAATTAGCCCAAAGGTGCCTTAGCCCAGAAGGGCTATCAGTCTCAAAACGGCATTTTGTGGTAAATGGTGAAACATTTTTTAAATATTGCCACCAAGCGTTATCGCCCTGCATTACAGTTAACGAAATTAAATAATGAATAATCGGCATGAATGTATACATGTTCCCCGCATTGTTAAAAAACATCGGTACCTAGAGGTATAAAATTATGAATAACGTTTTGTTATCTATTTCATACTTTGTAAAACTTTAGCGAATTTTTTGATTAAAAAACCAGCAATGGCAACACTATACGGAAAAAACACTTTTATCTCCAGGTGCGAGACTATTTATCCCAAATTCTAAAGATATGTTGCTTTCAAATATTTTGTGATATTGCTGTTGAATTTAATTTATGTATTTTAAGTTTAATAAATAAAGATATCACACAAGACGTTAAAAATGCTCTTTTGAGGATAATATAAAATCTGAAAAATCACAGATTATTTTTTAGACATTTCTAACGTTTTTTAAGGAAATGATTAAGACAATTTCCAAGCTGACGATTGTACTGGAATTCTGAGAATAATAATGTATTCAAATAACATTAATTGTTTTTCAAAACGTTTATCGAATACATTCCTTAGATTATATCCCTCAACACTTAATTAACAATTCAGATTATCACTTTTGATTACGGTCGAATTCTGCAACTAATCGCTCAAAATATTTTCACACTTTATTCATCAGTTGAAATTCGAATCACAAAAGTTCTGGTGAGAAAGTTTCTTTCTGTTGTCTCTGTATTATATTTCTCTCTGACATTTGTGATGATGAATGGCGCCCCTTTTTCAGGAATGATTTATGTGCCAATTTAATGACACTTTTGAGATTCTTTCATCCTCAAGCTTTATCTCGATTTTTCTAAGAACTTGGTTTTGTCTTGTGATCATTTTTGGAGTGCAAAGTATCCATGATATCAAACTATATGTAACATGCTATGTAAAAAATCTAAGCAAAACTGTGATTTTGTAGTATAAAATGCTCCTGATGTTTGAAACAAGAACTTCGTAAATGTATATTTACTGTAATTAGAAGCCGTTTGCATATATTCCTCAGTCATTTATCTGTCTACCACCTTTCTCAATAATATGTGTTCTGTCTACAAAATAAGACTACATATTTCCTGTTTGCATCAATTTCGAAATCTGAATGAATTAATGCAAATACTGTCTTTCAAAATGCACTCCCACTGACAAGCCAGTAATAGGTACTCAGTATAATGCGGAAAGGGGCAGAGTTTTATGATCTATTCAGCTGTTGGATCTGTTAGTTAATGAAAGAAAGAAATAGCAATGAATTTTATGAGAATATAATATTTTCCCTAATATACATTTTAGAAAGGGAAATAGACAATATAGGACAAACCATTGCAGGAATAATTGGGAGTGCAATTCAATTCTAGATTATTAAGTGCAGTTTCTTCATTTTATGAAATATACGGGCATTATTCCAAAATAAAAGTTTCAGATGTATTTTGATAGAAGCTCACAATTTTTATTAGGAATGATTGCCGATTGGAACATCAACGATAAACGTCGGAATGGATTTAAAAACATAACGATGATTTTCAAAAAAAAAAAAAGAAAGAGATTTTTCGAAAATAACTAATCATTTAGATAATAAATTAGAAAAATTCTGTTAATGTGCACCATCAAGTTTAGTTGAAATTATTCAAAGGGGCGTTAGCCCAGAAGGGATATTATTCTCGAAACGCCATTTTGTGTCTAATCGCTGAAAGCGTTGAATCTTTTTCCAAACTATTAGCACCAAATATTATCGCCTTGAATTATCTTTAAAGAATTTTAATAATGGAGAATCTGCATGATTATGTGTATGTTTCTCTTATTGTGAAAAAACAGCGGTATCTAAAGCCATCAAATTTTGAATAACGTACTCCTCCATCCGAATATGTGCACCTGGAAACCTCGAATTTGGAATTTGTTTCATTATCTGTTTCATATTATGTAAAACGTTAACGAATTTTCGATTAAAAAGCTCAAGGATTTCAAAGCAAACAGTGGCAGTACTATACGCAATAAAACATTTTTATCTCCAGCGCGTCATTCGTCTGTTGCAAATTCTAAGGATATGCTGTTTTTAAATATTTTTAATCTAAACGAGCATTAACCCAAACGCTCTCAAAAAGTATATTTATGTGACATTTTTTTTAAAAATGTCCCTTTGTGTGTAATATAAAATCTGGCAACTTTCAGAATTCTTCTCCCCTTCTTAAAATACGTAAAAACCAAAACAATAACACAAAAGGAAAAAAAAATAGATGGAAAAGTAAAGAAAGTAAAAGGTTATTACATGTTTTTATTTCCCTCCAAAGCATTCTTGACACAACGGCTCTCGAGTCGATAAAATAATGCGAAAAGAATAATGAACATAAAAATGAAATAGCAAAAGTTAGTAAATTTAGGTTCTTCTATACTTCAACAAGCTATAATCATTAAAAAAATTATTTATAAATTATTTATATCATAGCTGCATTCACTATCAGCCAAATCAACCAGAGGGATGTCAACGTACCTCTCTGTCTAACAAACATTTGCGGTGTCACTAATAATTAAAATTTGCGAAATCCTTACCAGACATTTTTATTTCTTTTTTTTTACCCTTAAGCACGTATTTATGCATGCAGAAATCAGCACAGATGATTATTACATAAAAAAGGTTAAAACAAATAATAAATCATAAGTATAATAACGAAAAACACTAATTTTTTTACGAAGCCTTTTCCAGATATCGTTTGTCTTTTTCTTATTGGTGAGCACATGTTTGTGGGTGCAGAAATCAATGAGGATGGTTATTATTTACCTAAGGACAGAATAGATAATAAACTAGAAGTGTAAAAACGAAAAATGCGTGGCCTTATATGCATAATTAGAGAACTCCACAGGTAAAAAACAAAAGGGCAAGAAAAAATTGAGAATCTGATTCGAAAACTCTCCATTAGAAGGATGAGTAAAAAAATATCGCTATTGTACCTATTAGACTCTCATCAACTGCGTGTCGAAAGAAACATTTCTGGGAAGCTCCGCCTCGATGATATCTGATTAGCTAACTGACGCGGAAATCAGTTCTTTGGCGAAGACTTAGTAGATAATAAGACTGTGTACGTAATGCATTAAAGCGAAATAGCGCTGCAGGTAAATAAATATTTTCCCTGTCCTCGTAAAATGTGCTAGGTATGTACCCGCTATACATTGTCTAGAGCAGGTGCTTGGGTTAGTAACCTCCTGTTTAAAGCAGTGCTGAGAAAAGCCCGTTTTCCAAAATGTTTTTATAAGTGATAACCCTATAACAATTAAGGAAAGAGGCCCACTAGGAACCCAGAAATGGAGTAACCCAGAAGAACTGAGTCAACACAAGATGTTAAGAAGCAAGGAAACCCATGCAGATGGCTCTTGCCTGATAAAGAGAAACTAGTAGATAATAGGAAGTATTTGGAATGTGTATCCAATGCATTTAAGCTTTTGACATACACTTTCAGACATTCAACATTCAAAATAAAAGCAATGTGTTTGACAATGTTTGTCACCAAAAGGAATCAGGAATGTCCACAAATTAAGGCGTGTCAGTGAATTGGGAGCTAAAGTTGCTTTTCCTCAAAGCCATTTTTAACATTCCTGTTCTCATACATTTATTGATCCTTTTACATGTTCCATTCCTGTTCTATACATTTATTGATCCTTTTACATGTTCCTATTGCAGAAGTCTGAATAGACAGTTGATGCGTTTGAAAGCTTGATATTTCACATGTTTCAGTTCATGTCATGTATGTCTTTTTTTTATCATTGGCTTACTTACTTGCAATGAATGCATTATGAATTAATTACTTTAATGCATAATTATTCATTCGAAACATAATTCTAATATACATTACAGAGTTTGAAATCACGAGGTAACCTAAATAACAGTGATTGTTTAATTTTAAAGTAATTCAATTTCGCTTAATTTGAATTGGACACCGTAAATATAAACAAGTTTTTTAAAACAAAATGGATTTTAAAAATCTTTTCAAGTATGCGTGTAAGTTATTTTGTTACTCGAATTCCTTATATATAATGATAATAAAACTGGCAAATCGACAACCTTGTATTCGGAGTAGATTTTGTAAAATCCCTATCGATTTCCAGGGCAAAACGGGTCCTCCTTCATCAGGAGCAAACAATTCTGCAAAAGCGAATGTCTATCATATTTATACCCTACAGGCGATCAGTGGAATAGCCAATAGCGCCATCTGTCGGCAGAAATAGTAACGAAAAATGAAGGTTTCAGTTAGTAGAATTTTGAAGGCATTAGGCAAGACTGGATTGGAATTGAAGTCATTGACTAAACAGGATAAATTTTTGTGAATGTGAAAAGTTCAAGAAAATCCAATTCCCTAATGGAACCAGCTTTCTGGATAATTTTAACAGAATCGAAATCAAAATTGTGATTGAATTTCCACCCATGATTAGCCATTGAAGATTTGTTAATTTCGCCTTTTCGGACGTAAGATTCATGTTCTTTTCTGCGAAATTTTAATGTTCTTTTCTTTTGGCCAATATAACTTAAACCACACTGACGAGATATGCTATTATTTTCCAAGAATTAAAGTCAGAAATAGAATCTTTAAGAACCAAACCTCGGATTTTATTTATAGGCGAGAAAGCATTCGTCTCCTGCGTCTTGATATGATGATAATGTTTAAGGTTAAGCCCGCAAGAAATGTCTTCTTTAAAATGTAAACTTCTTTAAAACCTAATTTGAGTGCCCTTAATTTTTAAAGAAGTTTAGATTTTAAAGAAATCTAGGTATTCACTTTACACATGTGGAATATTCCGAAAGCCCATCAGCCAACCCTTTTCCCGGGAATCGAACCAATGTTGAACTACTAGTGTTCTGTTTAGCGATAGTATGCATTCTCCACTGGTGGGCTGTTTTAAATAAGCTTTCTAAAATATTGTTAAATTTTTGTCTCGTGCTTTAAACCTAATATTTCCTTCTGTTGATTAATAAATCATGTATTAGGACAGAAAATTGCTGTTGTTTGTAGTTTTATTTTTTTACCAATTCACAGGCAATTGTTTAAGAAATTAAGTTCTTTCTCGCTTTATCCTTTTCTTTCCAAAATCCCTCATGAAATACCATTTGATTTCTTGAAGGAAGATTTACATTGTTTCAAAGTTCCTGATTGTATTTCAAGCGAAAGATATATCTGAAATCAGTGGTGTTTCATTTTGGTACAAGTTTGTCGAAACGGAAGAACTCCAGGACTAAAATACGTTTAATTTCAACAACAATCCAAACTTCAATACAAAATATTATTTGCTTTTTGCTTAATTTATAATTAAGTATGAACCGTTTTCGGTAATAAGAAATATGAAAATATATTTTGAAATCAATACAATACCATAACGAATTATATAAGAGAAATGACCATTCTAAATTTCGGTTTCAATGGATTCTTCAACTTTCGCATTTGGTCGGTTTGCCGAAACAGTTAAATAACGCATCGATACAAAATTGGGATTATTTATGCTATTATTCTTAAATTTTTAAATTATTTTCTTATATAATCATAGAGAAAAAATTTCAAAAAATAAATAAACAAAAAATATCTGAAAGTTTAAAATTTTATATTACTCCTAAAGGAGCCATTTTTACATTTACACATACATACACATTGCGAGGGCTGTTGGGCAAATTCTCCTTTGAGCTAAAATCATTTAAAATAACATATCTTTAGAATTTCTGATAGACAATCTCACGCGCCAGAGGTAAAAATATTTTATTCTGTACAGTATTTTGCCACTGCTAGCTTTAAAATAGTTGATACTTCTAGATTCTTAATCAAAATTTCGTTAAGGTTTAAAAAAATATCAAACAGATAAAAAAATAAAATCAAAATTCAAGATTCAGGCCTCCAGTTGCTCATATTCGTGTAGAGGACTACGTTATTCAAATTTTGATGGCTTTATATATTGTTGTTTTACTACAGTGCGAGGAAAGTACATGCATTCGTGCAGATGTTTCGTTATTTAATTTCTTTAATATCGCAGGGCGATACTATTTGGCGACATCAGTTTGAGAGGTGATACAGCCATTTGTAGACGCAAAATGCTGTTTGGAGACGAATAGCCCTTCTGGCTCACAATAAGCGAAGGAAATGCAGCCTAAAACGCAATATACATAATATAAATTTTATCTTGTGAAATAAATAATTAAATAGTAGGGGAAATAGAAGCTCTGTGCGTAGCAGGCAAATTGAATTTTCATTTATAAGCCTTTTCAAGTAATACTCCTGCTTTCATCCAAATTTGATTTGAGACTGCTACAGCTTCATCACCCTCATACCCCAATAATAAGATCTGTAAATGTCTACAATTTACAGATCCAAACGAACAAAGACATTTACAGTTCCATCATTACAAAGAGATGTGTTGATATCCCCGATAAAATCACGATGATCTTAGAATCGTGACTATAGAGAAAGCAAATTTCAAACTATTTAGTTTGTAACAAAAGGATGAGATTTGTTTTTAAATTAAACTTCTTATCTTTGAAATAATAGGAACCGCTCATGATATCAACAAAATATTTCGTGAGTTTGAGAATGAGCCTGACATTTATGTGAATTGCATGTTCCCTCTATGGTGAATGTTTTCCTGTTAGACAACATAAATTTATGAAATATTTTCACAGCATTAAAATGTTTTCCTTAATATTTATTGTAATCTGTCGCAGAATGTCACTTTAATTTCCTTGTAACATATTTTCTACGTAATATAGCTATTATATGTGCTACATTAAAAACAAATGGATTAATATTCGGTTAGATTACCGTATTATTATATTCAACGGTTTAATTTAATTGTACGAATTATCTGAAATTTGTTTTTAATGATATGCCTCCGTTTTGAATACTTCATATTGTTTAGGAAAATAAAAAGTTGATAAAAATGAAAGCAGCTTTAATAAATTCCATAAGCACACTATAAGTGGAGTCTTTTCATACAATGAACTTTCATATCATCAGAGTAATAACAGCAAACTGAAAAATTCTAAAAAAGTAACTGAGAATTATGTAAATCATTACTTTAATCCAAACTATATTATTCATAATATAACAATAGGTAAAACAAGCTGTTAATTTATATTTAAAATTAATATGATGATATATCAGCATCCTCTCAGTGAGGAAGAAGCATAATAGAAGCCTCGGATAAATTACGATTAGATACCAGTATAAAATTGTTCAAAATGATACTTATCTTTATATATATTTATAAACATGGCATTCTTCAAATGAAAGACAGAAATGGTTTAATAAGCTGTGTGGAACAGAAGTCTATATCAAATATCATTTAGTAGTATAATTCTTAACTTATTATTTTATTTGTTACTTCAATTTTTGGTGTTAGGTAAAGATTAATTAACTATGGCTGTACAAATAAGCAAATGGACATTTTAATATATATATAAAAACTGTTTTCTAAAGATAAAGTTTTGTACAATTATCTGTACAGTGTGGATATGTCATGTATAAATGTAATAACTGGAAATAAAGATGTTTTAACGTTGTGAATTATAGTTGTGTTAATTGTATTCTAAAATTGTTCTTAGTTGTTTCCATTTTGTTCTCTTAGTTATTCATTTTACAGTGAACGCGGAAGATACGGAAGTCAAAAATTATATGATCGTACAATGCAAAGTGATATTTTTTCCTAAAAGTGCTATTTTGAAATAGGAGAAAGGAGAGGGGAGGCTTACTGAATTAACTATGGGACCATATTTAACCCCATTGCTCATATCGTTATTATTATCTATGTTGCTGTTATGAAGAAATGATAACAATTGTCAAATTGTTTTAAGACAATGATTCATTTCTGTAACTAGATATCAGTACACTGTGAAAAATAAGAAATTGTGTTAGTAATTTTCAAATTATGGAATGTTTTAATGTATGAAACTTAATATCTACATATAGCGAACCCTTTATAAGACAACCACCGCCAGTCCACATGCTTCTGGATTCCTGTGCCTCGGGTGATCTAACAGAGGTTGATTATATATTTTCTCAGGTGGACATTAAGGACTTTTAAGGAGTTTCACGAATGTTCATGTGTAGAAGAAGGTGGCTAAGAGTGAGCCCATTGTGTTTGCTATGCCTTTGAAGTTAATACCCTAAAGCAGTGCTCCGCAACCGGTGTGCCGCGGCACACTGGTGTGCCATGAGTAGGATATAGATGTGTCGCAATCAAATACATGTATTTGACATTTTGCAATTTTTTATCATGTATTTAATACACAATGACAATTTTTTTCCTTAATAATGTCTATTTTAAATGTTTTTATATATTTCACTGTTGTGTGGTTGTGTGTGTGATTGTAAGTGTGTCAGCATTTGAATGTTTTCGGCACTTCCTTGATAACTCAGAACTCAAAAATATATAACTTTTTTTAAACATAAGGTTAAACGAAATATATTGGTTTCAGACCATTTTAATTAAAAATAATAGCTCTAAAACTGTTTTTTTTTAATTTGAAATAAACTAATCAAATTAAAGAATTTTTGTTTTATAATTTTTTTTTAAAAATTTCGATTATTATGATAATTATTATGATTGCATATAAATAAATATGTTATGGTTTTATAATTGTATATTTTTTAAATTAAAAACAAAAATTTATTGTAAATTTTGTGTATAAATCAATACATATATACATTAGCTTTTGGTGTGCCACGAAATTCCAGAAAGATTTTTTGTGCGTCGCAGGTGAGAAAAGGTTGCGGAGCACTGCCCTAAAGCAGTGATTCTCAGTCTTTTTCTATCGCGGCACACTTTTAACGTTTTCAAAATTTGGCGGCACACAAAAAAAGACAAGTTTAAACGTTGTCTACTTACCTATAATACACTGTGTAAAATAGTTTATGATAAAAATTTTGAATGTAAAATAAAATAATATATACTACAAAAAGAGCAGTACGTTTATTAAGTGATTAATTACAAGTTAATAATAAGAATACTTCTAAAGTGAAATTTGAGCTTGATGTTTGTTTTTAGTTTAATTTATATTTGGTCGTAAAACTGACAAAGCTACTCTGATATCATCTTCTACATTTAACAGTCTCGATCTTTTATTCGCTTTTATGTTGGTTAATACTAAGAATCTGAATTATAAGATGCAGAAAACAGTAATAATATTTTTAAACCTTTTTTTGGCCATCATGGGATAATCGCATCTAATGTTAATTTAAAATGAAGTAATTGATTCTTCCGAATATATTGTACGTGCGTACGGGTTCGTTATATATTGAATGCACAAGTCGTTAAAAAATTAACAAAAATTTATTCTTTCCACAAGAAATGAATTAAAATGCTGAAATATTTCTTCACAGATCTTCGCACAATATCACAATATCTCAAACGTTTAGCAAAAACTCAGTTCAAAACAGATAAAATAGTTCTATCTCACAGCGAAATCGCTACAATCAATACAGCATTAAGTAAACAAACAGCAGTTCGCTTTTTACAGCTACAAGTATAACAGCAACAACAACAACTAACTCACTAACTGAGATGAGGTGTTTCACCTCGGCTTTTATAAGCTTTTAAATTATCAGTAGAACAATCACGATTTTTCTAGATTTTTCTGGATGGCAACAGTAATTACGAGATATTTATTTATTAAGCATTAAATGCACGCGCTCTTTTATTTTTATTGCTATTTTTTTTTTGGCGTAGCTTTCTCTTCAAAAATCGTCTGCGTTGCTAAGGCAACATGAAGCAAATCTAATTACAATTCTAAATAAATAGCCAAATAAATGTGAAATTCGTAACATTACCCCCTTCCCAAGGACTGCACGTCCCGGGCAGTACAATCCCTGGACAGGAAGCCAAACTTACAACTAAAGCATCAGTGCTATAATAAACATTACTTTATAATAACAAAATAAACAATAATTAAAATAAGTGACTTTCAGCAAATTAAATTCTATCCAACGCGAAATACAATTCAAATACTAAGTACAAATACTATCAAATACAAATGCTATTAAACACAAATACTTATCAAATACTACTACTTAACAAATACAAATCAAATACTAAATACAAATAGGACCATGGTCTTATACTATGTACATTACTATTTACAATTATATACACTACGTACTATGGCCATAGTAATGAACTAACCTGTCGTAATGAACGACTTTAGGTTTAGAGTTCGATGACTTACGGATCCGAACCACGACGTCGTTCAGCCTGTTTAGGACTGTGTAAGGACCATCCCAAGGTGATTGTAGTTTCGGAGAAAGTCCTTTTCGACGAGACGGATTCCATAACCACACCTTGTCTCCTTCGTTGAAACGATGGGCAGTAGCTACCGTGTCGTAGCGGGTCTTCATCTTGTTCGTCGCCAAGCTGACTCGCTTTCGTGCAGAACGGGGCTTAACTTCAAACCGAGCCTGGACATCTTGGATGTATTCCACAGGCGATGAAGGCGCATCTGCAGGGCGGTCAGATAAGAAATCACAAGGCAGACGAAGATCACGACCGATGAGCATCTGGGCTGGAGAACTGCTGGTAGTCTCAGGTTTCTCTTCGATCTCAGTATGATTTCGGCCCCTTTCTGAGCAGGGTATTTCAGAAGACACGTCGGCGTTTCGTGGTGAAGATCCTTTCTGAGGATCGATAGTCATGGCCTCAAACGCTGAAAACAGTTTGTTGTTTTTGAAGTCTAAGGAAAAATTATATTTCCTTAAAAAGTCCAATCCTAGTATGCAGGGGTCTGTAATATCCGCCACATATGCTGTGTGATGGTAGGTGGCACTTCCAAAGGTGATGTTCACATTTAACTTTCCTTCTACATCAATTTTCTCTCCAGACGCAGTCTCGAGGGTAACACAGGATGGCGTCCAAATCAGTTTATCCTTGAATTTTTGAGCTAAATCCTTCCGAATGATGGTAACATTAGCTCCTGTATCAACGATCATGCTGCAAGGAACTCCGTCGATATGCCCATTAATGGATAGTCCATTACTCTTGCCGCACACTGCAGAAATCTTGAGCGCTTTAAAACGGGGTTGTTCACTATAGCTCAAACTCTGCTCCGCGATATGATCATTAATTTGCTTCTTGCGTCTTTGCTGGAAAATGATCTTACTTTCCGTGCTCTGGGGTGTTCTGCAGTTCCTTCGTATGTGGCCTTTAGCTCCGCAGTTCCAGCATTTTGGTTCTTTGTCATTACTTTTCCATCTCATGGCATTTAATTTTCTGTTTCTATCGTCCGTCTTATTTTCCGAGCTCTTGAATATTCGGCAGTTCCTTCGCATTTGCCCTAAAATACCGCAGTTCCAGCACTTTACTGTCTGTTTCTTGTCACCAGTATTCCGTGTCAAAGCATTCACCTTTCTAGTTAAATCGTCTAGGCGAGCAGTCATTGGATCCACTGGTTCTTGTATTTGAGCAGCTCTGATTGGGTGGCGGTCTCTACGAGTGGCTTGCTGTGCTGCCTCGAATTTCATGGCATACACCAGAGCACTTTTTAAGTCCTTCACATCAGCCATTCGCAGTACTTTCTGTATTTAAGGATCCCGGATGCCGTCGATGAAAGATGCCGGCGAAGTATTGCAGGGACAGGATTTCTCTTGTTCCTATCGGGCACTCCGAAAAAGCGAGGTGGGACAGCCTTTCAACATCCGTGGCGAACTCCTGGAGTGTTTCCGTAGGCTTCTGTTGACGAGATTTTAACTGAAGCCTGCTATAATCTTTTAAACACTTCTCTCCAAAACGCAGCTCCAATGCGCCGGACAGAGCTTCGAAATCTAGCCTTTTGTTTTCGGGAAATGTCTGAAGGATGTCCGCTGCGTCTGCTCTCAGAGAAGCGGCAAGATGACAGGCCTTAGCTTGGGAATCCCATCCATTAGCTTCCGCAACTATAGAAAATTGTGTCTTATATACTTGCCAGGAGGTCTTCCCATCATATGTCGATAGCTTCAGAGAAGGACGAGCACTCATGGGTAGAAATTTGAAACTATCCGAATTGCTTCCTGCCGTCGCTACGAATTTCTTTAAAGTATCAACTTCTTTCGCAACCGCAGAAACCTTGTCATCAATTTGTTGTTCGATTTGGTGTTGGACAGCAGAGACTCTTCCTTCGATTCGTTGCTCCACAGCAGAAACTCTTCCTTCTATTTGTTCTTTTACAGCAGAAACTCTTTCTTCAATGTGTTCAACTTTATTTTCAACAGCGTCAATTCTGCCTTCCATGGCCTCGAATTTATTTTCTATTACCCTGGTAATTTCTCTTTTCATTTCCTCTTGACCTGCTTCAATCTTTTCTTGAACAGCCTTCATTTCATCTTTTACAGATTCTTGAACAGCCATCATTTCATCTTTTACTGATTCTTGACCAGCTTTCATCTCCTCTTTAACTGATTCTTGACCAACTTTCATGTCCTCTTTAATGGATTTCATCTCTTCTTTCACGGAATCTTGGCCAGCTTTAATTTCTTCTTTAAATGCAGCAAAGGCTGCCATAAGTTGCCTTAATTGTTCTTCCATTGCTCTAGTTAATGGCATTCAAAATAATCCCACTCCTGACACCAAAAATTGTTACGTGCGTACGGATTCGTTATATATTAAATGCACAAATCGTTAAAAAATTAACAAAAATTTATTCTTTCCACAAGAAATGAATTAAAATGCTGAAATATTTCTTCACAGATCTTCGCACAATATCACAATATCTCAAACGCTTAGCAAAAACTCAGTTCAAAACAGATAAAATAGTTCTATCTCACAGCGAAATCGCTACAATCAATACAGCATTAAGTAAACAAACAGCAGTTCGCTTTTTACAGCTACAAGTATAACAGCAACAACAACAACTAACTCACTAACTGAGATGAGGTGTTTCACCTCGACTTTTATAAGCTTTTTAATTATCAGTACAACAATCACGATTTTTCTAGATTTTTCTGGATGGCAACAGTAATTACGAGATATTTATTTATTAATCATTAAATGCGCGTGCTCTTATTTTTATTGCTATTTTTTTTTCGACGTAGCTTTGTCTTCAAAAATCGTCTGCGTTGCTAAGGCAACATGAAGCAAATCTAATTACAATTCTAAATAAATAGCCAAATAAATGTGAAATTCGTAACAATATTAAAATTTAATCTCGATTATTATAAAGCGAAATTAGTTCTTCCTTTTCAAATTTAATTCAAATACAGAAGTATTCGTCATCACAAATGGATTACGAACGCCACCAAATTTGTTTATATCTAAATTTGGAAAACAATGAATAATTCTCTTCTCTAATGTTATTAAATGGTCAATAATAGTTTTATGAGTAGTTGTATTAAAATCTTTTGGGACGGACTGAAATTTTTCCAAACTGACTTCCTGAGCTTTATTCTTCCATAAATTTATTTGTTTGGGAGCACACCAGTTTATTTGTTGAGTTTAATATATTTTCTGTCGGTCCTTGCATACTTGAATTTATGTTATTAAAAATAACAAAAATGTCTGATGAGTAAGCTAGTCTGCCATCTGCACAAATCAGAACTTCTCAATTTAAATTATATACTGAGCATGCGTGAAAATGCTCCGAATTGCGCTCTCTTCCTGAGCCCCCACATCAGCTTGGGTACCACAACTGGCGTGCTTATTAATGTCTTAAAAACCGAATTTCACCAATTCGCATGCGTACTGTATACTAGAATTAAACCCATTACAATTTTTATTACATACATTTATAAAATTTGGCCGCCCGCAAAAGTGCAGCAGCACAATGTTTGAGAACCACTGCCCAAAAGAGTTGGTGATCATAAATTGAGCAATTACAAATGTTACAAATCACTATTATTTAACATACCTCGAGCTGAAGTGAAAAGATTTTCTGCTTTTCACTTCTTGTTAGCATAAATCATCGTTTGTCATACATGTTATTTACTAAGTACAAATGGTTGAATTTATGCAAAAAAGTCTTCTTTTGCTTAAATTTAACCATTTTTACAAAGTAAATAAATAAAATGAACGTAATAGTATAAAATTATTTACAGTATCAATAAACAATCTGGATTGAAATTTGCATGAGTTCTCGGTGTAAATTGTTCAGATATACTTGGAAATTACTTTCATCCCTTATTATACGTACAACACAGAAGAAACTCAATGCATGTGGGACATATTATAAAATATTTCAGCTGTATTTTGAGATGATTAAAGTACGAAAAAATTGTAATGAACTCAGGGCTGTTTCATAGAATAAAATCTCTAAATTTTTCTGTTTTATTTAAATTTCTTAAATAATGTTCTGCGGAAACTATTAAGCCAGGTAACAGAGGGAACAGTCAAAGAAAAGCGAAGCAGAAACGAATTTGCATAGGTTAAAAATACATATTATACCTTCTAAAATTTTGATTAGCACGAGAAGCAATTAGTTACCTTTTTTGACAGCGGAACTGTTTCGAAAGTTAAGTGCTAAGTATGAGTTTTAGTGTAAGGAATTTATTTTAATATATTTTGATTTATTGTGAAAATGTAGATTACTTTTAAGAAATTCTTATGCTAGTGTTTATTAATTTAATTAATATTTTCATATTATTTCGAAAATTTAGTTTCAATGGTATAAATCATGGACTTTACCTCTTTATTTTAAGTTATCATTCTTCACTTGAATGAGGAGATATCAACATACTATTACTAATTACATGAAAGAAAAATTCTAAGATTTGCAACCATAGCTATTCGTGGCTTGGTGAGTAGTGAACATTCATTAGTAACATTTTACTCTACTGGTGCAGTCATAAATACAGCGCATTCATTATCTGAAACATTCAACGTTTGACTACGTATAAGTAAACATTCTTTAAATGAATAAAAACATTTCATTTATATCTCCAGTATAAATGACACCAAAGAAACTTTCAGTATATGCCCAGTTTGCACATAATAATGATAATCCACATGTTGTTTAAAAGACTTACCATTTTCATAACATTTATATAGGAATATTTTCTCATGATGATAATAAAATTTACTTTGGTGCTGCCGAAATATCTGTCAGCATATACCGCAAAACAAGAGTCATAGAAAGATGTCCGAATATTCAGTTCATAAAAATCACAGAGCAACGGAGGTACACACCGCATTTTACCTAACTCGAACTCAAAAGAAAAATCCGTGAGGATACCAATACAGCCGAATAAAATAGTATTGTTTCTTGTGCACCGTAGCAGAAAAAAAAAACTTACTCTTTTAAATAGCTTGATGAAGAGAAGCTCGGTTTGCTGGTGGCTAAAAAAATCCGATCCATCTTGCCAGAAAATAGACTCCTTCTTTTACGGACAATTTCCCAGCATTTCTTGCTACGTCTTGTAGCGACTATGTTATCCGCGAAGAAGAATGATCTATGGACTCCTGCAAATGTCCTTTTGTGAATTTCTGTCCGAAAGATTTCTGTGCCCCTGTGTAATCATTTGCTACTGATATAGAAAATCCGGGTACTTCTGATCATCCATGTAACATGCTATACAAAATTGTTCCATATATTAAATTACTGCACTATAACAAGCAATTCCATTCCTCGAACAGTAGCTTTACTTCCATAGCAGAAGATAGAATAATTCTTCAAAAATATACGTAACTGTATACCATCTCATATATTTGCTCTTAAAATATGCAGTACATACTGTTATTCTACACTGAAAAAAGACCTTTCTTTGTACATAACCAGGCTACATCATAAGTAGTTTTTCATGTTCAAATAATCTAACTTTGTATATAATATTTATATGCGCGTATATGCGTACCATCTGCACTTCTCATGCTTATCTAATGTTCTAATGTATTTTGAACTATATACAGAATATATACGTTGGTTGGAAACCATCCTCCTACAGTTAGCGCCAAGGGAAAGACTTATTCTGGCGTTCTTCTGTTCTGTGCTACTGATTTTACACTTCGAGTTGCATTTGCTGAATATTACAAGTAAAGCAGGATAGAAGCCGGAAAATACCATTTCCCTGTTCTTCTTCTTACAAACGCGCTGTAATCATGTCCACCAACAAGGCATACGTTAACAGAGAAATCTGCTACTACGCACATAAGATAGACGTATGGGCAGAGGTACTTGAGCACGTGCAGCCAAAACCCGTTTTTGAAAACTTAGTGTTGGGGCAGTTATTGTTGGGGGCAATTTGAAAGCCTCATATCTCATGCTTGTTCTGTTAAACGGATAGTCGTATAAGTGTTTTTTGAAGAAAGTATTGCCTGGATTGCCTGTCAGATGAGCAATGAATCCAGCAGTCACAGCGCGAGGTGCTTCCAGCATGATGGTGACCCAGTCAATTTTGCTCTATTTGTTCGGTAACACTTGAATTCAATATTTGGTCAAAAGTGGTAGTCGGGATGGTCTCCTTAATTGGCCTGTAATTTCGCCGGACTTGTCCTTCGTATATCTCTTTCTCTGGGTTTACCTGAAAAGCCTGGTGGGCGAAAAACCTGTAGCTAAAAAATTTCGCTTGCATTAGCATAGCTAGCTCAGTCATCTTTGAGAATCCCGGGATATTCCTACAAGTCCCTGTTTCTAAGCTGCGCCGATATACGTTTAGAGTGACCTCCGTATATCGCAGCAGTAATAATTTGCATATTAAAATATTATCATTTATGTTACTGTCTCTTTCATTTCTTATGTCTAATGAGAACTACATTTCCACTACTACACTGCTGTCTTTTGGAATTACTTTTGAGTAACCTATATCTTCCTTAAGTTTGCGCACGATTAAGTGAATCAACCCATACAACCAAGTAACTGTAAAATTTCTTTGACGTATCTTATACATGTTATTACTTGAAATAATAAAAGCTGTGATAACGGGATACATATTTGTTACCATAGACTATCAAGAACAGAGGTATGTTTGATGTAAGTATTTTCTATAAGAGTATTTTGTTAAGTGAAATTCCAGAATGAAAGGGAGTACTATTATCACATTATATTGAAAATTCAATAGTAAATAAAATTCTAACCTGATTAGCGTATATACGAACTATGCAGCCCTCCCTATAAATGTATTGACCACATCTAGGCAGGCAATATCACTTTAGGATTGCATTCTTAATTCTGGTTATTGGTACGTCTGAAACAAGCATGTAATAATGTGTCTGTAACCTCTCTTGATTTCTTTTGCTATGCCTTGAAAAATGTTTTTTTTCATTAGCTAGCTTGCTTTCATTCTGACAAATTCTAGTCAGAGCCATTCTCTTATACATTATTCATCTACATTTTTTTAAAATTTATTGTGGATTATAAAGGGATTTTATACTCTACTTTATAGTAAATACAGAACTTAAGTTCCAAAGTAAGAGTAGCCGAAGGGTACTTACATGAACAGACACCGGAAATTCAAATCTAAAACAAATTTACGAGACGCTGAAGGATAACACAAGAAGGATCAGACTGCAAATAAATTAACTTAACCAGTCCTTAAAACAATCACTTACAATTCTTGATATTGCTTGCAGAGGTATAATTTTTTCCGTTATGGACGTGGACAGTGATGGTCTCTAGCTAGAGAGTTCTCTGCTCAACAGCACAACAACATCGAACAATGCGGCCTCGCCTCCTGGCACTGCTTCTATTATGGACACGATTACTCCTCTACCTCCTCTCCATATTAACGCGAATTCTGATAAGGATACCGCTATTCCTCCTCCTCCATCTCTGTCTCACTGGTCGACAAATACTATCCAAATTTACGCCGAGAAAAACCGACTAACCGAACATAGCTCGAGATCCAGAGAATCGAGAAGAAAGATTTTTTACCTGAAACCAAGGCCGCAGTGCTGAAACAGATGCATTTGGAAGGTGAGAAAATTTTGACTTCATTAAAAATGCTTTGTACGAGCCTAGGGGTAATCTAATATGTTTACTCTCCTTGCTACTAAGAAAGAGTTTCTAGCTAGTTGTAATAAACTAAATGTTAAGGATCCAACCCACAATTTCAAGCAGCCTCCACCTCCTACTCCTGCAAATAATGTTAATCTGAAGTCGGATGCTAAGAAAAGAGCCAGAACAACCGATTCGGAAGGCTTTGCCCTCCTGCCAAAGTTCCTAGTTGCTAAAAACCATTTGGGCTCCCAAAATATCAGCCCCTAATATCTAAAATAAATTTTAAAACTTAGAAAATGCTAAAAATACTCCTGAAAATAATTCAACGCAGCCTATCGTAAATTCTGTTCCCAAAATTCAAATTCCTTCCCCTGTATTTATTAAACCAACAGCTGATTGGTATTTTTTTCTCGAATAACGCCTTGGGCAAGCTCCCCCCTATTGAGTTTGAGAAAGATATTAATTTTCCCACATTAAATACTGAAAATAAAAATGATTATATAATAGATTAGATTATAGAATTATAAAAATGATTACAGATTTATTATAGAAATGATTATAGAATCATTAGATTACTTTCAGAGAATCAAATTGAATTATTTACTGAATCAATACTGAATACTTATTTGAAAACTTATTTCAATCAATCTTAAATTATTATGATTTAAATCCTAGACTCTGAAACAGATGCCCCGTAAAAATAGTTGTTCGAGGTTTACCTTCTGTCATGCCCATCAACGTGGTACAGCCTGCGATTGAAGTCAATGGCTTTAAAGTTCAAATCATTACTCAACTACTTCTCGGCACCGACATCCAAGCTGAAAGATATAAAGGGAGAAAAGGCCCTCATAGTGCTATTGCTGCCAGGGGTTTCAAACAGCCCTGCCAGAAATTGCACCAAGCTATATGACGAACCGATAAATTGCGCAAACTCCACATGCCGCGAACAGCCGTTCGCATCCACTATTACCTGTAGCAAGGAAAAATACAAAGAAACCCACCGTTCAGTCCAAACAGTCCGTTGGTCCTTCCCCCAACAGTAGTAAAAATTCTAATCTAAACCCACTTCCGGCTGTAACTTTTAGAAGCAAAGTTCGTTCGGGAATTTCATAATACAATGTTTTAACAGCAGGTTGCTTCCCATCTAATCGAAATTTTTCGGTCCCCAAGGAGCTTTTTGGACTCAAAATTGTACCGAAATTCTTTTGGCTGTAATCCAGATTTATAACCAGCCTGGTATTGACCAGAGCAAATTCCTTTTAGCATTCAAAAATGCTTTGCGTCAGCTACAATTGGCTCCCCCTGGTGTTGACGTGGCTTACTATATTTTTGAGAGCTATGTAGCTATCAAATTTTCTGATTCCCCCTCACGTTAAAATTCCAAACTTTGAAAAGTTTGAAGTATTTAAAATTATGTACCTGGAATATCAAAGGCATTATATGCAAATATCACGAATTGCGTGACTATGTTGAAGAGAAGGCCTTTGACATTATTGTTGTCCAAGAAAACAAATTCCAGCCGGGCATCAGAGTCTAGTGATATTTTTCATGGTGGTACATGTGTCTTTATCAAAAATCATATTCACATCGCAGAATAGACACCCCCGTGTCTGAGCAAACTCGATGCGAAGATAATCGAAATTTTTATTCAAAATTCACTCTCCCTTATTTTGATTTCTGCCTATCTTCCACCTTTATCCAGAAAAGGGGACAAATTTCCGGTGGAAGATTTTAATACATTGCTTACCTTGTCACAACAATGTGTTCACCAGTATTGGCGTTGTAGAAGATCCAACCCTGCTGGGCGTGGCCTCCTAAAATGGGATTAGGATCCTGAAATTAAAATAAAACCGCCGGATTTCCCAACACGATATGATGTACTGGGAACCAATTGTTTTATTGGTTTGGCTCTCTTTCGAAATATTCCTTTTGGCTATCAAGTGACTGTGGAAAGTTGTTTGTTCTCAGATCACAGCTCGTGCAACTTGACAAGGCAGTTTATCAGTGAACTTTTATCTTAACTGATACTTTTAAGGAAGTATCCATGCCCATACTTCACCCCAATTTTCATAAACTTACAGCGGAAATAAAACTTAAAATTCGTAAAACGAACAACGTACGAAGAGGTTTGTAAAACACTGGGTGTCCTGACTTGAAAAATCAAAATCGTACTCTCCAAAATGAGATCAAGACATCATGTGACCAGTTCAAGCAATCAAGATATTCTGATTACATTCAGTCTTTAACGAGCTCAGACAAGAGTCTTTGGTAAAGTCGGGATTTCTTCGAGTTATAAACTTAACAAGAACATATCACTTCGTGTTTTCTTGTCAAGAACTTTATACGATAACAACTTTCATTCTCGTTGCACTGTATGTCATTCAATTCGGCTAATCATCTGCTCTGAGAGCGATATGCCTTCCGTAAATTCACTTTTACCTTTTACCTGCTTCTGAATCATCACCGGCCTAATCTCTCTAATCCATTAACACATACCTTTCTACCAGTTATCATCGCATTCTCCATTTTTTTCTCTTTTTGATTTGCTCTTAAACGCCTAATCCAAATTAAAGCCTTCTTTTTTGGCATTATTTTTCATATTTAACTAGTGACCTAATTATTGATTAAAAGTCATCTTCTTTTGCAACCATGCCTTACTTTAACTTAACCGGTCAGTGCCAGTCACTCCACAACCTTTTTCAAACCAATTACAGCCATATAACAATTACATTTAGACACTGCACACGCTTTCCACATCGCTCCGAGAAAAAGGCTACTAATGTAGTTTTTTCTCATCTCCTTCGCCATGGAAACTGTCCGATCATTTCACTCCCGAGAAAATAATTATCAAACGTTTCTCTACCTCTTTTTTTACATCCGAAGTACAAATTAAGTAATAATTTACGCCGTTATCCAATTTAAGTTTTTTTTTACCGAAAGCTGCTGCACCCGCTCCCTCCTACAACGAAATAATTTTAAACTTCCCTTCCAGTCCTCCAGCGATTCACGCGCAAGAAAGCATCTTTCAGAGCACACGTCCTTACCTCCAAGCATCCCCTATCTAGCTTATTTCATTAGGAAACAGAAAGCATTCCTCTCTTTGCAGTAGATGCAGAATGCGAAAGATTCCTTTATTCGCCATCAGAATTGTTAAATTATTACAGTCGCCTGCGTCAAAAAGCTCAATCTCCTATATCTCAAACTTCCGGTCAAGAAATTGCACAACATTTAGAATTAATACGTACATAACAAACTACCATATATTTAACAAACCATAGACGTATACATAACATTAAGATATTGCAATAAGCTTAAGAAATATTGGTATGAGACGGCAGGGTTTCTCAATAATAACCTTGAACTCGAATGGGAGAATCCGTGGTCTACGGCTATGTCCGAAAGGTGTGTGGCTTAAAATCCGAATTCGTACAGGAAATGCTCGAAAAGCTATGTGCCTCTTGGAAAGCTATGCGTTTGTAGGTGGATGAGGAGAGAGTGAAAGGAACTCGTTCAGGAGCACTTAAAGGAACTTGCAAACAAGGAACCAAATGCACAACAGTTCGAGAAGTATAAACATACAGTTAGATTTAAATACAGAAGTAAAAATAAACTATAGTTTGAGTTGTAAAAAATACATTACATGATGTTAAAAAAGAAGAGTAGATGGAGGTTGAAATGCCTATCTCTTCAGCTGAAATTAAGGACATTCTAAAAGTTCTAAAAGTAGTTGAAAAAAAGAGGTCGGAAAGAATTGCAATGCATCGTACGACAGCGCTATTCAACGACTCTTAAAATAGGGAATGAAAAAAAATTCTTCTGATAAATCTCTAATAAATGCAAGTTAGATGAGAGTGGTGAAATAGTGGATAAAAAGGTAGCAATACCTGCAAAGAATAATGCAGATATGACGTAACGTAAGTAGAGTAAACTAATCAAACTTTATAAATCGAGCTTTTTTTACCATTCTCTTTTATACGCATGCATTATGTTTTGTAACGTTTTTATTGATTTTACTTACACTACAGTGCATTTTCTGATATTTAAAAAAGCATAGCAGGAATTTGAAGTGGTTATTTGGAGGACTGGAACGGATAAAGCGTATTTAAATATATTTTAACAAATAAAATTATTTGAGGATACGAATAGATTGGCTTACAAGCTCGGTCACGAATTGAATTAAAATCACATGCTGATCTACCACTCTATTTTCTTCTATTCCATACATGCTTTTTCTAGACATAGAACATGTGAAAAACAAGTCTGTGCTTTCAAGGTCTTCGCTTTCGAATGAAATATCAGTTGCTGAAAACAGAGGCGAAGAGATGCAGAAATACTTATTTATAAAATAATACTTATATGGGAGTATTTTAAACATTTTTGCTTGTTTTCCATAATGTCCTCAAAACAAGGGCTACAGATTTAATAGATATACAGCATATTTTCTTCCTTTGACGTAATTTGAATAAAGTTTTGTAGAAATGTATACATGTATCATATAAAGTTGGAAAATTCATAAATTTTCAGTCAACAAATAAAGGGCTCTTTCGAAACCTTCCGAAAACCGAAACTATCAAAATGACGGTAGGGATTTTCTAGGCTTTAATTAATTAAGGAAATGCAGGCATGGAC
>KK113953.1:233060-255736 GCA_000611955.2 Stegodyphus mimosarum
TAAAGCAGGAATGCTTTTAATGAACTTATCAAGATTCGTATTTCTTTTTATCTGTTTTGCGAACATGATGTGTCCTGACTGGACAATGAGTTGACTGCAAACTATGTCCTATGGAGTAGCAAAGAGGACAAGATTAGAAGGGTTAAAATTACCCTTTATTTCTTCTCCTCATTTCACAAGCGCTTCCGCACTCTCGGATGCAAAGACCGACCCCTTGTGGTTTAAACTTAAAAATATAAGATTATTAACTAAATAAAATTTAAATAAGAGATAACTTTTAATATTTTACACAGATGACTAAGACTGGCCTTTAAAATTACTACGTCTGTAGTACGCAAACTGCGGAAGACTACAATACGTCTTTAGCTTTCAAGAGGAACCTCTGGCCTTAAAAAGGCGGGCAGTAACTGACGGCAAGCTCGCTTGAAAACTCGTGGCAAGATGCCTCACCCTCTCTTCTTCTACTACGCTCTTGGCAAAAAGGCACAACTTAAATACGTAAGCGTTAGCAAGTACAATTTGCATAAATATATACAAGCGTTACTTCTGGCCGGAAGTGGAAAGTAAGAGACGATAAATTTTTAGAATAAATAGAAGTTTTAAAATAAAATAAATGTTAGTCAAACTTAAGATCCTCACAAACCTTCTAGGAGAAAATGTGTTGATTTCTAGAAATTTGTTCAGAATTTAGAAATTTTTGAAAAATAGTTCCGCAAACCATATGGTTATACATTTTTTTACCAAAATAATTACAAGTTAGAAATTTACAATGAGTTCGTATTTATATGCCCTTCCTTCATTAGAATCATGGTAGGATATAGGAAAAGAGTAAGAGGTTTCGATCGGGATATATCATACACTTATAGCTTTGGAACTGCAATATGTTTTATAACGGGTATAGTCATATCAACTTATACGAGTAAATGTGATCCTTAAAGAAATCTTTGTCGTTTGTCGTTAAATGATATCTATTAGCACTAAAACATGAATAATAATAATTTCATTTATTGCAAACAAAACTAGATCTTCTGCAAAGTTCATTTGAAGAAAGGATTTCTATATTTAGGAAAAATATAATTTTAAGGCAGTTCAAGGGCATCATTTCTAACGTAGCAAAAGGCATATAAAAGTTTACTGGAAAGTGTTTTAAATCTTTCATTTTTATGAAAAATCTCTTTTTCTCAATGAAGTGCAGTGAAAAGCTACTCTAAGCGGTTTATACAAGTTTACTTGGAGGGAGAATTATTGGCTACCTAAGTCAGAAGGAAATATCTATTGATATCTTTCCCGTTTATTTATGTTGGAATTTTTTTTTTTGAATTTGGTAAGTACATGAAATATTTTGGATGTATTTAGATCAGAACTCCCAAAGTAGGTGTCTGTATCCGAGTTTTTCAATTATCATAGAAAAAGCATTACAGCAGGAAGAGGCTGCAATATTTTTATACGTGAATTTGTAATGCGATAAAGGAATTTTCAGATGTATTTGCTGCCGTTTCTAAAGCTGGAAATAAATAAAAAATAAATTCAGATGCTTGATACACGGGTTCTTAGCTTACATAACTAGAAAAATATCTAAATTATGTTATTAAAAATTATAAAATGTTTCTTTATATGTATTAACTATTGCTCACCAACACATTATTTCGAATTTATTATGGATTATTTTTCTCACAATTTAGCATTACTTTGCAGTCATATGCAATTGTTACATGCTAGTTCAATAAATTAATTGACAAAAATTGCGTTTAAAGAATAAAACTATCAACGGCTAAGGAGATGTTAGGCTTATTGAACTATATAGGGAAGAGTTGGTGTTCTAAAAAAAATATCTGTAAATCTTTAATCTAGATAAAAGCTTTGTTATGAACTGTTCTCAGCAGTCTTTTAATTTTCCTGAAAAATTACGGAAAAATATATTTTGGGATCTTTCCATTGTTTTCAATTGAATTTAGTAACCTAAAATGAAAAACAATCTTATATGGACACCATATTGAATTCCTCATACGGGCTATTAAATTATACGCATTTTTCGCGGCTCTTCGTTTAAACCCATTTCCTCAAATTCCATTGAAGATATATTTCTCATTCAATCAATTCAGTTTTCACTTCGTGCTAATATAATAATACCTGAAAACTCAAAACATCTTCATTAAAAATTGTGAAATACAGAAAAACCTAAAACAAGAAATATATTTAAGAGGAGCTAAGAAAAAACTCTTGCACTTAAAATTAGAATTTATATACCAAAAGAAGCAATTCAGGCAGCGGACAGAAAGACAACATTTTCGCCTCAGAAAACTGAACAGTACCTTTCCATCCCACTGGGAAAAAGATACCTAAGTTGATGCAGCAGCATATTTAATTCTATAATACAAATGGTTTGAAATGAAAGCAAATAACCGACGCGTCAGGCCTAGCGTTTGTTGCACTTTAAAATTGTTGATATTGCTACTACAATTGCATGCAGATTAATTAAAGGCACTAAATATTATCTAAACTAACTAAAAATTAATTCAAGATACAGAAACCTTAACCGGAACATAAGAACAATACAATTCCATCACTTTTAAAGCAAAATATGCACAATTTACCAACATATAAGCATAATTAAAAAGAAAAAAAATATCATTGAGGCGAGTAAGACGTTTAGTATATATACATTTATATATATATATATACATATAACATGTGTATGTTAGTATATATATATACACATATAACACATGTATGTTAGTATATATATATGCACATATAACATGTGTATGTTAGAACGTAGGTCAGTCAGAAAGTTTGTTGCACTACTGCGTAAATATGTTCCGTTTAAGTCTATTTGGATGACACTGCGTGGCAACACTGCAGTCATGTACCTTTATCGCGTGACGTAGCGGCTTCCCCGAAGCAAGTTTAGTTTTTCTGATAATCAGTCGCAAACATGTCTCGACAGCTGCAAATAGCGTCCATATTGGAAATGCGTGAAGTGATTCGTTTTTTGTGGGCGAAAAGGTGCAACTGCGCTGAAACTTATGGCCAGTTGCATGAAGTGTATGGTGAAAATGCAATGTCACGTCAAGCTATCACTAAATGGTGCAACATCTGCTCCTGCATGACAATGCAAGACCGCATGCAGCAAAACAAACGTGTGACCTTCTGAAAAAGTTTAGATGGGAAGTGTGGAATCACCCTCCTTATAGCCCAGACCTTTCACCTCCTGACTTCCATGTGTTTGGTCCCATGAAACAAGAACTTTCAAAGCGATGGTGCCATTCGGATGCCGAAATGAAAGCTGCAGCCCAACAATGATTATCGATCATTTAAGGGGGCACAGGACCTTTAAATCTTCAAAAAATCGATTTTCAGATTTTTGCCTTTTATGAATATATAAACATTTCTGAACAAAATGCAAAAAACCGCGTTGCAAAATTCGCATTATTTCTTGAGTTATGAAAGTTTATATCGGATAGTAAACCAGCGACGCTCGTTTAAAGGGACAAATATGGTGGTTGTTTACATTTTGGTTACGCTGTATACGAGCGCATACTTTTATTATTATACACAGAAATATTTAATACTGTGTTTTTTAATTTCCTTTTCATGTAGGGGAAGAAGGATGGCAACTACTCAACTTCACTGCTGGTAGTTTGTTTACATGATAATTCTTATTTCCACGCTGGATCTAGAACGTTGTTTGAGTGTTTCTATTTCGGTCTTTCATATCAAGTTTGTTTTACTGTGAAATCGTTTATGTAAAGATATTTGTTTTGAAATTTAAAAATTAATAATAATATGAAAAGAGCTTCAGGTCAAAGACCAAAGAAAAGGAAAAGGAATAATTTCTTTGGAAATCAGTACACAAGAAGTAATGATAAAGATGCAAATGTCTCTGCATCAGCAAAAAAACTTCTAGATCATTTAGTGGTATCTGATGACAGCGAATTTGAAGGGTATACAATCATTGATAAAAGTTTATTATTTTCTGGATTAGAAGAATACTTATGCTGTCATGTTTGCCATAATAAAATTAGTATTACTTCTGAAGTAGTATATGGTTTAACCGTAAAAATAAATATTTCATGCTGCTCTTGTGGAGTACTAACATCTATAAGAAATTCTAAACTTGTAGGTGAAAAACAAAATGCTTCTGATTTAAACAGAAGATTTACTTTAGCAATGAGATGTATTGGAAAAGGATTGACAGAATCCAGAACATTTTGTGGAATTATGGATCTACCACCACCTGTAACACAGAAGTCATATGACAAAATATTAAGTCATATGCATGCTGCTACACGTAATATTGCGGAAAATAGTATGAAGATAGCAGCTGACGAAGAAATAAAAATGACTGGTTCTTCAGATTTGACCGTCAGTGGAGATGGCACATGGAAAACCAGAGGACATTCTTCACGTTTCGGTGTAACTTCCATTATTGGTGGTGAAACGGGTAAAATTATTGATCGTTATGTTTCAAGTTCCTACTGCAAAGGTTGTGAGACTGGAAAAAATATATCCTCAAAGGAAAGCTATTTGAAATGGAAAATGGAACATAATAAAGTATGCAATAAGAATCATTCAGGCTCATCTGCACAAATGGAAGTGAATGGTATGTTGAGTATGTTTTCGCGATCCGAAGAAAAGTATGGTGTCCGTTACGTTAATTATATTGGTGATGGAGATTGTAAGACTTTCTTAGCCCTTACGAAGGATAACCCGTATAATGTTCCAATTTCAAAGATAGAATGTGTGGGCCACATCCAAAAACGAATGGGTGCACGTTTGAGGAAACTTAAACAGGAATTCCGTGGCAAGAAACTGTATGACAAGAAACCTCTTAGCGGTAAAGGTCGACTTACAGATGTGTTGATAGATCAACTTACAACATATTATGGTAATGCCATTAGGAAGCATTCTGACAATTACCACGATATGCAAAAAGCTATATGGGCTATTTGGTATCATAAACGTTCAAATGATAATGAAGTAACCCATGACTTTTGCCCCGATGGTGTTGATTCTTGGTGCGCGTACAAAAGAGCAGTTGTAAATGGCACAAATGAAAACTTTAAACACACGAATTCAGTTCCTGTAGCAGTTATGGATGCTATAAAACCCATATTTAAAGATTTGTCCCACCCAGACTTGCTAAAGAGATGCATAGGTGGTCGAACACAAAATGTGAACGAGTCGCTAAATTCGTTGATCTGGACGTTTTGTCCGAAAACAACAAACAATAGTAGAAAAATTGTAGAAATTTCTACGAATTTAGCAGTAGCCAACTTTAATGATGGTAAACGGGCAACGCTGTTCATCATGAAAGAATTAGAATGTATACCTGGAGCTAACTGTGTAGCATTTGCGAAAGAAGCAAATAGACTTCGTATTAAATTCGCACTGAAACGAGCCCAGGACAATACTTTAGAGGCTCGAATTACCAAACGAAGGGAAAAGAAGGAAGCTGATGAGCTTCATAAACAAAATGAAGGAGTAGTTTATGCTTCTGGTGCATTTTAAATTTGTTTTGTAAAATATAAATTAGAGAAAAGCGATATTGTATCTTTAAATTGAATTTTCTCAAATTGGTAATTTTCAAGTTTGCGCGCAGTGTTATTATCAAACCATATATGCTATGCCCATAAAAATTTAACTGTGTATGCTAGTGTTGTTAGTCTGCATGCTAAAACCAAAAATTTTACTTATGTCGATATATATACATATATTTACCTTCAAAACATGATAAAAAATTTACATATTTTTAAATTTTAAAAAGTTTTCTTAATTTTTCAAATTTAACATTCATTTTATAATATATTTTGGTTTTAAGTTAGAGGTTAATGTATTTCGAATGCATTTTTACCAAAAATTGTTTTCTATATGCAATATTTCCAGAATTATGATGCGCGCAACATTTGATAATTTTTATTTACATGTTTCTTATGTACATTTTTAAATGCTTAATTTACAAATTATTTATTTATTTAAAATTTTTATTTCACATACAGTGTAATAAGGCATATCTATGTAAGGTATATAGTAAAAAAAAATATAACCTTTTAATGATATAATATGAGTTTTTGTGTTTCGAGTTTGAGGATTTTTATGATCGTTTCGACGAGCCCAAAGGTCCTGTGCCCCCTTAACGGAATTTCTTTGTAGAAGGCATCGAAACATTTGTACCACGCCTCGAAAAATGCTTAAATAACGGAGGTAATTACGTTGAAAAGTAGATTTTGAATGGAACTTTAAGATATAAATTAAATTATTGTAAAATTTTGCTCCTGTTTTGTTTTCTTAGGCAGTGCAACTAACTTTTTGACTGACCCTCGTATATATATATATATATATATATATACTGAAGTTAGTAGTAAGTTTGTGACTGCAGCTACAATGAAAACGGGAGGTGCTCAACTAAAGAGTATAGCAGTCCTACATAAAAAATTTCAAAGTTTTGCGGCCAAAGTTATGCGAGATACATTCACACGTACATACATACACATGCAGTTTATGAACAATACATTCTGAATCAATTTTAAATCCTGTTTAAATCTGTTTTGGAACAAAGCGTCCTTTATTCTGCTCGTGCATAGACATGTGGCGCAAAATAATCATTCAAATTAATTCGAAAGAGGTCAAACTGAATGTTCTTTTTTTAAATATGATGACGAGTATGGTAGAGATTTTTCGCGTTTCTTTATTTCGTACAAGGAAATATTAATTCGGTTCAAATACACTCACTTCCAAAAGTTAAACACGGAGAGGAAAATGCTAATTTTCGGAAGCCAATCAGAATTAAAGGTGATGCAATTCGCTGCAGAGGTAGATAGAAATACGCAAATATATTAAGTAACAGCCAATCGCGCTTTCATGCCAAGAAATATGCAAAAAAGGCAGTCTTATAAGAAGCCAGCTTTATGAAGGGTTACAGAAGTTGATTGTAAGTGCTGATAGAATGTGTTTAAATTTTCGTACAATTTGCTTTCAAGACATGCTTTGCTATTCTATGACTTTCAGAAGATGAATGGAAGACTCTGAGCGCTGGCGTGCTGTGAGACGCAACGAAGCAGGACAGTCGATCACAGATGTTGCTCTTTTCTTCGGCGTTCCTCATTTTTTAATTTTACGTTCATGGAAACAATTCCAAACCACACAGACAGTTGTCCGAAAGCCCGTAGACAGTTTTTCAAGGGTTACAACCCCCGCGGAAGGTATTGCTATTGTAGCCAAAAGGAATCGCCGAGCGACCTCCACACTTGTGACATGCATGGTTACAGCGTCCATTGGTAAGGCGATATGTGCAGCTACTGTACGCCGAAGATTACATATGAGAGGACTGTACACTCGGGTACCTCGAATTTGTGTTCCTCTATCCGCCCGATCAAGAGGGGCGCGATTACAGTGGTGCCAGGAACATGTCAATTGGAATGTGTCTGGCTGGGGCAATGTCATGTTTACTCATGAAGATTTGCTCTGGAGCCAGATGACAAACATGTAAGGATATGGCTTGAAGAACGATCACGCAATCAGTCCCAAAACATCACCGAGCATCACGCATTTCGAGGCGGAAGCATTATGGTGCGGGTAGGGATTTCATTAGGATATCGCGGGGTTCTTTGACGGCCGTCCGGTATCGAGATGAAGTCCTAGAACCGATTGTGAGATTGTAAGCTGCAACAGTTGGCCCTGTTTTTGTTTTAATGGACGATAACGCAAGTCGCTAACATCGTCGATGACTACCTGAAGAGTGAAGGGATTGCGCGTATGACGTGGCCAGCATATTCGCCCGACCATAATCCCATTGAAAATCTTTAGGAGGCTCTCAGCCGTGCTGTATGTTCACGTTTCCCGTCTCCAGCCACTCTTATTGAGCTGGAAACTGTTCTACAAAAAGAATGGCGATTGCTTAATTCTGCGGTGGTTGACCAACTAATTGAAAGCATAGTCACAAGGTGTAAACTTTGTACACAGATGAGGGGGGATCACATATCCTATTAATGTCCTTTTTTTATTTCGTGCTGTTTATTTTCACTTTATACATAATTCTATTTAAGTCTCCAATATGTCATTATCTGATACTTTACAAAAATTTAATATTGTTTTCATTTCTGTATATAATTATTGATTTTGTTTTATGCATAAATATATATGCTACTTTCCTGCCGAATTTTGTGTCAATCAAAGCAGTATTTATTGATTTTTTTGCATTTTACATCTTCGTGGTTAACTTTTGGAAGTGAGTGTATTTTGTAAAAATACCTGTTATGACATATATTCCGTTCAATATATGCCATAACAGAAACTGAATCGAATATGGTATTTTTAGCCCTTATAGTAGCAATTATTTTCGTATAGTTTTATTATTCATTGCTCAACTACATTTTTTTTTCATGAAATGGCTGCTTCGAAAGTATTAATCTCGTGTTTCTTTTAATAAAATTTCTACATTAGTGCCATTTGTACATTACATTTCTACATTAGTGCATTAGTGCTGGTATTACAGTACTCCCGGCAGTGTCGAAAAGAAATATTGTTTGAGATGTGATTAAAATGACTTTCCATCACTATCTAAGAACGTTTCTTATACTGATGTCTATATTTTTTTTTTTTTTTATTTTATGTTCTTTTAGTTTCATTTTGGAAAGATTATAATAAATTAAAGAAAAATGATATTCGAATGAGCTACAAGATAATCAATCTGGTATATTAGAAGAAAGCTCATCTAAGAATATTTTTAGACGGCATAATACGATGGAGAAAAGCCGAACTTGACTACAAACATAACCATGCTACAGGTACGTACACTGCAGGAAAAAAAAAATGGGACAGTTCTATATCTCCCGTTCTACTGGCCGATAAACGAAATTGAAATTGCGCTTTTCATGTCTCGAAAGTGCGACTTAGGATATACACTAGATATATACAGTACTGTTCTAATGTAGGTATTTTGATACAAAATCAAACTTTTTCTGAAATGGCATGCCAATTATTTTCCATATTTCGAGTCTACGACTCAAATTATGCGTATATAATAAATTTTGTGGTTTTTTGTGAGGAATTTATGGTGAAATTTAAAAATTTATCTTGGCGCATTTTTTTCAGTTTGCGGAATTCACTTGGCGGAATTCTTAATTTATAGTAACCTACTTACCTTCCTTTTTTTCATTGATGCACGAGACAGAAAAAAAGGCCATCGTTCGTTCTTTCAAAAAATTTTAACAAAGTGGGTAAACCACATTTTCCTTATTATCGCTTATATTGTATACGCCAAATTTCAAAACGCTCCAATATGCAAATTCACGTATATTTCAGGAAATTTTGAATAAAAAAATTCATTTCATGCCGATATGCTTAGAAATGCATCTACTTTAAAATTATGTTAAAAATTGTATAGGTTAATACAAAAAAAAATCGAAACATTTATAAAAAACATTTAAAAATACAAATTTTAAACTGAATAATAAAAAATGTGCGAATTGTATTTCCATTGAACCAAAATTTCGAATTCTAGAAGAAACAATAGAGTAAGTTTAATAAAAAGAAATATAAAAAAATATATATCAAATTCAAGGAGCTAAAATTTTGAGAGCTAATTTTTTTAAAAACTACTCGTGCGATTTTTATAAAACTTAGTAGTTTGGACATAATTTGAGTCGCAGAATTGCAATATGGACAAACATTGGCATGTCTTTCAGAAAAAAAGTCGGACTTTGTGTCAAAATACCTATATTAGAACAATTCTATGTATTAACCTAATACATACCCTAGAACATAGTTATGTATAAATCTAATACATATCCTAAGTCGCGCTTTCGTGACGTGAGAAACTTAATTTGAATTTCGTCAAGTGGCCCAGTGGAACGGGAGATAATAGAATTGTACTTTTTCTTCATAGTGTATATAATATAACATTTTACTGTTTTTATAAATCAAACTAAATTTTTAAAACTTGAAGTGTCTTGTAGAAGTAAAATTTTAAAAGCATTTAACGTTTTCTATACGTTTCGAAAGTTTTAACGAATATCTAATATATCGCAGCCATTTATTTTCGACAAAAGGAAAGGTGTTTAAGCAGTAATTAACCATTCTTGCCTAAACTAGAATAAGCCAATTGAACGTAATTTTTCATCCTTGTTTTTCACTTCTAATTCGATTTAAAAGTTAGTAGAAAAGTGTAAATACTGTAGGTTAATTTACATAAATTTAGATGCAAGTAGCCAGAGAGTCGAACATGGCATGTGCTTCATTATGAGAATTACCTGAGTTATGAGATGTGCTTTTAATTGACTTTGGAAACGATTATAGGATTTTTCAAATAGTGGTTTATGATACAGTAAAAGAAGAGCTCAGCTATTAAAGTCCTATTAAAATATAATCTTGCTTATGACTATTAAAGTCCTAAACAACTAAAACCTATTCCTGCGGAAATTACACAAACTGCACTATACTCAGGAGATGTCACAATGACTATTTTTATAAGCAGAAACCAGATCTTATTTCAAATCCTGGCATAGCGATATCTATTGAAAGAATAAAGCTTTATGCCAATTGCAATAAACAAATATAAATTTCCATCACAAGAGAGTTCAAATTTGCTTTACCAATCGATTCCAAGAATATCTGGCAGACAAAAAAATGGTGGAATATCATATTATTTCTATAATGTCTGTTAAAGGAGACTCTCACGTCGAACGTAAATTCATTTAGTTAGTTAGAACGAGCCTCTATAGTACGTATAATTCTTGAGTTCATTTAAGTAGAACTATTCGGTTCATTTAACAAGAGCAAGTCGATTAACTAATCCACAGTGGTTTCTAGTTGAACGAACCAGTTCGCGTTTTCTAGGAAATGAATAATATTAACTACATAAATTAGAAAAGATTCATTTCTTGTATAAAATTATAATATTCATCGTGTTTGAGTCACAATTAGACAATATTTTCAGGAAGCTTTAAATGATATGTAAGGATTGAAAAACGAAACGTTAAAAACGATGTCGATTTTTTTATAAATTTATACTTGTGCTCTTAAACCCTTTTCCTAAACGTAAAATAATTTCAAGTAACAATTTTCAGGGACATATGCAAGGAATTCTGAACACCATTATCAAGAACATGAATGATTGCTGCTGGAAGCGATAACATTCCACACTTGAAACACTCTCTACTTAACTTTGAAATGAATTTTTTTAAATTTGTACTTGTAAGAACCTTCTTAATTTTAATTTCATAATCGATACTTTAATTCCCTTTCTATTAAGTCGCATTTCATTTCTCTGCCAGAATGTACATTTCCAGCAAACGCGACGATATTCAAATCAAGCAGAAAGAAGGAAATACTTAAAGGAAGGTTTTGGAGGGTGAAATCAGAGCGTGCTCTACCTGGTTGAAGGTTACGTTGCTAACTTTAATTCTCTAATGAGTAGAATTCTACGGCGTTAAGTTACTCTTGCCATTAGACTTCTTTATGCCGACTTAAGTCAGAGCCAGCTTGCACGCTAGTTAAATTGTGAAGCCTTCTCTGTTGGTCTCTCAAGCATTTACCTGCACCACTACCTGTGAAATAAATTACCGCGTCCTGAACTACAGATTATTGTTTATTTGTGTTTATAACAGTATCTTTGCACAAATCTATGAATAAAACGGAACCTTTGACAAAGAAATAATTATGATATTCTGTGCATAAAATGGAAGAAAATGCAATTTAATTTTATGGTATTTGTACAGAGGTAAATGAAAGCATAAATGAAAAATCATAATGAAGAGAAAATAAAATAGCTGATATGAAATGAAATCCATGGATGCGGAATCCCGGTTTTGAAAACATCAGCCAACTGTCTTTTCGAGGCATCTTCGTTTAGCTTTTCTTTGCTCTTAACCCAACGAGATTCTACTTCAGGGTCATCGGTCTTCCGTTTCAATCAAAATGTCTCCAACACTATTTCTTGTTGTATAGGTTTAAAATGTTTCGGAAGTGAAACACAAAAATGTCACTTTTCCGTGATATTCCTGGAAATGTAACTGGCATATTCTGAAGCTTCTTGCTGCTTTATCAGGGCGATAGTCATAGCCTGAAATTTTGTAATAATAATTATAGCGATAATCATAGACTCAAGTTTTATAATAATAATAATAGTGATAATCATAGCCTGAAATTTGCTGAAAATTTATCCCATTTTCAACAAATTTCGCAGATCAAAGAACCAGGATCATCTTCCTTCGTTTCTTTTCCTCTGATGACTTTACCTTCACAATCGCGTTTCTCGCTCACAATCTCTTGTGAGCCCTTCACAATCGCTCACAATCACAATTCGTTGCTTCTATGCCTAACATTCTATAGTTTTGCTCAGCATCCTTCATCTGCATTTCAGCCTTGGCGTTTGCATACTGAAAAATTCCAAATAATTTTAGACTTGAACTCTTCAGAAATGAAACCCAAAGTAAAGCATTATACATAACATGGCTTGCAGCCTAAAACTCGTCTGATTATCGAACATATATGATAATTCATTCAATCTGATGATAAATCAATCTTCCTTCGCTTACCTAAAGCATCAATTAGGTCTAACTTTATCTTATATGGCGAAATCAAGGACAGGTCATTGTGCTTACCAAACTCTGGAGGCAGCTTTGCACATGCTTAGTTTAACAGAGTACTTAAATGTGCATTTTTTCTGCCGTATTTTAGATATATTGATATTAGATCTGTATGCTTCTAAATGTGCATATTTCCTAGTGTAGCGAATTATTAAGAAAACAATTTCCATAAAACGTTTTAACCTCAGCATACCACCTCTTGGCATGGATCGATATTTATGTCAAAGAATGTTCAATATAAAGCATAATTTTGTATCTGAAAAGCCGAGAGCGGTGAAATATAATTTTAAACTATTAAATATTTTCCAGAAAATGTTTTTTGCGAGGGAGAAACAAAATATTATTTCAAGTAATGGCCGCAATTTCATGCGATTATTTCAGGCAGTTTTATTATTCCAGAGCTCATGCACTTGTTCAGAAATTCTCAACTTCCAAGAGATTATATGATTAAGATAATATTCATGCTTGCTATTTTTTTAAAATATAATAATAATTCATAATTAGGGAGCCCTCGTTACTGCGTAGACCCCCTAAATTCACCTTTGTATTGAAGTAAATTTTAAATTACATTAGGCAAATTCTTAAAAAACACAAAGTACAAGATTGCAATAAAATAACAGAAACTTCAAAATTGATTTGTTAAATTAATAAAAGAGATGTTGTGCAAGAAAATAACTGAAAAAGTTTACTTCTGTATAACTTAGAGTAAGAATAGTCACGAAAAGGGAAAATTACTGATATTTGCTTTATTAATGTGTTCAAATTTCCAGCAATCTCTTTTGAAAATAAACATGAGTATACGTTTGAAAGTAGCATTATTTTTTAATTAGTCAAAAAATAAATTTAATTAATTTAGATAAGTAAGTGACAAACTTGTTAGCTCCGGAAATCAAAAATAAATAATTTCGTAAAACAAAATAAAATAAAACCAGGCTAATCATAAAAATTTAATAAGAAAATTAAATTTAAATCTTTAATTAAATACAGACGAAATCCGTTATGATGAAATTTAGGCAGTTGGAAGTTTGTTTTCTATATTCGGTGGTGCGAATAGAAAAGTGTATGTTCTGACAAAAACATGCAATAACTGAAGGATATTCAAAGAAAAAGTCTGATTAACATTGCCACATCTACTAACGAACAGAAAATAATAAGTATGATCTAAAAATACTTATATTAAGATTGAACTATTATTATTATGCGCAGTTATTAAATTTGTTGTTTATTCTTTTTCAGTCTCTCTATAATGTCTAACAGTTTATTGGCCTTTGATGCATTTGGCCAAATATTGGCAGATTATGGGTTCCATGCAGTGCGAAACATTTCATTAATTACTTCTAACACCTTAGCTTCACCTTTCCTTCTGAACGAATGTGCATTGAGATTATAGAATTTCAATTTTTTCATACGAAATCAGCGATAGATATGGAAACATTGAATTTTGGGCAGATGAAAGGATAAGGATCTAAAATTCCCATTTACTAAATGAAGAAACAAATTAAAAACAGCAAGAGAATAAGAAAACTTATTTCTGCTTCCTTTGAATAGTGAAAATTTCAACATTTCCATTGTACCATCAGCTTTGAATAGAATTCTGTTACGCTGTCTAATCAAAACATTCAAATGGAGTCAGAGAACTTATTCTCGTTTTATTTAGTTATAAAAATCATATATTGTCTTAAGATATCCTTAATGTATCTCGTTGGCCAAGGTTTGGGTGTATAGCCTTTGTGCAGAACACACAGAAAAGTGTGGGCGATAATTAAAAAATAGTAACGTAATTGTCATTTGCTTAAAGAATTTGATATGCGGATTATAACATCCTAATCCTGGATTATTTTAATGGCAGTAATAGTTTTCTGCAAAACTTGCAGAAATTCTGAAAAAATAACGAAAAAATACGAAAAAGGTCCCAAAAAAAAACAAAAATGTCCATACTTTTAGCTATATCCAAATTTCTTATGATTGGATATTCACCATAAAAGTATGAAATAATATTAAATACAAAGGAAACTGGATAGGACCAAAGGTTTCATTAATTATATCCGGGAGGTTCTTTATATGCCGGTTTCATTATAACGGGTTTAACTCTACAGAGAAACAGTATTAAAAGTTGTTGAAATTTAACTTTAAGAAATGAAGTCAGAAGCGTCATGAAAGGATATGAAAATTTTGAAACTATGATAGAACTACATATAACAACTGATAACAGTTTACATACTACAACAGACAAGAAGAACCATCAATATTCGAAACATAGTTTCATGTTCAAAAGCTTTTCTGTGGTATCTCCATCTGTGGTAAGCTATAAACTATTCCCTTCAATAACATTTCGAGAATAGCTAATTTATGTAGCTTTCAATAAGTTAAGCCTCCTGGGTCTGCCTTTCGGGGTGAGCGTGTCCAAGCTCCTGAGACCCCCTCATCAGCGACGCAGACCCCACAGTGCTCCGCCCGGCCTTATACAAAGCATTGAGACAATCAGTCCCCGACACTGGAACTATGAGGGCCAAACCCCCGATGACGAGGCCGGTGATCTCCGATCTAGCTCCACCACAGAGAGAGGAACAGACACAACAGTACCAGTACGGTCCCTGCCAAGCCTGAACCAACCTGAGAATAAACTCGGGCTCTAGTCCTGTGAAGACAACTTATATGCCCCCGTGGTTGAGACTGTCTAAGTACAGATCCTAACCAGTACTTCCCAGGAATTCTCCTGAGTCAAACCCAGAGAGAATGTCCTTATGTACAGATGTCAAGCAGAACTTGACCTCGATAGAGGTGGAAATGGATATTCTCTTTGAAATATGATACCCGAAATTTTTCGCGATTACAATGTTTCCATTTTTCTTCGTAAAATGAAGTAAAAGTACTGTTTCTATTAAGGGGATGTGCTAAGCATTTATAAACTTTTAGCAAACTACTCGTATGTGTGTGTCTTTACTATTATTAACTAACGGACTTCTGTTACATGTTTGGATTCTAATAACGAAAAAAAATTCTATTTAAATGAGAATTATTCGAAAATAAGATTTAGGAGGTATTACAATATAAGGTGTTCAAGGTATAAGTGTAAATTGAA
Organism: Stegodyphus mimosarum; assembly: GCA_000611955.2. Lineage (NCBI taxonomy): Eukaryota > Metazoa > Arthropoda > Arachnida > Araneae > Eresidae > Stegodyphus > Stegodyphus mimosarum. The sequence goes on from KK113953.1 coordinate 248,730, forward strand.
AATTTTTATCAAAATGTTTAAGAAAATATTTCAGAAAATCTTATAAAAATGTGCTTATAATTTCAATGCAGACCGTCAAGTATGTGTTAAATTAAGAAGCATATATATTGCAAAATCTCTCTCGCCCCCCTAGAATGTCTCTTTGCTTATTTCGTTCTTCACAAAGATATGCCACTCAGAAGAGGTAAAAATCTGTACTCTTTATGTGCTCTTCTCTCTTAGCTCAGTGTGCTGATTTACTTCAAATTTTGTCAAAAAACATATAAAACTAACAATGTGTTTTGGCCGTATATATTGTTACGAATTTCACATTTATTTGGAATTGTAATTAGATTTGCTTCATGTTGCCTTAGCAACGCAGACGAGTTTTGAAGAGAAAGCTACGTCGAAAAAAAATAGCAATAAAAATAAGAGCACGCGCATTTAATGATTAATAAATAAATATCTCGTAATTACTGTTGCCATCCAGAAAAATCTAGAAACATCGTGATTGTTCTACTGATAATTAAAAAGCTTATAAAAGCCGAGGTGAAACACCTCATCTCAGTTAGTTGTTGTTGTTGCTGTTATACTTGTAGTTGTAAAAAGCGACTGCTGTTTGTTTACTTAATGCTGTATTGATTGTAGCGATTTCGCTGTGAGATAGAACTATTTTATCTGTTTTGAACTGAGTTTTTGCTAAACGTTTGAGATATTGTGATATTGTGCGAAGATTTGTGAAGAAATATTTCAGCATTTTAATTTATTTCTTGTGGAAAGAATAAATTTTTGTTAACTTTTTACGAGTTGTGCATTCAATATATTACGAACCCGTACGCACATAACAATATTTTGGATTGAAACAAGGTGACAATAAGACTGTACACAATAAGGGCTTTATTAACGAGATTTTTGACGATTGTTTAATGCACAGACCACAAAAGCGAAATGCTTTGGAACTATTAGCTTGAGAAGGTAATCACAATAAAAACCATTTTTTTCCTTATAATACGGATAAAATGGGGAAACAAATTCAAAATTACATTAAAAGGCCATATGTCATTGGTTAATAAAATTAACATATAATCCACTGGCTCCGCTGCAGGTGCAGTTCAGATTTTTCAACTTGCTGCGCTATGGGGAAAAGTTGGTTTTGAAGATATGTCGACAGTGTCAGATGTCTGCCTTAACTCAGATAAACTCCAGTGTGAAAGGACCCTTAGGATTCGTGATGTTAGTGGCTAAGAAATCCGAAAGTTGACTGATCCGGACGAAGATTCGTCTCCAAGATTTGCAGCGATTTTATTCCGTATACCCTGTCTGACAGAGTTACGTTTCCTGACACCTCACAGGAGTTTAAAATAAAGCGCACATGGACCAACCTTTCGATTATTTATGTCCATGAAAATACAATTATAATTATAGTACACATATTAAACTCTTTACACCGCAGATATGATAACATTAAATTATTTAGACATATCTGATATTACATGACCAAGCTCTCTGAGAGGACATCCCAAATTCAAATAACTTACGCTACTTCAAATGAAAATGAATATCTATCATAAAATGCATTATACGACAGTCTAGAACTCGCAGTCCCCATTCAGCATATCATGTTTTTAGCTCAGCTTTTATATTCATTTTTTTTTAGTCTGAGCAGCCTAGACGGGAAAGGTTTGTGGTTTTGATTACCGTACGGGAGGGACCAGGTTCGAATTCTGGAGGAAGCATGAATGTAAATTGTCTGTCCCTTCGTAGGAGACAACGGGGCTCACCCAATAGGTACCTCTATAATAAAGTGACCACCACTTTCAGCATTAGTATTGGCCAACACATATAACGGCCAATTGAAAAAAAGTGCCCGCCATTGGAAAAAAAAATATAATAAATACTTGTGGAATTTCTTGTGAAAGGTTTTCCAAAAATCACGTCTTTCCCAATATCTAATCTGCACTTCATGAGCACCAGACTATTCATAAATATTTAAAATTGCAAAATAAATGTCTTCCACACCTTTTATTCTTCGATTATAGAGGGAAGTTTCATAAAGTCATTTTGTCATGTTTTGCTCTAGAATGAAGTGCGTCCTTCTCATGTTAATTTTTATGCTAAAAATTTAATATAGTTATTTAAAGTCACATTTTGTTTCAGTTTTAAAATTATTTAACTATGGAATTTTAATCAATTTTCTTGTAACCTTTTTGACAATGTTAATAGGCATTTAACATACCCATATATAAATTTAGAGTCTCTTTCTCAACCATTAGGTTCTGGATTGAATGTTAGAAGTAATTGCTTTAGTGTTAGACGTACAACTGAATCCTCCCAGATAGTATAGTGGTTAGGCGAGCCTACTAGGATACCAAAGTACCCGGTTTCGAACCCTGAAAGGGCATGGCTATAAGTGACCGTTCCTTCATAGGAGGTAACGGCGGTCCACTTATTAGCTGCTTTCTCAATAACGTGTTCCGGGTATAGTAGTGGCCAAGCCTACATCAGCTAAGTGCCGGCCAATGGAATAAAAAAACCAGTTGTAGCTAATCATTGTGAATTAATTAATCTTTGCAGTAAAAAATGGTCAAAACATGATATGAATTATTTTTTGTAACAAGATTAAAATCGTATCGCAGTTCCAGGTAATAAACTTCATCATTGACCGAAAAAATATTATAATCACATAAGATATATTTTAACGTAAATTTATAAAATTCTACCAACTTTCCAAACTTTAAAACATTCTACTAATTTCTAAATTCTTCTATCATAATCCTTCTATCAATTTCGAGCAATCAAATTACCATATATAGAATCACTGAATTTTACATTAAATAATTCGGTAAATTATTATCGTATGGAACTCAAACGTTTTGTGTTTTGTTTCTTATAAGGAGTATAAGATTCCTAAATATAAGCATCTAACCCAAGGACACGTATAAAATGTTAGAAGTGTTAGATATCATAATTTATACAAAATAAATATTTGTTAGTTAAAAAAATATAACATAATCTTTGCGTAATTTAAAAAAAAACTTTTGTAAGGGAAGTATATGTCTATGATAAAATATTGCCAAAATAAAGGGCGAGTATGGACGTTTGTGGATAAGGTGTGTAATTTTGGTTCACTTTTGTACCTTTTTTTCTTTACGCTGCCCAGTATTTCATTAAAATTAATAAACCACCATTCCAGGGAAAGGGCGCTTAAATGGTATACTACAATTTATTACATTTTTATATGAATTAAGCATTAATTAATGAAGCAACACAAGGAAATGTATTAAGTTCTTAGTGTTGTTGCCTTTGATGATGAGCGGATGAAACAAGACGAATAAAGAAATGCAAGTATGAAATATGCATATATATATATATATATGTATATGTGTGTGTGTGTGTTTGTGTGTGTGTAATAAAAACAAACTTAGAAGTAATACACAGCAGAAATTTTGATTGCGTAGCAACAATGAATAGGAAATGGTCCATAATGAATAGGAAATTGGCAGCCGACGCATATTAAATCTTTATTTTACTTTCAGTACATATATTGCAGCCACAATCAACTTGTCACATTATTTGGGTCTTTTTGAAAGGGTTTACATTTTTGATAACTTTGCAGTAAGAAGGAAGCAGCAGACCAGCTAAGCCAACGAGTAGCGAGCAAGTGTGTTATGTTCGGTATGAAATCGTAATTCAGACTGAGTTCGTTTTGGTTCTGAATGCATTTTATTTGGATGCATAATGCATAATTGCTGTTGTAAAATTATTATTGGTTGTTTGAGATTTGGTTCCATTTTTACATCATCAAAATTAAGTAAGAATCATATAACATAGATTAGTCTCGAAATGAAGTGACGTAGTGCAAAGAAAGTTTAGCAGTTTTATATTAGAGAAGGGAAATTCATTTAAGTTTTATATATATATATATAACTTCTATTGCTACCAAAGTGGCATTTTTTCATTTACACACACATTTCCTTTGCACGTTTTTTTCCTTTACACGCTTTAGAGCCTTACGGGAAACGACACTTTGGGCTAAAAATATTTAAAAACAGCCAGACTAATTTCTGACAGAGAATCCCCATCGCTTTGACACAAAAAATATTTTATTCCTTAGAGTGTTTCCATTGCTCATTTTGAAATCTTTGAGTTTCTTAATCAAAAATTAGTTAACGTTTTGCAAATAATAAAATAGCTAATAAAACACAATTCGAAATTCTGGCTTGCGCGTGTCTGTATTCGGAGGAAGGACTACGTTATTCAGAATTTGATGGCTGCAGATACTGCTTGTCTTTCACAATGCGAGAAACACACGTAGTCTTCATTATTGAGTTTTATTAGACATAACACGGGACGATAATATTTGGTGGTAACAATATGGAAACGTAATTCAACTTTTGTAGTGACTGCCGTTTAGAATGCCGTTTGAAATGCCGTTTGGAGACTAACAGCCCTTCTGGGCTAACGCCTCTTTGGGATAATAAAGCACACATTGACAAAAAATTAGAAAGCAAACATTTAATGCGTTTCAGCTATCACAACACAGAAAGAAAGCGTTGTGCGTTTTAGCTATAACAACTTGAATTCCATACAGGAGAAGAGAAAAGAAATTAAACTCACTGGTCTTTTGCATCAAAACTCTCTTAAAAGAAATGAAAAACACATTTCGCGAGGTAATAATTCTGTTATATTATTTTAGGACACACAAAACTAACTGACGCACTTCTTTAGAAGATAGTCCTAAATTTAAACAACGCATTAAAATTTATGATAACAAATGTCAGGTATAATTTGAGTCAGTAAAATGAATAAACTGCAATTGTTGAATTAAATTCGAAAGCAAATAAAATGTAGAACAACTTCTATGAACGTATGGGATATTTTTAAAAATACACAGTTGTGGAATAGCTTGCTTAAAAATAAATAACTCATGATCGCAACCTTGTAGAAAAATCTCTTTTTACCAAAACGACATGCTCTATTTTTTTAGAAAATACTGATATGCACTCCAGCAGAACAACTATGTTCAAAACTTCTTTGTATGTATCCATTTAGTGAATTAATTGCGGATGCTCCAGTTAATAGCTGGTAATGGGCCATTTTTTCTCCCTTGCACATAAATAGTTCGCTATCGCTAATCGCATAACAAGAAGAGTTTAGTTTATTCTGCATATTAATCTCTATTACGAGTTAAAATTGTCATTTGTTATTCTAATGGAAAGAGTTTTCACTTTTATCAATTTCCTATTTCGCTTTTCTTTTTCAAAGTTCGGTAAGGGAAATACATATTTCATTATTCCTATATTTAAATGAAACTACAGACTAACATGTATCTTTAAAGAGTAACGAAATGAAAGGAAGAGTTTTTGAAAACTAAATCACTGGGTAAAGCCACATCAACGAATTTTGCAATTTTTTTCATGAGATACATTTTCTTTCAGGAATATGAATTACGTTTTCAGAGTTTCCGAGTACTGCTTTTAATAGGTAATACATTTGTTCTATTTAAATAAAATGCTTCAATTTATCTGAAAGCGGTATATTATACTTTAGCAGAAGGCTTTCAGTAAAATTTATTTCTGAATACGAGATAATTTATGAAATATTCATCATGGGATTAATTCGTCTCTAACTGGAATAATTTTCTCCAAATAATTATTTAAGTGAGTGGGGAGAGCAGCAATCTACTGTTGCTGTAATGTTGGAAATTTCGAAATTTGTTTCCTGATTTAAATGTTACTTATGTTTTGCGTAGGCCTCCCACCAGAATGGATCTCTAAATTTAAGCAGTGAAAAACTTCAAAAATTCAACTAAAAGATTAAAACATGATGTGAAAAATAATACTGTAGGAACCAAACATTTTGCAATCTTCTTAATTCGCAACGATTTTCCCAATAACTTAGTCTCCAAAGCAAACATATTTCGGATCATTTAAAAGAATACTGTATTGTGAAGAAATGTATTCAAAGATTGTACGTTAATTTTTGTATGACACATTAAGCCTCTTAACATTTAGCTCTAATTTATCTTAAATTCTATTTTTATTATATTTTCTCACTATTATTTTACCGCTCTAGCTTTCTTGTATTATTACATCCTTCGCTCTACTTTATATATCATGTTACTTCATAGTTCTAAGATATTTCTTTTGCTAAATTCAATATTTGTAGTGTTTGAAATGTCAATGAATTCTGTAGGGTTCCTTTATCTTAATTACCAGTTTATATTATTTTATGATTTGTTCTGGTGCTTATGGTACCAGACGTTAAATACTAGGTTAAATTACTAACTGTTACAATTAAACCCTAAAATTAAATAATTTGCCTACGATAATAACAAAACCCAAATCTGATCATTGCGTTGTCTTTAATCTTTCCCAAAAACTATCCCGAACAACCCCTAAGACCAAGCAGGAGCACTGGTGTTAAGAACATTTACACAGGACATCATAAAAAAATACTCTGAATCAAATATATATATATATAACCAAGGATATTTATTTCAGCATTATAAGGAAGACACGCAATCTTTCAACTTAATTTCTAGATCTATGGTACCAGGGTGACAACTATTTGAAATAATGCATTTATTATTATTAATATATATTGCTATTTTCAGATATGCACCGAGATGACATTAAACAACAATTTCACCGTAAAAATTAATATTAAATTTTCATATGCAGTTATCAAACTCTGCTGGCCAGAATTTCACCGTAATTAATATTAAATTTTCATATGCAGTTATCAAACTCTGCTGGCCAGCATAAAAATACACAGGAAATTTAATGAATCACCGAGCATGGTGTCTTAAGTGTTTACCAATATTGATAAAGATTACTTAGTTCAAAGAAATTTCTTAATTTACTCAGGTAAAAATTACATACATCAATTAAGCAATCCCTTAGGCAGTTAGAAAATATTTCATATTCCTGTAGACCCGTTGGAGAAAAATGACTACATTTATTCCTGCATTCAATTACTCAATTAAAGGTAAAGTAGAATTTAAATTTTTATTTCTTCCTTATCCT
>KK113954.1:1853-53177 GCA_000611955.2 Stegodyphus mimosarum
CTAGGATATCTGCAGCATCGCCTCGGAGTGATGCAGCTAGCTGTGATGCCTTCATCTGGGAATCCCATCTGTTAGTGTCAGCCACGATGGCGAACTGGGTCTTGTACACATTCCACGACGATTTTCCGTCGTACGTACTGGGTTTGATTGCCGTATGAGGAGAACCTGGGAGAATCTTAAAATCTTCAATTTCTCTCTTCGGCTCAGTTCGTTTTTCTTTCAACATGTCTACCTCTTTCCGAAACTTCCTAAATTTTTCTTCGAATCTTTCTTCCATATCGGCTATTTTAGTTGCAGCTTCCTCCTTCAGTTCCTCTTTCATATCTTGTAATTTGGTTTCGGTTTCCTCTCTAAGCTCCATGATGTCGCTTCTAATCTTGTTTTGCTCCATTTCTATCTGTCGCAGTTGCTCTTGCAGCTTTTCTTGTACGGCTTTTATTTCTTGTTTCATCTCTTCTTCTCCGGCTTTCATTTCTTGTTTCATCTCTTCTTGTCCAGCTTTCAGAGCTGCTAACATGTCCATCAAAGCTTTCATTTCCTCCGCCATTGCTTTCTCCTGTAGACGGGTGACTGGCATTCACTGTCAAACCCCACTCCTAACACCAGTTGTTGCGTTATACGGGTTCGTGGATTTGAGAGTATCCGATGAAAACACGATGAAAACACAATAAAAAGACAATTTATTTACAAGAATCACTATTTACAGCACAGTTCCAAAATTACCTTTAAAAGCGTCGAAAATCTACAATAAATACGCCGAAACAATCAGCAACACAGCTTCAGGCTGTAACTGTAAAGGTAGCTTCACGGCAACACTAAACTCATGATAAACACCGTGGAACAATCACCAATACACTGTCAAGCTATACTGTAAAGGTAGCTTCACGGCAAAGCACTATCTCGATCGCTTTCCGTTCATAAAACTCTCGCGTAGCTTAGCGCTCACAGTATAGCACTCACAGTAAGCAGCTATTCTCACTATGCCGGCTCTCAGAAACGCAGGGGTTTCTATAGCTTTTTCTTAGGTTCCACACGTTTCGAGAAATATCTCGACAGGAAGTTATTCTAGAAGCTTCCCGATTAGATCAAGGGATATCGCCAATTTGGTCGCCAAATGGACGATAAAGTCACCAATCTGGCAACCCTACCATACACTATTTTATGGCAACCCTAGTTCTATACCGGAAAGCTTACATACAGGCGCAACCGCCGAATTTTTCGCAACATTATGTATTCCATGCCGTGCTTTTATTTATTCAATAACTTGTCCAATGGATCCAACCAAAGGAGACACTGGTACTCGGTATTCTCTGCGCTCTGTGGTGGATTAGTGTAGGTCTGAGACTCAGCATTCAAACGGCTTAAACATGTCTCCAAGGATACCACTCGCAGATAGCCGGCCGTGCGCGGAGTTTATTTGTCAAGTTTCTCTAGATTTTTAGTGTGCTGGGGCAATATCTTTTTGCCCATGGGGATAAACTGGTACTCCGCACACTTGTTCCTATCCTGACCCTATGATTTTGATTTGTTTCCGAAGCATTCCACTTTTCGGCTTTCTTTATGTCTAATCATATTAAGGATTTTCTTAAAGCACTTAAACCCCAGGATTAACAGCTTCTTAGTGAGCGGTCCATCATGCTTCTGAAAGTCGCTAAACAGTAACTTCAAGGTCTGTCGGAAGGTCGTTCATCTGTGCGTAGAAGCTGAGAGAAACGAGTATAAACTTTCTAAAGCCCCTAAAAAGTAGCATTGAATGTAACGGTTAAGTTCACAAATATTTGTTGAACTTCTGAATGCTTTCCAGCCGTTGTAATAACATTGGCGTATTCTTATCCTCTGTACATTTTTATAGCTATATCATCCAATTCAATAACCTTTAATATATATTCCATTATGTCAACTGCTTTCTTCCCAGTTAATCTGAAAAAAAATCCCTAGAAATAGCTACTTTATTTCACTTCTTCTGTTCTCTTTGTGAACGCAAGGAATAATTTCAGTCCTTTGATCATCGGACATCGGACGTTCTGTCAAAGATGATACTAAAATACTTATGTATTTTTAATGTCAATCGAGATCTTTTCCTTAACAGCTCCATCAGAAGTGAAATAAACTCATTTTGTCTGGAGGAAGACAAATATCTTACCCGACAGTGACTCAGTTCACTGTTCTAGTTTGATTAAGTACTCTTTCATTACAGAACTATGTTTTGAAAGAAGTTCAATCAGCTTAGGAAATTTCCTTTGAGAAGTTTTTTAAAAAATATCTTCACTTCCTTTTTTCTGCTTCAGTAGCTATTTGGCTAACTAGATGTATTTTTGTATTGGAAATTAGACTTGTTCTTCAAGTTTTCTATTTTCAAAACAAGCTTCACATTGTTCTAAGGCTTCATGTTGTGAACTTTCGGTCTAAGTATCCACCAAGCTTGAAAACAAGTTACAAATTATAAATTCAGATGTATTATTCAAACCTGTATCTGTGCCAAAGAGCCTACAACAAAAACAGTACGAGCTTGGCTTTTTAATTGTGTATGCCATTCAGGCTACCATAATTTTCTCGCTATTTGGATCACTGATATAGAACAATCAGACGTTAGCTATCGGTTAGCAACCTTCATCATAGTCTTATCCCCTTATCTAACTGAAACAAATGGTCCATCTTTGTTTTGAAACACTTCCTATATTAATTAGTCAACTCTTAGATTATCTAGAACATGGAAAGGCCAATCAGAGATGTCAGAAAAAGAAATGTTACTACTAGTTTCTTCTTCATCTGCTCTTTCTTCTTCATCTGCTCCTTCTTCTTCCTCTTTGTCTGACGCGCCGTCTTCTAATTTATTTTCTTCTTTATTATAATGATTTCTGAAGTTATTTTCTTCATTTTCTTTGAGCTTTTAAGTTTGTTCGTGAATATCTTCTCTAATTTGTTCTAATTAATCTTCGTGATTTCTGTCAAGTTATTCATTAACTCCACTCTAGGACTGAGATAATGCTGCAGCTTCTTCTTCCACACTTGATGCTGATGTAGAAGGTTTAAAAAGTTTTAGTATCAAACCAGCCAGCGACTGTATTTCCAAAACCTTGCTCTTTTGGTTTTTCTTTGCTGTTCTCTACTTGCTATCGCTTCATGGTCAGGTACCTGAAATAAGTCCACATTGCTTGGAAAAAAAGCAAAAAAAAAGTAATATCATAGTTTGTGTTGCAAAAAAATTTTAGTTATTAATACACATTATAGATGAATTAGGACTCTCTACAAGCTTACATACACGCACGCATACGGATAGACATTTTGTAATAACTACTTTTAAACTCAGGAAACCCTAAACGGTTATTTCCTCCAAAATGTCACTTTTTTATTACTTTTTTGTTTGCGGGCATAGTACCTTTTTCTATATTATAGTATTTAGTGGAAAAGTAATATAGCAATGGATTTATTTCATTTCACAAACTCAAAACTCTACCTACCAAAATGAATATCATAGAAGGAAAGCAGAAAAATGATTCGATGAACGAAGCGAAGCACGGCATAACAGCCCAAAATTTTTTGAAGTAAAAATTGTAGCACGAGAAAATATTGCACATAACGAGGTACAGTTGGAGCGGAAACGTTTCAGGTAGTAGGTTGGGGAAGATATTGTCTGTTCACTCGTAGAGCTATTCTAAAATAAACAAAACAGGTAGGTCTGCATGGCTCTTGGGTAGACACGAGTTACGTGCTAGATTGAGATGGACATGCTTATTCATTTCATGGTCCATTCTACGAGCCAACGAATATCTCCTCATTGCTTGTTTGCCTAAGGCGTTTCCACACCGACTATATTGTTACGGATTTCGTAATTATTTACCTATTTATTTAAAATTGTAATAAAAATTACTTTATTTTCCCGTGCAACACAGATGATTTAGATACCTCGGGAAAGTAAAAACACAAGAGGGCATGCATTTAATAAATAAATATCTCGTAATTACTGTTGCCATCCACAAGTATCGTGAAAAATCGAAGTATTGCTAGAATATTCTAGTAAACGATTAAAAAGCTTATTAAAGCTGAATTAAAACACCTCATCTTAGTAGACGTTGCAGCTGTTTTACGCGAACTGTTTCTTTACTTAATGCTGTTATTGATTGTAGCTGATAAACGTTTGAGATATTGTAATATTGTACGAATATCTCTGAAGAAATACTTCAGCATTTTGATTTATTTCTTGTGGAAAGAATAAATTTTTGTTAACTTTTTAACGACTTGTGCATTCAATCCATAACGAACCCGTACGCACGCAACAGTTGTGTCAGGAATTGGAATTTTGAATACCAATTACACGAGCGATGGAAGAACAATTAAGGAAATTTATGGCAGCCTTTGCTGCATTTAAAGAAGATGTTAAGGCTGGCCAAGATTCCGTTAAAGAGGAAATGAAAGCTGGTCAAGTTCTCGTTAAAGAAGAGATGAGAGCCGATCAAGAGAGGATGAAGGAATCTGTTAAGGAAGAAATGAAGGCTGTTCAAGAAAAGATGGAAGCTGGTCAAATTTCTATTAAAGAAGAAAGTTGGTCAAGAGGAAATGAAAAGCGAAATCACATGTATAATAGAAAACAAATTCGAAGCTATGGAAGCAGAATTGACGCTGTTGAAAATAAAGTTGAAGACATTGAAAGAAAGTTTCTTCTGTAAAAGAAAAAAATAGAAGAAAGAGTTCATTCTGTAAAATAATAAATAGAAGTAAGAGTTGGAGCAACGAATCGAAGGAAGGGTCTCTGTCGCACAACACCAAATCGAACAACAAATTGATGACAGGGTTTCTGCAGTTGAGAAAGCAGTTGAAAATTTAAAGAAATTCGTAGCGACGGCAGGGAGCAATAGTGATGGTTTTAAATTCTTACCCATGCCTGCTCGTTCCTCTCTGAAGCTATCGACATATGATGGGAAGACCTCCTTGCAAGTGTATAAGACACAATTTTCTACAGTTGCGGATGCGAATGGATGGGATTCCAAAGCTAAGACCTGTCATCTCGCTGCTTCCCTGAGAATAGACTCAGCGGATACTCTTCCAGAAAACCGGAGACTAGACTTCGAAGCTCTATTCGGCGCACTGGAGCTGCGCTTCGGGAAGAAATGTTTTGAAAGACTGCAGTAGGCTTCAATTAAAATCCCGTCAATAGAAGCCCATCGAAACACTGCAAGAGCTTGCCACGGATGTTGAAAGGCTATCCCATCTCGCCTTTACTTAGTACCCGAAAGAAACAAGGGAAATCCTGTCCCTGCAGTGCTTTATCGACGGCATCCGGGATCCTGAAATACAGAAAGCACAACGAATGGATGATGTGAAGGACTTAAAAAGTGCTCTGGTGTAGACCATTAAATTCGAGGCAGCACAACAAGCCAGTCGTAGAGACCGCCAACCAATCAGAGCTGCTCACATACAAGGACCAGTCGATCAAATGACTGCTCGCCTAGACGATTTAACCAGAAAAGTGAATGCCTTGACACGGAATATTGGCGACAAGAAATCGACTGTAAAGTGCTGGAACTGCGATGCTGTTAGGCTCATTCGAAGAAGCTGCAGAGCACCCCAGGGCACGGATGTTAAGACCGCGCCTATCAAGAAGGAGGTAAATTAATTCGTGCCATCTCGCGGGGCGGAGATTGCCAGATAACGAAAAGGCCCAGTTTAAAGCGCTTCAGATTTCTGCAGTGAGAGGCAGCAGTAACGGACTTTTCATTATGGGATACATCAAAGGAGTTCCTTGTAGTATGACGCTCGACACGGGAGCCAATGTTGCCGTCATCCGAAAACATTTGGCTCAACAACTCGATGGTAAACTTATCTGGACGCCGCCCTGCGTTACCCTCCAGACTATCCGGCGAGAAGATCAATATAGAAGGGAAATTAAAAATTAACATCACATTTGGAAGTGCCGCCTACCATCACACGGTAGAAATCACAGACCCATGCATACTCGGTTGGGCTTTCTAAGGAAATACAATTTTTCCTTGGACTTTAAAAATAACGAGCTGCATTCTGCCTCTGAGGACATAACCTCATTCGGGATTAATGATGAAGGAATAAAATCTATTCACAAAATCATAACTCAAGACGATATCACACTACCGGCAAGAACAGAAATTTTACTTCCTGTATCCATAGCCGAAAACAGAAATTTCCGCTGCGGCGTCATGGAATATCCCAAGAACTGTAATAGCCCTAAAGGAGTACTGATAGCCTCAGCACTCGTCAACCTATCGAGGACCGTTATCCCGGTGAGAGTTGCCAATGTAACTGACAAGGCGAGAGTTATTAAGAAAGGTTAAGTGGTTCCAGAACGTACTCCAGTAACCAGCGTTGAAAGAAAAAGTAACATTTCAGAAACCGTGTCTTCAGACAGCATTACATCGGAGTTATTGCAGAATGCACAATTAAACGATTAAGAAAGGAATGCTGCCAAGCGTGTCACCAAAGATCTTCAAGATGTTTTCTCCCGCTCGTCTTATGACGTGGGTCAAACCAGTTTAACTCAACATAGAATCGATACTGGCGATCATGCAACGATCAAGCAAAATCCAAGACGTCTGCCGATTGCGAAACAGGAAGAGGTAGGAACACTTTTAAAGTACATGCAAGAAAGCAATGTCATCGAGCCTTCAGCAAGTCCATGGGCATCTCCCATCGTCCTGGTGAAGAAGAAAGACCGGTCAACCAGATTTTGCTTTGACTACCGCCGATTGAACGAGGTTACGAAGAAAGACAGTTACCCGCTTCCTATAATTGACGACATTATAGATACCCTTTCTGGAAGCAGATAGTTCTTGACACTTGATTTAAAGAGCGGATATTGGAACGGAGAAACACATCCTGATGACCGAGAAAAGATGGCATTTAATACAGGAAAAGAACTTTGGCAGTTCAAGGTGATGCCGTTTGGACTATATAATGGGTCGGCTACATTCGACGATTAATGCAGACTGTTTTAAAAGGTCTTTCCTGCGAAGCTTGGATGACATCATCATCGTCGGGAAGAGTTTCGAAGAACATTTGGGAAATCTTAGTAAGGTGCTTCAGAAACTGAAAGAAACTAATCTAAAGTTGAGTCCCGCTAAATGCAAATTATTCAGACAGGAAGTGACTTACCTCGGACGTGTCATCTCTGCTGAAGGTGTGCGCACGGATCCTGAGAAAGTGTCAGCAGTTAAACACTGGAGATGTTCCGAAAATGTCCACTAGCTGAAAAGCTTTCTAGGACTTTGCACCTACTATAGGAGATTCGTGAAGGATTTTTCTTCCATTGCAAGACCCCTTCACAAGCTGACAGAGAGCAAGTAAGCGTTCTTGTAGACAAAAGAATGTGAGGATACATTTCAGAACCCGAAGAAAGCTTTAACACCTGCTACAATCCTCACGTATCCTAAGCTCGACAGACCATTTATTCTCGACACGGACGCGAGTAATCAAAATGTCGGGGCTGTTTTCCCCAGGAAATAGAGGGCCAAGAACGTGTAGTGGCTTGCTGGAGCAAATGCCTGTCTAAACCGGAGAGGAATTACTGTATCGCAAGGAGAGAGTTGCTTGCCATAGACACAGCCGTAGTACATTTCCATCATTATCTATCCGGCAGAAAATTCCTGCTCTGCACGGATCATGCATCAGTGGCCTGGCTTTTAAATTTCAAGAATCCTGACGGTCAAATAGCCAGGTGGATACAGAGACTCCATGAAGATGACATCACTATCCGTCATCGGAAGGGATCATCGGACGGAAACGCTGATGCTTTGTCTAGAAGACCTTGCCCAGAAAACTGCCGATATTGTTCCAGGGTCGAAGCTAAATACCAGCTGCTTAATCGGGTCTCACGACAAATTTCAACATCAAAATCGGCTAATCAAGACCCATGGAGTGACGAGGAAGTCGGGAAAGACCAGCTGGAAGACCGGGAGATTAAACCCATAATTTATTTAATGGAGACCTCAAGCAGAAAACCTACCTGGCAGGACATTTCGAGCTATAGTCCCACGACAAAACCATATTGGACTCTCTGGGACTTACTTCATATTCGAAACGGCGTCTTGTACGGGAAATTCGAATCGGGAAATGGAAAGACATTCCGATGGCAGCTGCTACTCCCAAAATCTCGGATACCGGGCATCCTTAAAGAACTACATAGCAGCCCTGCAGCAGGCCACTAATGAAAGAATGAAGACCTCGTAGAGAGTTCGGGAGGGCTTCCACTGCAATAATGCAAAGGATGACGTGCAAAAGTGGTGCCGATGTTGCGATGCCTGTGTAGGTCGGAAAGGACCGAAGAAACGCAGCCGACGGAAGCTGCAAATTTACAATGTTGGAGCACCTTTTGAATGTATCGCCTTTAACATCTTAGGACCTCTGCCACGAGCTGCTGATGGCAACAAACATGTCGTCGTTGTCATTGACTACTTCACCAAGTAGCCTGAAGTGTATCTTGTTCCTGATCAAGAGGCTGTCACCCTAGCAGAGATGATGATACTGCATTGGATCTCCAGGTTCGGAGTGCCTCTTCAGTTACATCCCGATCAGGGAAGGAATTTTACCTTGGCTGTAATCAAAGAACTCTGCAAGCTACTGAGTCTTGACAAAACCCAAACGACGCCTTTTCATCCCCAGGCGGACGGCATGATAGAGAGTTTTAACCGAACCATCCTCAATAACCTCTCATTAGTGGTTTTCAGAAACCAACAGGACTAGGACAAGAAGTCACCACTGTTTTTACTGGCTTTCCACGAGACTACCGGCTACTCCCCATCTTAGATGCTGTTCGGTCATAGCCTTCGTTTGCCATGTGATCTTTTGTTTAATCGCCCTCCGAATGCGCCTTCATCGCCTGAGGAATACATTCAAGATCTCCAGGCCCAGTTTAAAGTGATGCACAACTTTGCACGACAGCGAATCAATTTTGCGACGGAGAAGATGAAGACCCGTTGCGACACATCTGTTCAATGAAGGAGACAAGGTGTTGTTATGGAATCCGACTCGTAGAAAAGGACTCTGCGAAACTACAGTCACCTTGGGATGGTTCTTACACAGTCCTAAACAGGCTGAACGACGTCGTGGTTCGGATTCGGAAGTCATCGATATCTAAGCCTAAAGTCGTCTATTAAGACAGGTTAGTTCCTTACTATGGCCATAGTACGTAGTGCATATAATTGTAAATAGTAATGTAAATAGTATAAGACTATGGTTAATGTAAATAGTATAAGACTATGGTTAATGTAAATAGTATAAGACTATGGTTAATGTAAATAGTATAAGACTATATTTAGTATTTTATAGTATTTGATTTGTATTTAGTATTTGTAGTATTTGATTTGTATTTAGTATTTGTATTTAGTACTTTATAGTATTTGATTTGTATTTAGTACTTTATAGTATTTGATTTGTATTTAGTATTTGTATTTAGTATTTGATAGTATTTGAATTATAGTCAGCGTTTGATAGTATTTGATTTGCTGAGAGTTAATTATTGCAATTATTGTTTATTTTGTTATTGTAATGTAATGTTTATTATTACATTGATGCCTTAGTTGTAAATTTGGCTTCCTGTCTAGGGACTGTATTGCCCGGGACGTGCAGTCTTTGGGAAGGGGACAGTGTTACGGATTTCGTATTTATTTAGCTATTTATTTAGAATTGTAATTAAAATTGCTTTATTTTCCCGTGTAACGCAGACGATTTAGCTACCTCGGGAAAGTAAAAATACAAGAGGGTATGCGTTTAACATTCAATAAATAAATATCTCGCAATTACTGTTGCCAATCACAAGTATCGAGAAAAATCGAGGTTTTCTCGATATTTGTGAACTCGATACTTGTGATATTCTAGTAAATAACTAAAAAGCTTATAAAAGCTGAATTAAAACATCTCATCTCAGTAGTAGTTGTAGCTGTTTTAAGCGAACTGTTTGTTTACTTAATGCTGTTATTGACTGCAGCGATTTCACTTTGAGATAGAGTTAGTTTCTCTGTTTTTGAATTAAGTTTTGCTAAGCGTTTCAGATATTGTGATATTGTACGAATATTTCTGAAATATTTCAGCAGTTTGATTTATTTCTTGTGGAAAGAATAAATTTTTGTTAACTTTTTAACGACTTGTGCATTCAATCCATAACCAACCTGTACGCACACAACAATATTTTTATGATGTTAGGATTAAAAACATTATCTTTGTTGCTCAGAACAACTTGGTGAAAATGATATTTGTGGCAAGGATGAGCGGATGAGTCACCAGGGCCGCTTGTTTGTTTAACACTCAGCACAGCTCAAAAGAAACGAGAGAGAACACTCCCTCCCCGCTGTCGATAATACTAAATCCAGTGGTGTAAATAAGGTTCTGCAAGGAATGTGGCCTCCTAGGAACCTAAAGTCTTAAAGGGCCCTTGTGTATCTACCGAACTAGATATGTATGTAAACTTTAAATTTAAAAGAAAAACGGAAACTTTGATTTTTGCTCCTATAAGAACATAAACATTAATAAACAAGAAATTAGAGAAAAATGCTAGCTGGCACTTAACTGAAATACAAAACGGTAAAAGCTGCGTATCCTCTCAGAAACCAACGTTTTCAAGTATGAAGATCATTACTGGTGTTAAGTTAGAATACAGCGCCACCTATTGGATGTAGAGAGAAACTCGCACTTGGCCATCTGGATTCGGCTAAGCAACATGCCAGAGCATATAGTAGTACTGAATGTAGTCAGTTACTGTAAATAAAATTAGTTAGTTCTATGCTCGTACAGTCCACTCATCAGTTTAGAATCATAATACATGGTCAGCAGAGCCGGAGCAGCGAACAAAATGCTGGCATTAGATGGAGATAAAACTTCGTTAAAAGCGAAACTAACAAGTTTAGAAAACGTAATGAAGGAATATGATGGTAGTTCGAATAAAACGAAATTCAAATAAAATATAAATCCCTTCAAAGTATTCAAATGGATATAGAAACTTGAGAAATATATATTTCGAAAGCGTTGACGAAAAAGATGTTACAGCTATCGATGAAGAAATCGCCGAAATAGAAGAAAGAACGGAAGTACTAGAGGTAAGAATTATGGAAATTCTATCGTCTCTCGCACATTCTAAACATGAAATTGATTGTAGTAAATTTGATTCTAAAGTACAAATACGTTTGCCAGAATTACTAATTCCTAAATTTTCTGGTATCGAAATTATTATAATGAATGACACTCAATTGACAGAGGTTCAGAAACTTTACTATTTAAAGGCTGCATTAACTGATGAAGCAAAAAATCTTGAAACTATTGATGATACTTTCAGTGCTCTGTTTAAAACGGAAACACTTCCGCAATGGATCCGGTAAATATAAAAACCGCCCAAAATGGCGATAATAGTTCAAAACTGGTAACCCGTGGAATTCGTTTGTCGGAGCTTAGAGACTGTGTTCTCGTCTGTCCGCTGCTGTATTTTACCGCTAGCTAGTGGTGCGTCAGTGCCGGATGAGATAGTGAAAATACAGCGGGGGGAGGATGATAATTGATAACACCGCTGTTTAGAAGAATTAAATCAGTTTTCATGCTTAAAATTTTGATATATTTTTAATGCATTTTAACAATTACTTTTCAGAGGATGCTAGGCGTTTATATACAATAGATGACTAGAATGAAATAAAAAGTATTGCTTGTTCTCTGAGACGACAAAATAGTTTTATATATTCCCAGAGTCATCAAAGTTAGCAAACCATTGTTTTATGTAATAATCAAAGTTTGAATAGTTCTTGAAAGATAAAATGTATAATGTTCTAGTTTTATTTACAATGCTAGTCTAAAGGATTTGAATATTTTTGAAGATTCTTGGCATTGTCAAATTTAGTTAGATTTAAATTTAATTAGATTCAACAGTTTTTGGATATATTGCATCTGCCACATGCAAGAATAACTCAGAAGTAAATTATTGTGGCATAGTTCTGAATAGTAAAGAAAGGGTTGACGAAATTTTGCAAAGATTTTGGGAAGTTGAATCCACTGAAAATATCGAGGATGTCTTGAGAGAAGAAGAAAAATATTGTGAAGAACATTTCAAGCGTAGTCACTATAAACAAAACGACAGAAGATTTGTATTTCAGTTACCCATTAGGGAAGATGTAGAACTAGGAGAATCGAAAACACTGGATGAGAAAAGACTGCATCAAATGTGGAATCGACTAGAAAGCGATTCGAATATGAAAACATTATATAAGAATTTTATCAAGGAATATAAGGATCTAAATCACATGGAGGAAGTTCAAGAAATTGAAGCATCTATAAGGTATATCTCCCACATTCTTAGCGTGCCTTCGTGGTGTAATGGTCAGCACACTGAGCCGGTATTTCAGAGGTCCGTGGTTCGATCCCCGGCGAAAGCAATGCATATTTTTCATCTCTCCTGCTTGTAATTAACCTAATGTCTCTACACATCTACTTGCAATTATTTTAGTCATCACGGAGTTTACCGACCAGAGAAAACCTCTACGAAGCTTCATGTCGTATTTAATACATCAGCGGCTACTAGTAATGAAAAATCACTTAATTCAGTAATAATGAAAGGGCGAATACCCCAAGAAGATTTATTTTCTATTATTATTAGATTTCCGAAGTACAGCTATGCACTAGGAGCTGATGTTCAGAAGATGTACAGACAAATATTTATTGAACCATCTTAACGAAACCTGCAGTTGATCTTGCGGAAAGAATCAGTTGGTATCTCTGTGCAAACGTATCGTCTAAGAACTGTAGCTTACGGAACAGCAAGTGCACGATTCCTCGCAACAAGGGTCTTGAAGCAGTTAGCAATGGATGAAGCGAATGAATTTCCTTATGCCTCAAGAGCCATATTGAAGGACTGTTACGTGGATGACATTATCACTGGAGCTGATACGCTGCAAGAAGCTAAGGAGTTGCAGACACAGTTAACCAGCTTTCTAGAACGTGCCGGAATGCGCTTACACAAATGGTGTTCAAATAATCCAGAACTATTGAAGAATAAAGAAAGTGCAACTCAGGATTATTCCTTTCAAGTTACTGATAAGCCTCAGATCACAAAGGCCTTGGAAATATCATGGAGTACGTCTACAGACTGTTTTTCTTACGATTTAAAGATACCTGACTTTGAAAAAACAGGAACGAAAAGAGATGTCTTATTAACAATAGGTCGCCTCTTTGATCCGTTAGGTTTAATTGGACCTGTTACGACAAAAGCTAAAATATTTCTACAAAACCTATGGCTTCTAAAAATAAATTGGAATGCACCTCCTCCTAAAAATAGCTTTGAAGAATGGAAGGCATATCTGCATAGTCTAAAAACAGTCAACGATTATCACATACCTAGATTTGTCTAATCAATGGATTACATAAAATAGAAATTATAGGATTCTGCGATGCAAGTCACAAAGCCTATGGCGCTGCATTTTATGTGAAATATGTGTCATCTTCGAATGAATGTTCATCGAGACTTCTGTGCAGCAAGTCTCGTGTATCACCTTTGAAGTCAATTACCATTCCTCGTTTGGAACTTTGTGGTGCAGTTCTGTTCGTAAAACTAATGAAAGGAATATTAGAAGTCATTCAACTACCCGTAGTCAAGGTGTATTATTTCACTGATTCGTCAATAGTGTTATCATTGGTTAAGAAGGAAACTCATCAACTAAAGACATTTGCTGCTAATAGAGTGTCTGTTATTAGCAGAATGACTGCTATTCATGAGTGGTACCATGTTAGCACTCATAATAATCCAGCTGATTTGGTATCACGTGGAGATGAACCTAAAGATCTTCTTCATAATGATTTATGGTGGTATGGACCAACATCCTTGACAAGAAAGTTCTTAACTAAGCCTTGTGAAGTAATTTCATCTGATATGGTTAAGGTGGAATACATGAAAGCATTCAAATATAATGACTTAATTAATCTAAATGTGAACTCTAATTCTTCTGTTTTAGATCATATTCTTAGCATTAGTAATAACTATATTCGTATCATTCGTGTGTTAAGTTTTGTTTACAGATTTATAGCCAATTATAAAGGAAAAGTACAATAGATTCTCTAACTTTTAAAGAACTGGATGACGCTGAGAAAATCATGATCAGGTATGTACAATTACAATGTTTTAGCAAGAATATTCTATTCTTAAAAAATAAGAATTGTGTTTCTTCCAAAAGTAAGTTAAAATTTTTATGTTCATTTATAGATAATGATTCTCTTCTGAGAGTAGGAGGTAGACTTGACAATAGTAATCTTAATTACAATAAAAAATTTCCTTATGTAATGCCAAAAGATCATGTATTTACTAAATTAGTTTTTCAGTATTATCATGTTAAATATTTGCACCTTGGTGCGCAAGCTTTATTTCATAAAGTTCGCAGTAAATTTTGGGTTATTAATGGTCAAGTTATAGTTCGAAATGTTGTTGTAACAAAAGTTTGTCAAGACCAAAATCAGAACTACGCCGAGATTACCCGTCAACGATTGTTCTGCACAGGCTCTTAATATGCGTATATATAAACCTTAATAATAATTAGACACAGTGAGTCTACTATTATAGCATCCGTTTAAACTTTCAATATTTATAGAAAAAAGATATAAATTTTATCTACTTGGATTCTGCGCATGCTTCTTGACGAAGAAGAATTTTATTAAACACTTGACATCAGGAGCTTCACAGTTTCTTTGAATAAAATCTGGAATTCTCTACTCGGATATTATCGAAACACAGAAAAAATACAATACATCATTCAATTAATACCAACATAAAATTCATAGAACGCTTATATCGCTAAGCAAACACGGATTAGAACGTGCATGGCAACGCCGAAAACTGATGCCATTCACATAAAAAAAGGATTCATAAAACAAAGTCTCTTGTTCATTCAACAAAGTTATTCGTAAAACAAAGTCTCGTGGATATCTCCCGAAGTTTACTAGCAGCATTAAGTTACATTCTCCCACCTTGATTTGCAGCCTTCGAGGTAAATCAACAAAGTTCGAAAGTTCAACAGCCCAGTCTCTTCGGTATCTTGATTACTCTACCGCTTCTTGACGTTCTAGAAGCCGCTGAAATATCCTTCTGAATTGGACTGTCATTCTGTGATGTTGCTAGCGGGTCATTACTAGGATTTTGAGCTGGTATAATGGGATCTCCAGCAGAATTAATTTCTAGGGGGTAAATCTTTTGGACTAGACGAAAGAGATGATCAACTGGAGTTTTGACTTTGACGCCTCTCACATAGCCGTCCCTACCTGTATACAGTTCTTGAATCACTGCAAGTGGCCAATTAAGTCTCTTCTGGTTTTCAGAACCAACAAAGACCACTTCTTCAACTTAGAAAATTTTGTCAGATGTGCCAGCTTTTTGCACCAACTGAGCTAAGTATTCTTTCCGGAATCGTCGTCTGAATTGTTCACGCAGTTCTTGGCAATAACGTTTTCTCTTTACCAGTTTATTCCTATCCAAGCGATCAAGATCAGCCGTTCCAATCTCTTTTACATCTTGGAGAAAGTTGGACAGTGTTAGAGGCCTCAATTCATCTTCATCTTTGGAGGCGTATGTTAACGGGCGGTTGTTAACAGTGGCTTCTGCCACTGTTACAACAGTGGCAAAGAACTGTGAGCAGTTCCTGATACATAACAGATGACTTACCAAGAACTCGAACAAGTAGATTTTTCACTATGCGAATTAGTCTCTCCTACCAACCGCCCCACCATACTGCGGTTGGGAGAATGAATTGCCACTATAGATAACTGTCAGGCGGCCTCGTCGAGCGATGAATCTTCTCAATGCGTATGAACAGCAATCTGCAATTAAAGATGTCACAATCTCCAAATGTATTGTTCTGTAGACTGCTCATGTAAATAGCAGCACCCATGCTTTAGTCCTCTTCCTAAGAATAAGGGCACCACAAAGTCAATTCCGGTGACTTCGAAAGTTCGAGCGTCCCGTAGTCTGTCTAAAGCGAAATGAATAGGTATGGTTGAAGGTGACTTTGTTGTGAATCTTTTGCAGGTAATGCATTTCTTGATTATTGATCTAATTGTCTGTCTAGCTGAAAGAATCCAGTATTCTTCTCTAATCATTGACATGAGCATTTGAACACCGGCATGAGAATTCTTTTTATGGTATTCGAGCACTAGACTTTGCCCAATATGATGCTTTGACGGAAGCAGAATTGTATATTTAAATCCAAATTCATCGTCTCTTGCGAGAATCTTTGTTTTCACTCTTATCAGTCCTATTTCATCTCTGACGACTGAGAAACCATTTATTACATCTCCAGTCTGAGAAAACCTTTCACGATGAACTAGTAGACTCAAACTGTTTTTTGTATCCTTTAACTCGGCTGCAGAGAAGAATTTTGCTCTATTTACAGATTTTGCCTGACAGCTTCAAATGAATCTTAAAACCCATGCTAAACTACAGTTTTCTTTCTGAATTCTGAAGAAATTAATGCCTCCTTGGGTTTAATTTCAAGGCGTGACCAACTGTCGTTCGGATTCTTTAACCAGTTAGGACCCTCCCGCCATGAATTCTTTAGAATTTGATGAGGGGTAGAACCCTGAGATGGTATACCGGCTGGATTTAACTGACTTGGCACGTAAGACCACTGATTTGCCTCTGAAAGTGCACAAATCTCTTTGAAACGATTCCCTACAAAAGTTCCCCATTGATCATTGCGCTTGATCCATGATAGAGCTGTGGTGGAATCAGACCAGTAATGTTTTTCCGTTTCTTCTAAGGATAATGCCTCTACAAAATACTTCGTTAGACGTACTCATAAAACACAGGCTGAAACTTTAAGACAGGGTATTGTCATTTTTTTAAAGGTGTAACACGAAATTTTGCGGTCAGAAAATTTACACAGGTGTCACTATTGTTTTCACAACGTAAGAAATTTACGGTCGCGTAAGCTCTCTGGCTCGAGTCACAAAAAACAT
The DNA here is from genome assembly GCA_000611955.2 of Stegodyphus mimosarum. NCBI lineage: Eukaryota > Metazoa > Arthropoda > Arachnida > Araneae > Eresidae > Stegodyphus > Stegodyphus mimosarum. Next base: position 18,792 of record KK113954.1, read on the forward strand.
GCAAAGTCCAAGTTTGTTTCCATATCCTGTTCTGCGGGGTATTTTCAAATCTGATAAGAGCTGTAATTCACTGTACCATTTCAAAAATGTTTGTTTGACCTCTTCTGAGAGTGGAGAATCCCAATATGCTTTAATAGACCAAACGTCTTGAATCAAATTCCCTGTGTTAAGCACAAAATCTCTCTTTTTGACAGATTGTCTGGATTTCGTACAGGCTTAAAATGAATAGCAATGCTATCATCCGTTCTATCCCATAGAATCCCCAAGACTGAAATCTGATTCTTAGAAAGAGATTCCGAATTATCATTCCTCGAAATTTTATTAACTTCGTTGATAGAACCGAATGTCCACATCCATAGGTACATCTTAGCTTCTGCCAAAATGTCAACGATACGGGCTGGATCTAACACCGAAAACTACCCTTGTGTGGCGATACACCTTTATGAGACTATCCTTTTCCCACCAAAGGAACTTTAAAATATTTCTATCCTCTTTTTTAAGTTCAATTTATAAGAATGCGCGCCTTATAACCGCCGTAACTCCTATGTGTTTCTCTCTGAATCTTAATAATAAGGCAGGTATTTCCTCGATCAAATTCTGTCTCTTTACCAAACAATCATTAAAAGAAGGTGCTCGTTTAGATTTACATGACGCGTCAAATACCGGTCGTACCTTGGTGGTAAGACTATCCGGTTTAATGACAGGATGATGTGGCAGATGATGTCCTTTAGACTTAAGATCGTACACCGAAACTTCCTCTATCACGCCTTCAGCAAGCTAATCCCTAAGAACCTTATCGTACTCTTCAAATATATTCAAAGCTTTAAGTCTTTGTGTTGTGCTGAGAAGCCTTTTTCCCGCGATATCGCTGTTGGACCGTAAATCTATGTTATGTTCTAACCAGGATAGACCAACACAGTATCTCCCCTCTTCATTTTTACCTAAGGAGCCTAAAAACTGTTCCCCAGCAATATCTTCTTCCGCGTTCTTTTTAGAATTACTGCCCGAATCAGAAATTCCTATTGTCTCTAAGTTCCAAAGATTGGATACGTTCAAGTCCCGAAACGTCAGACTTACATTCAGAGTAGATATACCTCTACCTTAAGTCGACCATAAACAGTCCATCCTAATTCAGTGTCAATTGCAGTCAAACCTCCATCGACCTGTTTGACTTTCCCTGTAAGAATTGTACCATAAATGTCTCTACCGATTAGCATTTATGTCTTCGGGCAACCTGTTCCTATGTCTGACAGCCATATCTTTTTACACTTAAGTTCTTTTAGAAGAGGGTCCTTAGGTACTCGTGCTATATTTCCCCATATAGCTTGCTGATCCAAAAATACAAATTCCATTTCTTTTTTCATATAAGGATTGAGAGAGCGTAGCTGGATCCGATACTTTTTATGTACGTTCGGTTCAATTTTAACCCCTCCAAAAAGCGTGTGAGCCATAGTTTCCTCTGCAATGCGAATTAGTCCTAATTCCTGTACCGTAGACTTAAAAATGTACAATTTTGGGGATCCACAATCGAGAAGCGCTCGTACTCCCCTCGTGCCTGATTTTGCTAACACAGTGACTTCAATTGTCATGATAGCTACCGCCGTGGAACACATCTGTCCCGCAGTAGTTGCCTGAAAGGTGTCTGATTCTGTTGCCTTTTCCTGCGTTTCCTGTGTCTGCAGATCCGGGCAGAGAGAAATTGGGTGAGCCTTACCGCACGAATAGCAACGTACAAATGTTTACACGATTTAGCAACATGTCCAGGTGAAAGGCACTTTAGGCAACACCCCTTAAGCCTAATTTTATTCTTTTTCTCATCTAATGACAGAGAGCGTGCTTCGTAACAGTCCTTACTCTCATGTAGTTTATCGCAAAAAATACAATTATCTTTCGACGTAAAGAAACCTGCCGCCATAGGGACATTCGTTAACTGTTTCGATTTAAATTTGCCTTTTAAATCCCTTTTCGATTTATTGCAATACTTGTCTTTTTGTCCAAAAATTTCAAATCCACCCCGTCTTTCCTCCCCTTCCACTTCGCGTCTTAAAAATTTCTTCAAATTAGTTAGGCGAGAAATATCCTAACTTTCGTTTACGTCTCCAAAAAGCGGGCTTCTTTGCCAGGCTCTGAGGAGTTACACCGAGAGGCATGATTCTACCATGGGATATAACCAACAAGTATTGTTTTCTGTTTTAATATCTAAGGATTCGAGAGCTCTTAGTTGTGCTTCAGTCTGATTAAATAATTGCGGCAACGGTAATTTTTCACCACTACCTGTCTCAACATTCGTTACAATCAACTTTAGAAGCTCTCTCACGTATATCTCAGTTAATAAATCATAATTCCCAAAACGTTCCATAAGAGCACTAATAGCTTTTGAATAATTTTTCGCAGACATTGGGTAACTTTCAATAAATTCTCTAGCTCGCGTCCCTTGTTTCATGCTTTGCACAAAATACTGAAATTTGTCACTTTCGTGCAAATCAGGGTCCTTGTGTATTTTTTCGAACTGAGACCAAAACGGAAGCCAGTTCAATAATTCTCCATCGAGCTTCTTAAGTTCTATTTTCGGGAGCTTCAACGATCTAGCGTTATGAGGTGAATTACTAAAAACTCTACCTTGCGACCGAGTTTCTAAATTGCACCTGTTCTAAAGCCCCTAACTTCTCACTAACTAAGAGAGAAATGGTAATAAATTCATCCTTATAAACATCCCAGCTTTCCAGTTGAAATATCCTTATAAATATCTCAACGTTAACCTTTCAGGCGTTACATCAGTCGAAATTATAGAATTCAAAATCTGCTGTTCCTCAATATCTTTCTGTAACATTTGCAGCTTTGTAAATTTATCTTTAATTTTACCTGCTGAAAAAGCATCCTTACCAATTTCGTTTTTCAAAACATTAACAGTCTTGGTAAAGGAAGAACGCAATCCCCCGCGTTTTACAGTTAATAATAAAACGATCAATTAAACCAACTTTAATTCACAAAATACCATTCAACAAAATAATTCTAACAGAAGCCTCACTGCGTCCTGTCGCGGACTCCACTTATAACGAAAAGTTTGTCAAAACCAAAATCAGAATTACGCTGAGACTACCCGTCAACGGTTGTTCTGCACAGGCTCTTGATATGCGTATATAAACCTTAATAATAATTAGACACAGTGAGTCTACTATTATAGCATTTGTGTATACTTTCAATATTTATAGAAAAAAGAAATAAAATTTATCTACTTGGATGCTGCACATGCTTCTTGACGAAGAACAATTTTTTTAAACACTTGGCATCAGGAGCTTCACAGTTTCCTTGAATCAAAGTAGGAATTCTCTACTCGGATATTACCGAAACACAGAAAAAATACAATACATCATTCAATTAATACCAACATAAAATTCATAGAACGCTTGTATCCCTAAGCAAACACGGATCAGAACGTGCATGGCAAAGCCGAAAACTGATGCCATTCACAAACAAATGGATTCATTTTCTTGTGGTTTTTTTTCAAAAAAACGACCAATTTTGCCGCGTAATAAACAGCGATCATCGTTTGATCAAGTATCCGAGTTCGAGAGAGGAAGGAGAGTGGCCTACCGAGAGTGTGGATTATCTTTCAGAGAAATCGGTAGTCGTGTTGACGAAACCAAACAACTGCAATGCGGATATGTGGCCGTTGGATGGAAGAGGGTACGACGGACTGACGTGTTCGATCGCATCCACCTCAGTGCAGCACTTCAAGTGACGACAGGAACATTGTGCGCATGGCAGTGACGGATCGTTCAGTCGCATCACAAATCATAGTACAGCACATTCAGTCTGTAACGCATCACCCAGTGTCTGCGTGTACCATTCGACGCCGTTTACAGCAAAGTGATCTCTCCGCAAGACGTCCATTGCTTCGTCTACCCTTGGTGCAGAACCACAGACGTCTCCGCCGCCAATGGTGCGATGGAATAATGATGTGGACGGCAGAATGGAATGAAATTGTCTTGACTGACGAGTCACGCTTTTGTCTGCAACACCACGATTGTCGGATTCGAGTCTGGAGACAACGTGAAGACAGGATGCTGAACAGCTGCGTTATGCACCGCCACACTGGTCCTGCACCGGGTATTATGCTATGGAGCGGTATTGAACTCGCACTCCTCTAGTACGCATTGCGAGTACTTTAAACAGCTAGCGCTACATCTTCGAGGTGTTGGAGCCAGTTGTCCTTCCTTACCTTCAGGGCTTGCCCACAGCCATATTTCAAGAGGATAATGCGCGACCACATGTGGCACGCATTCTGCAAGGGTTCTTCATCAAACGCCAGATTGAATTACTTCCCTGGCCCGCTCGCTCTCCGGAGGTCCATGGTTGCTGAACGATTGACCCAGATTACATCTCATGCTGCCACACCAGATCAACTTTGGCAACGTGTCGAAGCTGCTTGGTCTGCTGTACCCCATGAACACATCCAAAGTCTCTTTGAATAAATGCCAAGGCGTATGGCAGCGGTGATCTCCAACAATGGCGGCTACTCTGGCTACTGATTCTGGAAGGAACCACACTTCACAGAAGTCTATAAATTTAATCATTTGATACTTATTCAACATGTTATCTAGTAAATAAATTTTGTTGCGTTACTCTTGTCTTTCTTGGTGTTTCAATTTGGGTGGCCAGCAGTGTACTATAACGACTCCTTGGAAGTAGTTGAAGGAAAAATAGTTAAGCCGGATCAGCCACCTGAAGGAGCTGTTGAAACAACTTTGAAGAAATACTCATATGATCCTTCACGATATAAAAAGGCCAACATTTGTGCCATGATGATACTGACAAATTTTATGACAGAAGAAACCATGCAGAAAATTATGAGGTTTGATTCTGCTAGAGTTGTATGGCTAGAACTTTATAAACTTTTTGAAACAACATCTGACAATCAGTTATATAATATTTGTCTGCAATTTTTCCAGTGTAAGTGGACAATGAATGATAATATGGTTGCCCATTTATCAAAGCTGAAGAATCTTTGGAATGAATTAAATTTAGGTCTTCAAAGTAAGCAAGAAACCCAACTGCCTCAAATGTTATCAATTTGCAAAATTTCAGACACACTACCTCAAGAGTACCGTTCTTTTAAGGCAAGTTAGCTGCTGCTTAATGAAGAGAAAAGAACAATTGATGAGTTAACTACTCAATTATGCTCTCAAGAAAGAGAATATAAAGAAGAAAAATCTAAAGGTGATGTCCAAAATCAAGATGCATTAGAAGCTAAAGCAAACAAAGTAAAAAGAAATTTCAAACGTAAAAGGCAGATAGGAAAATGCAACTATTGCTACCAGAGTGGACACTGGATTAAATTTTGTCGAAAATGGATAGAAGATAGAAGACAACCGAGGCTCAGTCAAAATGATCAATTCTCAAGAAAAGATGGTATTATAGCAAATATGTCCTTATTAGCTCTAGACGAAGAAGCGTTCTCATCTGAAAAGAATTGCTATGACTGGTTTGTGGATAATGGTGCTTCAAAGCACATTTTTCAATAATAGTGATTACTTCACAGAATTTGAAAAATTTGAAACACCACATGGAATTACTGCTTCAAATGGCAAAATACTACCAGCTGCAGGTAAAGGAACTTTGAAGATTATGACAACAATAAAAGGAGAAAAACAATTCAAAGAACTTAAAGAAATTTGGTTTGTTCCAGGTATTAGTAAGAACTTATTCTCCGTACTAGCTGCTCAAGATAAAAACAAAAATAGTAGATTTGAATCAACTGAAGAAGAATGTTGGTTGAAAATCAACAATGAAGTTGTACATGAAGTATGAACAATGAAGTTCTATGGTACAAGAAGCATAAGTGGTGGTCTGTATAAAATTCATATGGAAGTACTTGTTCCAAATAACCCAGTAGAAGTCAGCATAGCTGTCACAAGTGATTCAACTCTGCAGTTATACCATGAGTGTTGGGGTCACCAGGACAAACGTCATATTAAGAATGTCCTCGAAGAACAGATCGGTATCAAGGTTAAACTGGACTGTCAACTCTGTATATATGGGAAAACACATCGCCTAAAATTTGGCAACAGAGAGAAGAAAACAAAGCCCGGAGAACGTATCTCAACGGATATTTGCGAACTGTTTGACCAATCCTTCAAAAGGTATCGTTATTTTGCAGTCTTCAAGGATCATTTCACCAAATTTAGGTACGTGTTTTTCCTTCGCCATAAATCAGAAGTTGCAGAAGCAGTTGAAAATATGCTAGCACATGCGAAAAACTTAGGACATAGTATCAAAGAGTTGTTAAGTGACAATGATGGTGAGTTTGATAATGAAAATGTTAGGCTTATTTTAAAACAAAATGGAATTCTTCAAAGATTAACTGCCCCCTATACTCCACAGCAAAAAGGTGGGAGTGAGCAAGAAAACAGAACCTTAGTAGAAATGGCAAGAACTTTGAAGAATTTTAATCCTGAAGTTAATTTTCTCTCATCATTATGGGCTGAATTTATTAGTACATCTCTCTATATTTTAAACAGAACAGGGAAAAGTTCATTACCAAATGTAAGTCCTTACGATTCTTGGATGGGACAAAAACCCAGAATAAGACATATGTGTATAGTTGGATCCACCTGTTTTGCTCACATACCAGATCAGAGACGTAGAAAAATGGATCAGAAAGCCGTAAAAGGCTACCTACTAGGATATGATGGAAATGAACGATATCGTATCTGGATAAAGGAAACCAATACTGTTATCTGCCCACGAGATGTAGTATTTCAAGAAAAACCTCTGAAAAATTGCGAAGATCTAGTAGAAATACCTTTGCCTGAACCTAAAATACAGTTACCTGAAAATAAAAATGAGGGGAAGCAAGATCAAGAAGTTTCAGAAGATCAAACAAGCTCTGAAAGTGAAAAGGAAGATGAAAAAGAATCCCCTGCTATAAACTTAAGAAAGCGCAGTACAATAAAAAGGTCTAAACATTTTGAAGATTATGTGATGGCCTCTGAGGTTTTATGTGTGATGTGTACGAACCACAGTCATACAAAGGAGCCATTAATTGTAAAGAACAGGATTTTGGGGAAAAGGCTATGGATTCTGAAATTAGCTCCTTGAAGGAAAATGACACCTGGATACTAGAAACTCTTCCAGATGAAGCAAAAGCTCTTCCTTGCAAATGGTTCTCTCGAATCAAGAAAAATCCAGATTACACCGTGGATAAGTGCAAAACTAGACTTGTGATTAAAAGCTTCAATCAGAGACAAGGTATTGATTATGATCAGACCTTCAGTCGAGTCTCAAAGCTAGGAACTATGCGTTCACTCATAAGAATTGCAGCTAGTGAGAATATGCATCTTATGCAATTTGATGTTTCGACTGCCTTCTTGTGCGGTGTTCTAGAGGAAACCATCTCTATGAATCAGCCTGAAGGATATAATGATGGTACCAATAAAGTATGCAGACTCAAGAAAAGCTTGTATAGGCTAAAACAAGCTCCTCGATGCTGGCATAAATGTTTCGGAAAAATTCCTGATGGACCTAGGGTTTAAAGTCAGTGGAGCAGACCCATGTCTATTCATTCTAGAAGAAAACTGTTAAAAGCTACTCATAGCTCTCTATGTGGATGATGGACTGATCGTTGCTACTCACGAAGAATATTCCAGAAACTTTATAGACCAGTTGAAGTTAAAGTTTAAAATCACCAGCAAGCCAGCTTCATATTTCTTAGGACTAGAAATACAGCGTCTTGAAGATGGAAGTATTAAAATAGGGCAAGAAGCATGTGACACAAAGATCCTTCAGCGGTTTGGCATGAGTGACTGCAGACCAGTTCATACACCCATTTTGAAAGATAAAGAAGTTTACACAGAAGTTAATGAAACGGATATCCTTTACCGTGAAGCTGTGAGAGCATTAATGTATTTGATGATGGGGACAAGACCTGACTTATACTCTATTAGTGTTTTGTCAAGTAAATTAGAAAATCCTTCTAAAGAAGACTGGATCAAGGTTAAGCGTGTATTTAGATACATTGCAAACTCCAAGCAAAAATGCATCGTTTATAAATCAGGCTGTAAACTAGGAATTTTAGAATGTTTCAGTGATGCTGACTTTGGTGGATGTATTCAAACAGGCAGATCAACAGTGGAGTAATATGTTTGTATGCAGGTGGAAGAATATCTTAGTTGAACCAACGCCAAGCCATGGTTGCAACATCAACTACAGAAGCTGAGAAAGTTGCAGCAACTGAAGCTGCAAAAGAGGTCATTTAGATAAGCAGACTGATTACTGGTGTTTCTTCCTTGAAACAAGTGCCAACCATCTATGTAGACAACAGTGCTGCAGTCAGACTAGCTCAGAACCCTGAGTTTCATCGCAGGACCAAGCACATAAGTCTAAAACATTTTTTCAGAAAGTATTGGAAGGTAAAATCAATGTGCAGCAGATTTCAACAGAAGTGGAAGTTGAAGATTTGTATACCAAGCCCTTGCACAAACCAAGACTCTTAATGCTATGTGGAAACATTGGACTAGTATAAACTATAAATCTTGATTAATTTAGAACTCTAATTTAAAAGTTTAATTTTTTTTTCCTTTTAACAAGGGGAAGTATTGAAGTTATTTATGTTACAAAAGAAAATCAAGGTACTGTAATTTTTATTTTTTGTTTGGCAACATCTCAGAATGTACTTCAACTTTTACTTTAAGAAGCTCAGTTGAGCGTTTTGTTGTTGACTTTGTCATATAACTTAACTTGCATTAAAAGCATGGATTAGACAAAACGTTTAGTAAGATTCTTCTTCAGTTTTAGCATATTTAATCTAAAATAAAATAAGGTTAAACCAATTGCATGTGAACAACTTATGGGAAATTCACCTGGTGAAAGAGTTAACCCAGGGTTTGCATTTAATACTTGACGACTCGATTTTTCTGGTCCACTCCTCATCAAGTATAAAAATCAGAGAAAGGTTAATTATACAAAAGTGTATATTGCTATATTCATGTTTAGCGACTAAAGCAATACATTTAGAGGTAGTAACTGATTTAACTACAGATTCATTACTTGCTACTATTAAACAATTTACTGCTAGGCGTGGAAAATGTAATTCTATAATGTCAGATAACGGTACTAATATTGTTGGTGCAAAATCAGAACTTAAAAAATTGCATAGCTTAGTCCTTAAATCTAATTATGATATAGCAGATTTCTTGATATCTGAAGGTATAAATTGGAAAATGATTTCACCTAGAGCACCAAATTTTGGTGGTTTCTGGGAAGCAGGTATTAAGTCATTTAAATATCATCTTCAGCGTACAATCAGCAGTTATAAATTGACTTTAGAAGAATTTTGGACTGTTGTCACACAAATTGAAGGTATTCTCAATTCTCGTCCAATGTTACCTTTATCAACAAAAGCGAATGACTTTGAAGCCTTAACGCCGGGTCTTTTTTTAATTGAACGTTCCATTACTTCTTATCCTGAACCGGATTTGTTTCATTTTACAGAAAATAGACTTTCTAAATGGCAAGTTACTACCAAGCTCATTCAAGTTATTTGGAAACGCTGGCAAAATGATTATTTAAATCATCTCCAACAACGCACCAAATGATTTATTAATAAAGAAAATTTAAAGGTAGGTATGTTAGTTATGTTAAAGGAAGATAATCTTCCCCCATTTAAATGGTCTTTAGCTAGAATTTTAGAAGTTTTACCTAGTAAAGATAATGAAACCAGAGTTGTTAAAATGAAAACATCAAATGGTGTGTATGTTTGATGTATCAGTAAAATTTGTTTATTACTTATCCAGGATAACAATGCTTAGCTTTACATTATTGTTTTCTTATTGAAACTGAGCTTTACATTAAAATGAAACTGTTTTAAAGAGTAAGTTAGATAGTGACTGTTTACGTTCTTATAATGTTTATATTATTTTATATTATATTCATGATGAAAATTTACCTGTTAGCGTTCATATTTGTACTGCAGCATTAGTTATTGTTGAGTTGTTGAATTGTATGTTTGTTTGAAATTTACAAATTAAATTTGGAATTTCAACGAACGGCGGCATGTTAAGATAGAATACAGCGTCACCTATTGGCTGCACAGAGAAACTCTGACTTGGCCATCTAGATTCGGCTAAGCAACATACCAGAGCATGCAATAGTACTAAATGTAGTCAGTTATTGGAAATAAAATTAGTTAGTTCTATGTTCATACAGTCCACTCATTAGTTTAGAATCATAGTTCAACTGATATTATGCACTATTGATCTCATCGCCTATCACTTCTCAAGCCTTTTGTGATAACCAATTCCAAATTTCTTGCACGTGTCAGAAGGGCTACAAAAACGAAGGGACAGCATCCTCTGTAATTCATTAGCTTTCTCAATGATGGGGTTTTAAAAATGCTCTGACATTACTGATGCATGGCAAATGGTTTCGTAAACACGAAATGAGTTAGCTGAGGATAAGAATATGTATTGAAAACTGTTCATTATATACCCTTCATGTTTTCAAAATTTGTTCAAGTCTTACATTTTAGTTTTTAAGGTTGTGTTTTAACACAGTATAATTTTTAAAAAATTTAAAGAAATCCTTTGCCTTCTCTTCATTCTGTTTAAAATTCCTATTTGACTTTTGCAAGAATTTAATGTATATATGTAATTTAATTCTAAGGAACTTTATCTTTGGCATTCTAATTCAGTAAATTAAAATTTATGCATTTTTACATATGTATAAATACTCTCATAATTTATTGGCTACCGTCCTGTTACTAAAAAAGAGCCAATTTCTTTTCTGAACGTCGTTTTTATAGCTCGAATGCGTGAAAATGACGACTTTTTACTAACAAATACATTTTTTCATTTTCACAACTTTTGGGCCAAACTTTTACAAGCAGTCGCCATTTTTTCAATTTTCTTCTTAAATTGCAACTACACAAGACGCCGTTTTGTTATTCTTACACTCCTCCTTCACGCAAATCTCCCCCGCCCGCCAGCTGGGCCTTTCTTTCCTCAGCTCATAGGCTTAGCAAAAGGATTATAAATTCCTTTGCTGCTTGAATGCCCTGCCATTCGTGGAAATTTCTATTTTCTGGTTGCCATGCAGTGAGGCAACCCTGGAACCTCCAAATTTTCCCAATTTGTTTGGAGAAAAGGCCCGCAACACTATCAGGTAGGCAACCTATTTTTTATTTAATTTTCAAATTTTCCCTCCATTTGTAGCAATTATTTTTCAAGTTTCCCCTCAATTAGTAGCATTTCATTTTGCCTTTTCAATTTCGGTATTTACTTTAGCACTATTTTTATTTACGCATTCGAACCGAGCCCTTTTTTGCTGTACATATGACAATCATTTTTTCTATCAAGAAAAACTTCAGCTTTACAGTTGTAATTAGTATTAAAATTTCTGCGTATTTTTAAATTTTTTATTTTTCCTTGATTGCAAAAAAATTTTATCGTTGCATGTATATATTTATAATTTTTTTACTTGTAATATTTGCTTCTATCTAATAGCAGTTTCTTCTCTATATTGCCATTTTTGTCTTCGAACAACAAAAACAGGTAGGGAAAAGAGACAAATTGAATGAGAACCTTCAAGTCATGGTTTTGGTTTCTTGAAGAAATAAAATTTTTAAAAAAATGCAAAAACTTTGTGCTGGTTAGAACGTTGAGGTCTCAGTGGATTTGTCGGAACGAAACTTGTTTTTGATTGTCCAGTTAATTGACTTTATTTAAAGCTTCAGAACACTTTTCCCTTGACAAATTCTGTTTGGAGCTTTGAATTGGAAAAGATTAACTATGGTTAAGACTAGCATTTTTTATACATTTTTATCTTTTCTATTCCAAACGTTTTTTTTAAATAATTTTGCAAAGTTCATGAAAATAAGAAGTGGGTAGGGGATCATGGTTCTTACAGATCCTTGAAAATTCTGTTTTCATTTTAATTTTCCAAATTCGATTATAAAATTTAGCAGCATTGGGCGCTGATTTTCTACCTGTTTATCTTTCATCTTCATGTACGAGTTTCGAAAACTTTCTAAATATTTCTCTCTATATATATTTATATATATTGTTTCATGCGTACGGGTTCGTAATAAATTGAATGCACAAGTCGATAAAAAGTTAAAACTTATTCTTTTCACAAGAAATAAAACAAAATGCTGAAATATTTCCTCAGAGGTACTCGTACAATATCGCAATATCTTACAGTAGTTAAATTTTGAACTACTAAAACGTTAAATAGAACTCAATTCAAAATACAGAGAAAACTAATGCGATCTCCCCGCGAAATCGCTATAATCAATAACAGCACTAGGTAAACAATTACAACTCGCTTAAACAACTGAATTGAGATGTTTCTGTGCGGCTTTTATAGTTTTTAATCATCATGATAACATTCTGGTAAAATCCATTTTCTCAATTTTTCTGGATAGCAAAACAGCGCAATTACGAGTTATTTATTTATTAAAATGTTAAATGCGCGTGCTCCTGTATTTTTACTTCTTCGGCGTAGCTTTCTCTTAAAAGTCGTCACGCGCTGCATTGCACGGGGAAATGAAATAATTTGAATTACAATTCTACTAAAAATAGCTAAATAAATACAAAATCCGTAACAATATATATACTTTTGGTGCGGCCGATTGCAACCAAAAAGGAGGGTGCGCAACTACACGTTATAGTAGTCTTATACAAAATATTTCAACGTTCTGACGCTGCTCTATTTTGAGTTATGCGAGATACATACATACATACGTAACGTACGTACGTTCATATGAAACAAATCTATTTAAAATCAGTTTTTATAATTCGTTTGGTGAAAAAGTGTCCTTTATTCTGTCCTTAAGTACAGATGTCACGCAAAAACATGGATAAATTGCATTCGATAATGGTCAAATGGATATTTGCGTTGAAGTATGATATGCAATATTTCTTGATTACAATACTTCCTCTACTTCGCACAAGGAAGCAAAAAGGAGTCTTAAAATAAGGAATTCTAGAAACTAAAACAAATTTTATGATCCAGCTGCAAATGTTCAAAGTGTCCTTGCCTGCAATCGAATACACGACTTTCTGGTAACCGGCTTCCACTTAAAAACTGTCTGCATGCTAAATTTTAAGTTGATATCAAAGTTTGGTGTTTCTAAGTCAATGAAAATTTATAATAGCAAATAGTCTAAGACAAAAATTAAAGATTAATTAAAAAATAAAAATTGTTTGTTTAATTTCTATAAGTTATGACCATAAACCTTTTTAAAATGTATTTTACTTTGCCAACAACAGTTTCTTAAAATTATTTACCCAACTGACTTAAAAGACAAATAGGTTGAATTACTGACAGAGCTGAAATCCATTCCACTAAGTATTTTTTCAAAATTTCTTGAGAGTTTTCTGCAAGTGAAACTCAAATAGCTAAGTTTCTACTATAAACATTTCTGAAGAGTGGGATAACTTCACTATTTTAAATAATCTGTTTGAAAATTTCAGCAAATAAACTGGTTTAAAAAAATTAAGGACGAAGTCGAAAAATTAGCATATCAGCTGAACGAAGAGGCAGAGCGGACAGAAAGACCAATCAGGAGATTAAGTAAGGTGATGTACGGTAACACATGCGCAGATATGCAGGTAGACGTAATGGGGGAGTGTCTGAGTAGTATAAAGGATGTTGTCGGTGTAAGATCAGTATTTCTGGCAAAGAGATTGCACGCCGTATAGCAGTTAAAATCACACCGAGTTGCTGCCTCAGCGAGAAATGGCGAATAATCAATCTGTTAGACGACATCTGGATGCTTTTACCCGAGGTCGAATCATTGGGAAGTTGGAGGAAGGCCGCAGTGTGACAAGTGTGGCTGCAGAGTTCGAAATTGCTCACAGCATCGTTTCACGACTTTGGAGACAATTTCAAACTACAGGAACAGCTATCCGGGGGTTTAGTAGTGGTCGTCCACGAGGAACCACACCCACAGATGACCGATATATTGCCTTACAGGCCAGAAGAAACAGATGGCAGACAGCGGGAGAAATCGCTAGACACACGACACAGGCGACTAGACGGCCGATATTGCGTTTTACCGTCGCCAGACGACTGCACTGTGGTGGTCTGTTTGCACGACGCCCTGTACGGTGTGTACCTCTAACGCCTGCCCATCGGAGAAGGCGTTCTCTGTGGTGCCGGGAACACCGGAATTGGAGAGACAATGAATGGGGACGAGTACTCTTTACAGATGAGATCAGATTTAGTCTGAGTTGCGATTCTAGACACATACACATCTGGACAGAGCGGAGAACACGCAATAACCCCTTCAACATCATCAAAAGGGACTGTTTTGGAGGTCGCGGAGTTCTCGTTCGAGCAGACACAATGCTTGGTAGCCGGACCGACCTTCATATCTCCCAAGGAGGTTCGTCACCTGGGACTGCTATTGTAACGAGGTTCTTCTTCCTTACATGCGTCTTTTCACAAGGGCTATGGGTCCTCAGTTCCTCTTCATGGACGACAACGCTCCACCTCATCGCACAGTTACTGTCGAAGAGCTGTTGGAGAGTGAAGATATTGAACACATGGATTGGTCGGCAAGGTCTCTGGATCTAAATCCCGTCAAGCATGTACGGAACTTACTAGGGAGACCCGTGGCAGCACGTAACTTATCGCCAGTAACGATTCCGAAACTGCGATTGGTGCTACAAGAGGAACGAGCAGCAGTGTCTCAACAGCTCATTAACAACCACATATCCAGCATGCACAAATGATGTGAAACCTGCCTAGCAGTCAGGGGAGATCATATCCCCTATTAAAGACCGGATGTTTCTTGCTGGACACCCATCACAGGGATGTTTCGGCCTTCAGTCGCATTGCGCTCCATGCTACTTTTTCAATAAAGCTTCTTTTTATCCCTCAGATTTCTCTTTTAGTAAGTGTTGCTTACATTACTCATGTCCTTACGTATTGGGGATCTTACGGTTTTAAATGTGTTGATTTGGAAAGCTTTTGTACAAAGTTATATTCAAAAAACCGTCTCGTCCTTAATTTTTGCACACCAGTGTAGTTATAAGAATTTCATATTAAATTCAAAATTAAGTTGTTTTATGTCGTTTTGTCCACATAATTTGTAAATCATATTATACGTTTTTAGAATTTTAGAAAAACTTTCACCTATCTTAAACATTTTGCAGAAAGAGATTCTACGTTTCACAAAATAATTCAAATCCTTACGTATATGTATTTTTTACGTCATTGGCTGAATGCTTAAGTATGACAAGTATAAAAAACGGTTTCCGTGGCAGTTGTTATACAACTAGCATGATTATAAAATATGCTGAATATGTCGAAATTTGTTATATTTGTGCTAACCTTGTAGATTATTTTGAAGCAGGAGACGTGAAAATTATGCAGTGCTCTCCCCGGGACTCGAACCCCGGATCTCTCGAATACGCATCCAGTGTGCTTCTAATTACAACGCGAAGGCATGCGGCATACATACACACTCACTTTAGGTTAGGTTAGGTTATTCGATTATAGCAAAGCACACGAGGGCTATCTGCCTAAAGGAAGGGATGCCTTCGTGGAGGACTTTCTAAGGGAAACTGGCTCGTATACACCACACTCACTTTAAAAGGGGGAATATGTAATTCCCCTTAAGGGGTTTACATATTAAAGGTGAATTACATATTTCCCTTTTTAAAGTGCGTCTGTGGAATAGGAGACATAATTGCCAAATCCTGGAGGTAAAGAATTATCGTCTACTGCCTTTTAAATCCATTCGCTAATGCAAAGTCATTAGATTTTTTTCTGAAGCAGAAAACGGGAAAAATTAGCTATGTACTCGCCGGTACTCATCCCTGTACCTCTCGAATATGCGGTGCCCCGGTGCCATCTCTGCAGGTCCTGAATTCAGCTGCTCCTGTCTAAAAATTTTGCCGACTCTAAATTCTGGTGTCCAATGCTTTTCCTAAATTCTATGATACTTTAGTACTTTTGCTATTATTCCGGCATGCAGCGGGGAATTCCTATCCCTGCTATTTCCAGATTTCAGAGAGAATCCCTAATTGGGCCTGACGCCTGACAAAGTCTGTAAATAATTTTCCCCATATGAGGTTTGAACCGGAGGTGGAAGAAACTTTGAAGCCTTTTGCTTCCTGAGAGAAAATGCCAAGTCTGGATGGAACTGCATCCACACCAGTACGGCCGAGGTATCGCGCGAAGCGCGACGTATCCGGTTCTTGATATAAAGCCTAGTGGGAACATGACGTTAAGACAATGCTTGACGAAGTGAGCAGGAGGTCGAAGATGACTAAAAAGGGGGGTGACCAGGAGTCACGAGTGCATGATAAAGAAATCTGAAAAACAAAAACGATCCAACGGAGCAGTAAGGAAAACTTAACATGTGCATGACTGTGCTGTGCATAAATAGTACAGACCAGTCACGACACAGTATAACTTCATAAAATAGATAGGAAACAACTGACATATTATAATCATACATAGAAAATATAGATATACAAAATACAAAGTACGATATGCAAAATACAAAAGTTACATAAAATAAGTGAGATATGCAAAATATAATGTGCATATGAAATAAATCATAATAGCATGATCATAAATAAATACTAAGTAGGAAAATTTGAGTCACGGGTGAGGTGGGCCACGAGAGGTGTACTATCACAGTCTTCTTCAAGGATAATATAGTTGAAGACTTTTAATTGGTTAAATGGCTGCAGTTCATGGCTTTCTTAAAGAAATTTGCATTCATCCTGTGAATAAATTTGTCTCTAGATCTCTGTGCAAAGTGCTGTTAGAGACTAAATAATGTGTTCTCCTTCTAAGCAGTTTGTTTTGCGTTATTTGAATATTGTACAGATCCTTATTTTGGGCTGAGGCCCAGGCAGGTGAAGCATAAACAAATATAACCCTGATGATGGAAATATAAATATGCCGCTTCAGGCGAAGATCAAGTTTAGAGTCCGATGTAAGCAGTGGAGCGAGGCTCTGAATTACTCTAATTATCTTGGCTCTTACATAATTGACATGCTCCTTCCATTTAAAATATGACGTGTAATTGATGCCCAAGTACATAGCTTTGTTCACTATCGACACAACTGTATCGAAACACTTGAGTTGCGTAGTAATTGGTGTTTGTGGGTGCTTTTTCCTGATAATCAAAAGATTTGACTCCTCCTGCTTTTATAGCAATTCTGCACTTGGAGCACCAGTGCTCAAGCTGAGGCATGATTTTTTGGAACTTTGTAATGGCAAGATTTGGGCATGCATATTTGACAGCGATAGCCATGTCGTCAGCATAGCAACCAATAAAATAATTATGATAGGTAAATCTGCCAACAGATACAATATCGGTCCGAAAATTGACACTGGGGCATACCAGCATTTATGCGCTTGCTATCCGAGGAGTCCTTTTCCAAAATGCACGAAAAACGTTCTACCCTTGAGAAAAGAATTGATGAGAAGGATATGTTCTTTTCTGAAATGGAAGCCTATTAGCTTGAAAATAAGCCTCTCATGCCAGACGCGGTCGAATGCCTTCGGCACGTCTAGCATGAATAAGGTTGCTTTCTGGATGTTATGCAGCGTATTCCCAATAAATTCGTTTACACGCAACAGCTGTTTAGTTGTGGAAAAGGCCTTTCAAAATCCGAATTGTTCTAAAGGTAACTTGTTTAGGTGAGACTGAATTCTGTTTAATATCGCACGTAATAAAATTTTGCCCATACTAGGAAGCAGACTAATTGGTCTGTACCCTTCTGGCTTGGTGTGATCTTTTCCTAGTTTTGGTATGACAATCGTCTTAGTATTTCTATTGACAATCGTCTTAGTAGACAATCGTCTTAGTATTGTGTGGGAAAATAGCTATTGTAGAGACAAGTATTTAGTGTTCCAGTGTATCTTCTAATAATTCCCGAGGGAAATCACTTAAACGCAACATTTGTGATGTTATGAAACACGGGTGCTTTTCTATTTCTAAGCTTCTTGATAATATCGCTAATCTCCCGAGGAGGAGTAAGTTCGAGATTATTTTGACTAGCAGGTGAATTTATCCATTCGTTGATGCAATATCGTGCACAAACTCACAATCACAGAGATTGCTGTTTTGGAAGAATTGTTTTCCAAAATGATCTGTTAGTACCTTAGCTTTATCTTTATTAGTTAGAGGGATTTTATGCTCTACGCAGATTGGCTTATTTACTGTGGGTTTGTTCTTTAATCTTTTAACAAAAGATCAAAAGGCACTGTTTGGCTCATTAAAACTAGTATTCTTTTCATCCCATAGCTCTTTGCGGTGATTTGTAATTAATTTCTTGATTTCTCTATTACGTTTATTTAATTGATTTTTAATGTAAGGGTTTGTAGTATCTGGCGACTGTTTGGCGATCAACAAAACGCGCTTGGCGCGTTTAGTCTCTTCTCCCAGGAAGGGTTACTGTTTTAAGAGAGTCTAACGTTAGCCGCGAGAGAGCAAAGTGCTCTATTTTTGCTGCGCTGTAGGAGCGGTCTACTGCTCCGAGATAAATATTTTACTTTGAAGGTTAGTTAATAAATGTTTTGTTTCGTCGTCTTTAATGGTGCCTTGTTGAACCACGAAGCCATTACAACACGCTCTCTTAGCAAGAATCAGAGCTTAGAACATTGGAAAACGGAAGTTTCATAAAAGTTAACCTAACGTATGAAAGAAGTTCACATTTTCGAATAAAAGCAAAAGCATGAGAATTATTTAATCTTAAGTTTGAAAAGTTTGGTTTTAAAGAAAAAAAGGAAATGTTCAAAAACGTGAAGAAGGAAGATTTAGTAACTGTTTTATTGGAAATCGGCGAAGAATCTGCTACGGGCTTAAAGAAAAAATAAATCAGGATTCATTAAAAAATGAAGGTATTTTTTAATGATGACTTTCGATCATAATTTTTCTAGCCACATTAATTAGCTAAAATATTACCTTAATTATGAAAAAAATTATACGAGATCGAAAGAAGATAGGTAGGGACAGAATATAAAGCCAGGATCCAATTCTCCAGCTTTCCCCCGATCGTGCGGCAGCCGATTCACTGGGGCAGTTAGCATATCGGCTAGGTGGCCCACTGACGGATATAGGACGGAACTGACGGAACTTTGCTATAGGAGTTTGTGGATTGCAGGCTCACCAGTGTTATGTTTGGCAAAGGAGCAAGTAAAATGTTGTGTTTCAGACCTTTTTCAAAAGTCGACAAAATTCTTTGGTATGTTTCTTGCAAGACGAGTGCCTTGACAAGTGCTGAGGGGTGCAGAAAAGATTTGCTGGACGAGTCATTGATTCAGGGATAGAAAAAGGGTGCAATGCGGGTAAGGAAACGAATTCCAGTGTCCACACGTACGAAGCTAGTGATGGATAGATATAACTTATATACTGTTAATGGACTTCCACAACGTAATGTGGATAATTACAATGCAGGTGAAGGTATGACTGTTAAATAGATATGCTTGGTACAATCAGCTATGTAATACAATGAAAATTTTGTTGACCTAACAAAAGATAAAAAAGGTCGATGACAATTCATAATTTTTGCAGTAAAGAGAACCTGTTATATGCTTTTCGCCTTGATATCCTAAGCACGTGCTTAGGCTGTTTAATAATCAATCTAGCCATTGATCAAAGCCATCATTATTCAAAACAATCGGAGCTTGGAAACTTTGATCGCCACCTTCCCTTTTAGATATTTTCTAATATTAGGAATTAAGAGGAAAGGGCTGAAATATTTTTAAATCGTTTAATTTTTTTATTTATTACATACGACAATCTACTTATGCCAGTGACTAACCCCCCCTCAGTCATGCTAAACCCCACGCAGTAATACTAAATCATTATAGCATCACGTAGTTCAACAGAAATTCGCAGCACTTAGGGATTGTAAAGGTCCATGTACATTATTTGAGATGTTATATAAAAGAAGGCGCATTAATATGCAACCGATAATTCTTTGTCCCCCCTCAAATTCGGTACAAGTTGCGGGCTTCACTGCATCACACAAGCCTTCCTACACTAAGTAAGTATTGTCTGTTTTATTTAACAGAAAGCGATATCTCTAATTCAACAGCAGCTGATACAGAAACCAATGGGAGCTGAAGAATATTTCGTGGCAAATTCTATTGACTTGCTGGTTTGCTTTCGGAAAATATGTTCCTTGTATATATAAAATACAAGGAACATATTTTCCAATACAATACGTTTGTTGATAAATTCCCCATAACATTAACTGTAATGCCGATAGAGGGCGCTTTTTCTGTTTGTTTATGAGTAAGTGAGAGGAGTTTGAGATGTGAACCGAGGTATACTGAACCTTCGATGCAAGTTATGCTGTTTTAATAAATAATTTTATAGTGGCAATCTCTGTTTGTGATGAAAGAGAAGTTTTTATTCTTGAATTTTTATTATGGGGAGCACAGCCGGGAAGATTATCGTTTGTTTCAAAATGCAATATAATTTGATGTTCTTCGAATGTGTTTCGATTTCATATAGTGTATGCCGATTGTGTTCGTTCTGAAAAATGAAAGTTTTCTCCTGATTCAATGAATTGGATATTCTATAATTGGGTGTGAATTTGGGTAAGATTATTAAATCTTAATCTGCAACAAGGTAAGCTTTACTATTCTTTATTGTTAAATATGAATCTTATATTGCAAATTACTTCTAACTCCTCTTCTTAACGTTCTAAAATCGAAAGAGAAACTTAGTTAAAGAATATCAAGTTAATTTGAAAGAATAGAAATTGATTTCAAAATGGAAATAGCAAAGGCTAAACGAACTGCATTAAGATCTCTTACAACAAGATTAATTTCTAAAATCGAAAGTAAAATATTAGAAAATGAAATAGAAGAAGAAGAGTTGGAAGAACTTTCAGAACAACTAAATTTGAAGTCTAAACAACTAAAAGAAATTGATTCTGAAATCCAAAGTCAAATTACAGATGTTAAAGAAATTGAAACCGAAATTATTAAATGTGATGAGTATCATGAAAAATTGATTAATTGTACATGTAAGTTGAAAGTTGCTATTAATAAATGCAAACCAGTTATACAAAGAACACATCAACAACCTGTTAGTTTGTTAAAATTAGAAAAACAATTTGTTAAATTACCTTCATTATCAATAAGAAGATTTGATGGTGATCCTGCCGATTGGCAAAGATTCTGGGACCAGTTCGAATCTTTGATACACAAAAATGAAGATTTATCTAACGTTGATAAATTTAATTATTTACATTCATACTTAACTGGAATAGCCGCGAATGCAATTAAAGGTATTACGCTGACAAACAACAATTATGACGCAGCTATAGTAACTTTAAAGGAAAGATTTGGGAAAAGAACTTTAGTTATTAATTCTCATTTAACTAAGTTGCTGAATCTAACACCTGTTAGGAAATCATCAGATGTCTCTTTGCTTAGAGAACTGTTAGATACTTGTCAAACAGAAGTTCGTAATTTAGAAGCATTAGGGGTAAATTCAGAAACTTATGGATCTCTATTGTGTAATATACTGATTAAATTACTACCGCAAGATATTGTTCTAGATATTACTAAAAAATGCGAATCAGATGAAGATTGGAAGGTTTCGAGAATAATTAATATTCTAAAAACGGAAGTTGAAAGTAGGGAAAGAACATTATTTCTAATAAAGAACAAGCATTCAAATGAATACGAAACAAAATTCCAAACCCCATCAGGAAGAATTAGTGATACAAATGCAAAGTTACAAAACCGAAACACTTTCGTGAAGATTCAGAACACACCTTCGGCGATGTCATTTAGTACCGCACACACTATATGCATATTCTGTTCTGCGCCACACGATTCGTTTAAATGTAAAATGTCACCACAAAATAAATTAGAAATTTTAAAGAATACTAAACGCTGTTTTAAATGTTTCAGAATGTATCATATTAGTAAAAACTGTTATTCTAACAAACTTTCTTGTTTCAAATGTAAAAGTGGAAGTCATCATAGTTCCATTTGTTTGGGTAATAACCGAAATAATAATTCTGCAAAAATTAATCAAACGAATAAGCCTGAAGATAAATGTAAAGAATCACTGAACTTAAATTGTAATGCTGAGAATATTCAAATGTCAAATAATTCTAATTCTGAAATTGTCAGTTCAGTTTCACAGTGTAATGCTAGCATGACATGTTCAAAAAATGTTTATTTACAAACATGCACAGTTGTTGCGAAATCAGAGTTTAACTCTAAAATTGCTAGGATTCTTTTGGATAATGGATCCCAAAAATCTTTCGTAAATGAAAATTTAGCCAATATTCTTAAACTAAAACCTATTCGCTATGAGCTACTTTCTGTTTATTCCTTTGGAATGCAACAAGCAACACAGAAAAAGTATCCAGTTGTAGAATTCGAAATTAAAGCGAGGAATAACGCCCACACATTCAAGATCGAAACACTTGTCATACCATGCATCTCTGGCGCCATAATTTCCCCTCCGAATAAACAAATATCAGAATTTATGACTAATCGTCATTTGGAGCTAGCTGACTCATGCTACGGAAATAAATATTTGGATGTTCAAATCCTTATAGGATCAGATTACATCTGGGAATTTATTTTAGACGAAAAAATCGCAATTAGCAAGCATATAGGCGCAATAAAAACTGTCTTTGGATGGGTAATTACTGGTTCAGAATTTAGAAAAGAGGAAGCTTGTTCACAAAATATTGCCGTTATGAAGAACGCGGTAATAAATAATGACATCAGAACATTTTGGGAATTGGATTCTATTGGTATTTTGACAGAAAGTGAAGAATTGTCTATGAAAGATAAACAAATAATTGATCAATTTGAAAATTCTTTATCCTTTAATAACGGTAGATATCAAACTAAATTGCTTTGGAAATCTAACCCTGATGAATTAAATAATAATTTTCAAATTGCGAAAAGGCGTTTTGAGATTTTAAAAGCTAAATTGGATAAAGATATAGAAGTGCGTGAAGAATACACAAAAATAATTGAAGAACAGCTACAAAATGGAATTGTTGAAGTATATGAGAATAAAGATCTCGAATCAGGTTATTACATGCCCCATAGAGCAGTGATAAGACCAGATAAAGAAACTTCTCGCGTTAGAATTGTTTTCGATGCATCAAGTAAAGGAGAAAATTCTAAATCCTTAAATGATTTGTTAGAAGCTGGACCTAATTTAAATCCTAACATATTAGATGTTATTCTTAAATTTCGAGAACACAATATCGCTTTTTCCGCTGACATAGAAAAGGCATTCCTCATGATAAGTATTGCCGAGGAAGATCGTAAATACTTAAAATTCTTTTGGTTTCAAAATGATAATTGGAAATCGTTCAAAATTATGAACATGACACGTTTACCATTTGGGATTACTACCAGTCCATTCATTCTAGCAGCTACAATAAAACACCATATTAAAAAATACATCACTAAAAAACCCGAAAGTTATGAAATGCTCAATTCATCTTTATATGTTGATGATTTGTATTATGGAGCAAATACAGTAGAAAGGGCGTATCAGCTGTCATCGGATGCAGTAACTATTTTAAAGTACGCGAGTATGAATTTACGTAAATTTAATACAAATTCTAAGAAGTTAAAGGACATGTGGTTAAAAAATGGTTTATCCATGAATGATTCCGCTACACAAGCTAAAATTTTAGGTCTTAATTGGGATACAGAAAACGATTCTATTAGACTAGATTTAAAGTCTTTAGAATCATCTTTAATTAGCTGTGTGTCATATACTAAAAGAACAGTGTTACAAGTTGCAGCTAAAATCTATGATCCTACTGGATTTATATCTCCGTTTGTGATTAGAATTAAAATCCTGCTGCAACAAATTTGGGTAAAAGGTCTTGATTGGGATGAGCAACTTCCAAAAGATATTGAAACTGAATTTCAAAAATGGCTCGCAGAAATAACTCATTTACAAGGGATGTCGATTGACAGAAAATATTTTCAGAATGTTAATAGGCTAAATAGTGACATTTCTTTACATATATTTTGTGACGCAAGTAATAATGCATATGGAAGTGTAGCATATTTTAGATACATAAATAAGTTTGGTGAAATTAAAACAAGTTTCATCTTATCGAAAACTCGAGTAGCTCCTCTTAAAAGCTTAACACTACCCCGGTTAGAATTGATGGGAGCAGTTACTGCAGCAAGAATTGCAAAATATCTAACTAAATTATTTAATCATATTTGTCAACATGTATATTTCTGGACAGACTCACAGATCGTATTACATTGGATCAAAGGATCTTCTAGGAACTGGAAACCCTTTGTCTCCAATAGAGTTGCAGAAATTCAAACCTTGACGAATCCCACTAATTGGAAACACTGTAGCGGTAAAGAAAATCCCGCAGACTTATTAACCAGAGGTTTGAGCGTGAATTATCTGAAGAATTGTTCACTTTGGTGGTATGGTCCAGAATGGTTACAAAATCAGTGTACTAATTGGCCAATTCAACAGAATTTTGACATAGAGAACGATGAACAATTAGAACGCCGTACTAAGATATTTGTTTGTGACGTTATTGTGAAAAAAGATGAACAACTATTAGACATAAGAAAATTTAGTAGCGTGTTGAAATTTCTGAGAATTGTGGCATGGATCAAACGTTTTGTTGCTAAAGCAAGAAAACTATCAGCTAATAGTGGACCATTAAGTGCTTCTGAAATTCAGGATGCTGAAGTATTTTGTGTTCGCAAAGCTCAGATGGATTTCTTCACACCTGAAATTAAGGCACTTCAATCTGGCAAATCAATTTCTCCGAGCTCTAGTATATTCAGCTTGGCACCATTTCTTGATAAAAACCAAATTCTTCGAATTAAAGGAAGACTAGAAGGTACTGAGTATACAGTCGACGAAAAACATCCAGTTCTTCTTCCTAAAGACTCCAGATTTACTGAATTAATTGTAAAAAGAGAACATAACAACGTTCTACATGCAGGGGTGGCTACAACTTTAACAAAAATGCGACAGAAGTTTTGGATTCCTAAAGGCCGCCAATTGGTGAAGAAAGTCATAGGAAGCTGTCTGATATGTCGAAAATATGCAGCAAAACCAGCGAAACAAATGACAGCTCAATTACCCAAAGAGAGGATTACAGAAACACCACCTTTTTACGTTACCGGTGTGGATTTCACGGGTCCTGTTTACATTACATCTGGAAATGGGAGTCAGAAGTCGTACATCGTATTGTTCACGTGCGCCGTTACACGGGCATTACATCTGGAACTTGTTTCCAACATGTCTGCAAACAAATTCATTTTGGCCCTCCGACGTTTCATTTCAAGAAGAGGCAACTGTCGTACCTTTTATTCGGATAATGCGAAAACCTTCAGGTATGCTGCTAAAGATTTGCAATATTTTTACAGTATAATTAAAGGACAAGACTTTCAAAATTTTCTAGCAAATGAAGGCTTTACCTGGAAATTTATCGTTGAACTTGCCCCATGGTGGGGAGGCTTCTACGAGAGTCTTATGAAGAGCATTAAGGAACCTCTGAAAAAGATTTTAGGCAGAGCTCAACTAAATTTTGAAGAATTTATGACTGTGTTGACCGAGGTTGAAAATATTGTGAACAGACGACCTTTGACATATGTTTATAATGACTTGCATGAACCTGAACCGCTTACACCGGCTGATTTTCTGTTGATCGGACATACAATTGAATATCCATGTAATTTTGCTGAAATCCTGAATACTTCTCCAACTAGAGAAGGTCTACTGAAACGAAAACAATATCAAACAAAACTTCTAAAACATATCTGGAAAAAATGGAAAAATCAATACCTTCTCAATTTACGAAATGCTCATTTCGTCGATACACCTGAAAGTAAGAAGAATCTTAACGTTGGTGATACAGTTTTACTTGAGGGAACAACAAAATCTAAGTTCTTGTGGAATTTAGGTCGAATAATTCAAGTGTTTAAAGGACGTGATGGTCTTGTTAGATCATGTATGGTGAAAACTAAAAGAGGGGACTGTGCAACTAAAAGAGGGGAGAGACCTGTGCAGTTAATATACCCTCTTGAACTATCAGACTGAAAATGAACTGAACTATCAACTTTTATTTAACATTTATAGTCTGTGTTTATCTAAATAATTTTTAGTTAATCACTTGAGTTAATTCTAATAATTTACTGTTTATAATTCAAGTTAATATTTACCTTTTGAGTAACTTTTGAATTTTTATGCTATTAATTGTTTGTTGATTTTATAGCTTTCTTTTTTTTTTTGCTGCTTATGTTTGCATCAGGTAATGTATCTGATATTGATATGTAAGTAGTTTTCTTACATTTGTTATATATTTTTTGTATGCTGATATAGTGATAATTTTGTAAAAATTATCAGGTGGGGAGTGTTGATAAATTCCCCATAACATTAACTGTAATGCCGATAGAGGGCGCTTTTTCTGTTTGTTTATGAGTAAGTGAGAGGAGTTTGAGATGTGAACCGAGGTATACTGAACCTTCGATGCAAGTTATGCTGTTTTAATAAATAATTTTATAGTGGCAATCTCTGTTTGTGATGAAAGAGAAGTTTTTATTCTTGAATTTTTATTAATTGACTTGCTGGTTTGCTTTCGGAAAATATGCTCCTTGTATATATATATTTTTTTTTTAAGTTTTAACGGGCCATTAATCTCGAGACCCGTTTTTGCGTGGTTTCACTTTTCTTTCGAATCCGTTATCATTCGAAAAAAAAGATATTATTCTTTCATATTTCATCTGTCTTCTACTGATAAACAAACTATGTAGCGATGGATGCAGCTCTCATATAATTGTTATTATTTTTCTTTATTTTTTAATCTGATTGAATTAAATAAAAATGCATTTAATTCATGATATATCTAATTAAAACATTGAATATTTTTATACAATTGCATTGCACATGTTTTAATTTTTGTAATATTCAGAAGCTATATGACGTTTCCCTGCGTGTCAGCGGGCGAAAGTTTCGCGGGGTTAGAAACCTGGTGAAGGGCTTGGCTGTACGGGCGTTTTCGTCATACTTCTCCATGTCTAACGCTTATACCAGCTACCTTCCCTTGGAAAGCCCTCCATGAGCTACACTCATGTCCATAAATTAAGGATAATGCAAAATCAGGCAAAGGAAGAGTTAGAAGCAAAACAAATTTGACTTATATGTAAAGCTTATGTATTAAACAAAAGGTAA
Organism: Stegodyphus mimosarum; assembly: GCA_000611955.2. Lineage (NCBI taxonomy): Eukaryota > Metazoa > Arthropoda > Arachnida > Araneae > Eresidae > Stegodyphus > Stegodyphus mimosarum. The sequence continues at coordinate 45,982 of KK113954.1, forward strand.
AGAGCTAAAAAGATGCTATATGTTTGATATTATTAAAAAAATTAGCGATTTTTTCTCCCTTGAGCAAATTACAAAAACAAGATATTTACAAAAAACCAATATTACATGGTTGGTATGATTGTTAATACATTGTATGTCTCCCAGACGATGCAATACAGTCCGTACAACGCCTTGGCATGCTGAGTATCAAATTATCGATCTGATCTTGGGGGATATTACACCACTCAAAAAGCAATGCTCTCCCAAGTTCCGGTAGACATGTAGGAGGATGTTGACAGGCTGAAACTCGTCGGCCAAGCATGTCCCACACCTGTTCTACTGGATTCAAGTCCGGTGAGAATGTTGGCCAGTCCATACGGGTGATATCCTCCGATTGAAGGCATTCGCTTACGATGTTTGCGCGGTGAGGATCGGCGTTGTCATCCATAAACACAAATTGTGCACCCATGGCGCCCCGAAACAAACATATACGTTGTTCCAGAATGACGTCCTGATAGATTTGGCTTGTCATGGTTCCAATTTGAACATGCAGGTCAGTTCAGGAACCCAGAATAATTCCACCCCAAACGAGCACTCCTGCACCACCGTAACGGTGTCGTTCAAGGATGTTTTCTTGGTGGTAATGGGTACCTGGAGCTCTCCATATGAATGTCCGGCGAGAATCAGACTGCAAGCTAAACCTGGACTCGTCGGAAAACATCACACAAGCCCACTGTTACCGTGTCCACAATGCATGCTCTCTACTCCAGGCTCACCGCAGGCGACATTGAGTTGCAGTAAGTGGAACGCATCTGACAGGTCTACGAGCATATAGACCAATCTGCCCTAAGCGTCTGTACACGGTCTGCCTTCAAATTGTCGTACCAGTGGCTGAAGAGAGCTGACGAGACAGGTCTGAGGCTGTGCTCCGCCTGTTTCTTTTGGCAGTAACTGCCAAATACCGGTCCTCATTTGGCGTTGTAGCTCTGGGGCGACCTGTGCCGTAACATCTACTTACATTACCATCATCTTGGAATCGTTGCCAAAGCCTGGAGATGATACTCTGTCCAATTCCAAGTTCGTCTGATACTTCCAGTTGGGTACGCCCACATTCCAGATGGCCGATAATTCTACCACGTAAAAAATCATCCAAATCCGTCCTTTGTGTCATAACAATTCGGTTATTGCACTAAAATGCTTATAAAGCACCTGCGAACAATTTTACTTCTTTGCCTTTATTCCTTATATATCACACTCTTACACCGTCATTGTGACGTACCATCGGTGTCATCTGGTTACTTCCTGAAATTTGCATATGATTCTTAAAGATGAGTGTAGTGATTTTACAGGTGATATATTTATTTAAGAGTTCGATTTCCACGTGACAGAGAATTATCCTTAATTTATGGACATGAGTGTAATACCTGCATTAGGCAAACAGCCCTAACTGCTTTGCCATAGTCAGATAAACAAACCAACGCATGTTAGTCTAAATACATGTCCATCTAATGTAATATAGAATGTTTCTTTATTCCACCTGGGTAATCTCTATTGAAAATCCTTGCTAACAATGATAATGAACTTTAAAAGAGCCTTTATGGGTGAACATTCAAATCTAAACTCTTTGAGACTTTATTTTATTATATTATTTATATTTTTTAATGCGATGAATTTTTTTAGAGACAGTTTCTTGAAAAGATGAAAAAATATCCCACTGACTAACGGACAAAATTTTATTTAAAAGAAATTATTTCTAAAAGACACAAAACTCAGCAATAATGGTAAACTGAACAGTAAGTTACCAAAAACAAAAGTGCAAATGAATGCTAACTAGTACAAAAGTTTACTCTATATCTTTCATTTCTTATAAAATGAGTTCTGTGAAAAGCTTTCTTGGTCCGTTCATTATTTTTATTCCGATGATAGTGTTTACCTTTTTACAAATATTCTATTTCTCTCAGTGTTAATCCATCGGAATTTTAGTTTCGTACCTTAGATTTCTCATCATATTAATGGTACATTTTTAAAACTTATGAAGGACATTGTAATTTTTCTTCTTATTGAAAAGATTGGTTGTAAAAGCGAATTTGCAATTTTGCAACATCAGTTAGCAGTGCGAATGTACAAACTGATTTTGTCCACTGTCTTCACTGTTATTTGTAAAATGTATATGAATATGTCAAATATTTAGGAAGATTATTTATTGTATAAACATTTATATATTTTTAATATAGCGGAGCTTTGTCATTCTACGACACAAGATGCGTTTTGTAGACAAATATAATATTAGTTTGGCTATAAATTTTTCAAACTTCCTGCCTAAAACAAATATTTTTACCAAAAATGAATGACAGTGATAATTACAAAAGTTTATAGTAACATGAAATCTATAGTAGTCTATACTATTGATGACCAAACTTCTTAATATGATGCCAAACATATACATATATACGCAGGGCTTTTAATTTCTAAAATCAGAAGTGCTGGAGCCCTCTGGAAAACCGTCAGGAAGAAAGGGAAATAATAAAGAAACGAAATATGTAATAATTAAATTTAAATTCAATAAATGTGTCAGGAATGAGTGTTCTGTGCATATGTTTTGCAAACATTGTGAAGTACTAAAGTCATGCTCTGGAACAGGGAGCTGAAAATGGGCTTTGTTCTGATGTAGATACTGTGCTGGAGAATAACTGCACTTGAAAGGGATTTAAAATCCTCTTTTATTAAATCACTATTATTTACACACTTCCGAACTCGGGAGGGATACAGAAAGTAAAAGACCACACTTGGGCCTAACTTAACAATCAAATAAATTTAATACTAAAACTAAAATAGAAATCTAATTCAACTTTGCTCACAGAGCAAATCGTGGAGTTTGGTGCGTAGCAAGAAATACTAATACTAGCGGACTTCAATTTATTTCAATATGCAATCACGTAGTAAGCACTATGGCTTATAATTTTAGCTGCTAGCTGGTCAGGCGACGTCGAACAGAATGACCGTGATCTGAGATTAAAGCTCTCACACACTAAGAGGTTTCTACCTCTGGTTTAAATAGTACTTGGCTGTACTTCAAATTAGCATAAGCTGAAAACGCGCGCTTCTTCTGAGGGGAAGTTGAAACAGAGAGGAGATAGAAAGATTTAAATTAAAATAAAACTTGGTTAGTTTAACTAAAACCTTACATACTTCCCGCCAGAATTGCGGTACTTAAACTACTGTGGTCCAAACGGACCATGTTGAAACTCGCATTTCTAAACAAATAGTCAAAATTTAATTCTTCTAAACTTAGGCCAACTCTTACAAGGCAATATCTGTTTGTGAAAAATTTTTCTTTACAGACGAAATTTGCTTGAACAACAATCTTCAACATTTTTCTTTCATAAGTCTTACTCCTTCCAGCAAAATCTGGAAGGAATGGAATTTTAGTACAACATAATAACAGTAATTTCTAGGTACAATTCTTTATTCTTACCCGTGTAAATTCGCACACACACATTATCATTCAAGCACAATTAAATTCTTCCCCCAATGCTCTCTCACCGGTGTTGGATGAAAAGCAAACCGCCATTGCGGGTTTTAGTGGGTTTTCTGTGTTCGGGGGTGTTCAAATCTTCCACCTACGATCGACTAACATTAGTTAGAACTTGACATACGAGACCTCAAAAGACGCCCTATAACCAGCTAAACCTGAGGTTCTCACTAGCTTTATGTCTAACACTTTAAGTGTATTTGGTGGAGAGCCTATTTAACACTTGCATTCTAAAATTACTCAAACTTTTCATGCATACAATTCGCAGTTTGCACATATAATTCACATTGATATTGCACTTAACGTGCATTGCTAGCATAACATTATTTGTTACATTTTATAACACTTATGTTCTGAAAAGAAACAATTCATAGCAATCATGAAATACAAATGTAGGTTAAATTTCTAAGCTTACAGCAAGTGCTTCCTATTCCTTTCTCAAGGTACTATCCTGAAATATCACATTACACTGAAATAATAGTCCATAGACTAAATTGTGTTCTTCAATTTTCCGATTTTTCATTCTAGACATTTTACAAGTCTTTCGACAAAGCGTCATACAAAATCATTTAGTTAACATTTTTCTTTTCAGCAATTCATTGCTTTTACAAAATTAATCTATTTACAATGCTTAAGAATCTACTTTACAAACATTAAGTAATTTTAAGTCTTTGGCGAATTAAAATTTTTTAAACAAAAACATTTTTCTTTCAAGATACGTTTTTATCGCCTACTTGGCGTAAAACTCAACCTCGCTTGAGGTAAAATCGACCCTGCAACTTGCAGTACACTCGAAAATTAACTAAACTTTTGAATAAGAAATGCTACTTATCTTGTTGTAATCAACCATCCCTTTCTTGGCCCAATCCTTGAAGGCTTTGTACGTTGACGTTTGGGTCAGTCTCCTTGACTTTGGTTGTTGGTCCTTGGAAGCTTGCTCATCTCTTTTCCTTTTACAATTCCGTCGTTGTATCCTAGCGTACTTGCTCTGAGGAGGAGGTTGCTCTGCTGGGCGTTTGGTGGACTGGGCCCTTCGCTCTTGGGCCCTTGTTCGTTGCTGCTCCTGGTTCCTGCTGTATTCGGGACGTTGATTCTCAGGCCGCAATCGAGGCTGCTTGCTTGTCAGGCACCTGTCCGATGATTCCGCAGTTCTTCTGGATACACTGGGCTTTCCTTGCCCATTCTGCTTTCGTCTCTTGGTTTGCTCGTAGGTCCGTTCGTAGATCTGCTCACCTGCATCGTGAGACTTTCTTTTGAATCCACATTTTTGGTTCTTACTTCTACTTTGTTGAGGGGGAGCTTTCTTTTTCTGACTTATCGATGCCGTTGTAGCTGGTTCCTGCTGTTTTCGCTGAGGTAAATCTTCCGTGCGACTGCGTTGGCTCGGATCCTAAAAAAAATCTTTAAATATTGCCATTCTGTTTCTGTTATAAAATGGCTTGATCTGATCCACATTTGCAGTGATTGTTTGTCCATCATTTCTTTTTAATATAACCACTGCCTGTGTGACTTTTTCAATTATGAAAGGGCCTTCAAAACTCGGAAAGATCTTCCCCACCTTTTCTTCTGGGGCATTTGACAAGTTATGTTTCATTTTCAGAACTCCATCTCCCACATTGTACTTGACCCCTCTTCTCTTTTCGTCATAATACAATTTTTGTTTTCTCTGGGCCATTTCTATATTTCCCGTCGCTTCCCGTATCAACTTTTGTATATCATTTATTTTAAATTCTTCTGCAATTTCCTGGACAAAGAAAAGTTTATCTAAGGACGTCAAAATTTTTCTTCCAAGAAACAGTTCAGCGGATGTTTTTTGTGTAGTATCGTGTTTGGCGGTCCTAAGGGCAAATGCAAATTCATTTATATGGCTATCCCAGGTAGAGTGATAGTTTTTCACATAACTTCGAATTATTTTCACTACATTTCTATTAACCGTTCCGCTATGTTTGACTGCGGACGATACGGGACCATCTTTAGATGACGTATGCCCAGTTTTGCACATATTTCCTCAAAAATATTACTAACAAACTGGGGGCCATTATCGGAAATAACTTTTAGGGGCGCCCCGTATTTTAAAATATACTTATTTAAAATTGAATCTACTACAATTTTTGCAGACGCGCGTTTTAACGGAATCAACTCTAACCATTTGCTAAAATGATCCACTATAACTAAAAGATATCGGCTTTTGTTAACTTTACTTCTAGGGTAAGGTCCCAATAAATCGATGCCTATTATTTGATTTGGGAATTCTGATTTAATACTATTTAGGAACCCGGCCGGGCGGAAATTAACATAATTATTTAATTGACATGTTGGGCACGACTGGACATACGCCCTAGTAAACTTTTGCAGTTCTGGAAAGAAAACTGCCTCGCGAACTCTTTGGACAGTTTTTCTTATACCTAAATGAGCCGAAATGGCACAATCATGCAACTCTTCTAATACATTCAATCTCATGCTAGCTGGGATAACCGGTCTATATTCATGATTCTCATTAGTAGCTTTCGTATAGAATAACAGTCCGTCAATTAATTCGTAATTTTCGGCCCTATTTCTTATCGGCACAATATCCGGATGATTGAAATTCTCAGGGTCGGCCAAATAATTGTATATATTTTTGAACTCCGGATCTTTTTTGAGTTCGGCTATTACTGTTTCACGAGAATCTAATACTTTGGATGTTAACATGGCTATCTTAATTACACTTCCATTTTCATCTAAGTTAATTCTGCTTAAAGCATCTGCCACAACATTTTCTTTTCCCGGCGTATGTTTAATTATTAGGTTATATTCCTGTAATTTGAGAGCCCACCTTATTAATCTGGGTGATAAATTTTTTCCAGAATAGAGTCTAGTGACCGCCGCGTGGTCGGTATATACAGTTACTGGAGAACTTCCAAAGAACACACGAAATTTCTGTACTGATGATAACACTGCGAGAGTTTCTCTTTCCGATGCGGAATAGTTTCTCTGGGTTTCATTTAATGTTCGACTGAAAAAGGCGACGGGTTGACCATTTTGGGAAAGCACTGCGCCAATCGCGAAATCTGAAGCGTCCGCTGAAATCTCTAATCCTTTATCCCCTTCTGGAAATTTTAAGACGGGAGCTCGAGTCAATGCGTCTTTAAGTTTTTGAAACGTCAATTTGGCTTCTGCTGACCACGAAAACATAGCTTTCTTTCTTTTCAACTTTAGCAGCGGCTCAGCTATTTTTGCAAAGTCTTTAATGAAGGACCAATAGTATGAACACATCCCAAGAAACGACGATAATTTCTTCGCGGTTTAAGGAAGAGGATAATTTTTAATAGCTATTATTTTTGATTGATCAGTTTCGATTCCCTTTTGGGAAATTTTAAATCCTAAATAACGTAACTCTTTAGCGGCAAATTTACATTTGGACGCATTTATCTTTAAACCAGCTTCATTTAACAATGAAAACACTTTTCTTAAATCTTGTAAGTGTTGTTCTAGATTACTACTCGTAATTATAATATCGTCTAAATATATGAACGTGCTTTTACCAAGGACTGGTCTTAAGACGATGTCCATACATCTTTGGAACGTTGCCGGCGCGCCGGATAAACCAAAAGGCATTCTAAGAAATGCGTACGTGCCAGACTTAGTTATGAACGCGGTTTTGTGTACGTCTTCGGGTTTTACCCCAATCTGAAAATAGCCACTC